>JAJJWW010011495.1:0-66108 GCA_023531295.1 Papaver armeniacum | reverse complement strand
ATATTGCTTGGTCAGTAAAATTGATTAATTGTGACCATGGTAATAAATCTGAAATGTGGTAGAACCATAAAAGAAAAACATTGTTACAATCATTTTGAATGAAGTTGCTGCATCAGTTTGTGCACACAAGCAAGTGTCGGTATGTTTCAAAATTTCCTGTATAATCTTAGATTCTTAATATTGATGTTATTATCTCTGAAACATCAAGTGTCGTATGTTTGCATATAAACCTACAATTCTGAGATTTTAGAAGACGGACGAGAGGTTGTGCTCCGCAATTATTTACGGACTCCCACTAGCTTTTGACAAACCATGCTAAAGTGTTTGTTATGTGTGCTACAAAATATTCAAACCAGGCTAAGTTGAATAAGGAAGGCATGCATAAATTTAATCAAATTCTATTAAAATGGATGTTGATCACTAACTGAGAGATTATCTATTGCAAAACCATCTGGAAACTACATTTCCTTTTTCTTTTTCATTTTCTCCCTTTTTTTTTTCTTAGTAAAAAACTTCATAGCATTCATGAGTTCCATTGTGAATTAAGCGCAACTCAAAACATGTCAAGACATCTAGTATTCAATAATTTATTTCTAATTGAAATAACTAGTACTATCCAATTAAATTTTTAAATGATCTAAAAATAAGTCATTAAAATCATTTTGATTCGAGGAAGAAGAGGTTCCTCATCCTCATGTAGAGCTTGTACCGCATATAACACATACTCGAAGAACTGATAACGATTACCTGAGGTAGATATAAAACTTCATATTTCATCCGCTTGATGATGGGAAAATTTGCTCTAAAAGCGAAAGACAAGGTCAGTTTTACCTCAACGTCATCATCCTCGGCAGAAATAAAGCGGATCTTTCTAGTACCCCCTTCTAGGAGGTAGACTAGATGGTTACGCATGGGGAGACATCCTATCATAGCTTTGAGATCTGAATAAATGCATCTAAAGTACTTTCAAAACAATTTCTAGATCAACGACAACTTTAAAGATATCTAAAAACTACATAATCATCCATTATAAACATGCTACGTCGTTCAAAAAGTTTATTAAAACTTATGGGAGAAGTGTTTTTGTTCACTTCAAATTTTGCGCAGACTCATTTACATTGGTAGCCCAGTTAGTTTATCTTTATCCTATAAAAGGTGAAAACAAAACTCCAATGAAAAAGAACAATGTTAATCGAAGAAAGAATGAAGGAGTCATGAGCGAAATAGCTGTTACAGTTCTATTGTAACAGCTAGTCCCTCTGTTCCACTTTAGATGATGTTTTTGGAGTTTTCACGCAGATTAAGAAAATGGAGAGAGATATGAAGATTTTCCATCTATACCCTTGAGAAAAGTCTTCAAACATTAATTGCTATTAGTGCACTTAAAAATAAATTTATAGTTCCAAGACAAAATGTAAGGTTATTATTGGTAGTTTTGTGGAAAAATATGAAAACTTTCAAGTATTGTGGAACAAAAAAAATAACCCTAAAACATCATCTAAAATGGAACGAAGGGAGTATTTTGTAACGCCGATACACTGTTGCAAACAGTCTGTGTTATTACTTTTCACTCTTTTAATCAACTTTTGAACCATAAACCAATATTTTGAGGTCATGATTAATATTAGGAGCTAAACCCCTTAGCTGAGGCGACGGAGGAAGCTATTTTTCCAACAATCATGTGGTAACAATTATTTTGTTAATTTTTGCAATTCTTTTTATGATTATTTGCATTGAATCAAAATTGAAATAATGATTTTTATTGACTTGTTGTGTTTTCACTTGATGGTGCATGCTTAGCTTAGGGCTCTTGATGTTCCATGCTTGAGATTAACAACTAGTAATTTGAAAATATACCATTGGCAATATTTTAGAATCACAATTTCTTTTGGAGCAATATTGTCTAGAATTGCATGATAAGTATTAATATTGAATCACATGAAAAATTGGAAAATAGTGGAATCCATAGTCTCAGTTTTCTCTAAAATCTTGATAACAACTTCTTAAGTTTTCTACTTTGAAATATAATTCTAAAATCAAATCTCTACAAGTCTTTAACAAACCACTTTTCTTACCACTGTAAAAGCTACATCAATTTTTGGCACCGCCGACGCGGACTTGTATTTAGGTTTAGGTTTTAGGTATATTGTATTTTTAGGT
This sequence comes from Papaver armeniacum, assembly GCA_023531295.1. NCBI lineage: Eukaryota > Viridiplantae > Streptophyta > Magnoliopsida > Ranunculales > Papaveraceae > Papaver > Papaver armeniacum. The sequence continues at coordinate 63,948 of JAJJWW010011495.1, read as the reverse complement.
TTTGTATTTTTATTACTTTTTTTTTGTAGATTTTTTTTTTATTCTATTTTACGTCTTTGGTATTTTTGTTTTTGTTGTGCAGGATTGACTCGAGGCTATAAGTGGAAAGTTGAACTTGCCAAAAAAAAAGGAGAAACTAGAGATATTATTTTTGGACTTTTATTTATTAGTTTCTTTATTTTCTTTTGGACTTGTGATTTTCTTTTATTTGGTTGCTTATTTATTTTTATTTATCATATATATATAAAAAAAAACACAGTTGCACACACCAATTGCATCCCTCATCAGATCACCGAGTTTAGGAAAACTCGTGGATTAGTAAGTTGAACCCCTTCCTTGGGCCTTTTGGGAGTTACCAGCTGAAAGTCCACAAACCTTAGCCTCGTACCTTTGGGTATATTTTGCTGTGGTAACCCAAGCTTACCTAAATTAGTGAGCCCAGCATTTGCATGTGCACAAATTTTTGTTGAATTCTTGTGTATGCCTGAACGAAAAAGAGATGCTCTAGGACGGTTTATGCGTGAAAAACCTAGAAGTGATATTTTAGGAAACAAGAATCTTGATTACCTTAATCTAGAGACCTATGATTTTGGAAAGTCTAGTTTTGAACATCCATCTTTTATTGAGGAGAGAATCCCTATAACTCAGGTAGAGCCAGAAATGGCAACTTTGAAAGCTTTGTTGAACCCGAGTAGGACTACTCGTCCCTCGTGTATCAGGTTAGCTAAAATAGAAGCAAATTATGAACTTAAACCTGGGACCTTACAGCTGCTCCCAATCTTCTTAGGGAAAGAAAATGAAAACCCATATTTTCATGTTAGGGACTTTGAGGAAATTTGTAGTACCCTAAAGATTAGAAACCTTGATGATGATGCTTTGAAACTTAGGTTATTCCCTTTTTCCTTGAAAGATAAAGCTAAATCGTGGCTATATAGTTTGGCTTATGGTTCAATTGAAACATATGAACAACTTATATCTGCCTTTTTGAACAAGTTTTTCCCTAGGCACAAAATATCGTCTATTAGGACGCAAATATGCATGTTTTCTCAACAGGGGGGAGAATCTTTGTATAGGTATTTGGAAAGGTTCAATGATCTACTAGCCCAATGTCCTCATCATGGTCTAGAAAAGGTTAGGTTAGTTAAGATCCTTTATGAGGGTTTAGATTATTCCACTACAACCACAGTAGAATCTATGTGTACAGGTGGGTTTGAAAACAAAGCTTGATTGATGAGGCGATGACATATTTGCATGAAATCGCCAAAAAGACCCAACAATGGGAAAATAATAGGGAACCCCAGAAAACAATTCTTCTAGGCAGAGGAAACGTTAATAGGGTAGAAGGAGGCTTTGAATCAGATGCAAAAATTGCAGCAATAGCTAAAAGGTTAGAAGCTTTAGAATTGGGTCACACTAGAGATAGAGTGGAGCCTTTTTGGGAAGGCCAGAATAATGAAGATCAAGCCAATGCTCTGTATAATAACACTAGATTCGACAACCGTCAGAAATTTGACCCATATTCAGAAACCTATAATCCTGGTTGGAAAAACCATCCGAACCTTTCGTGGTCTAAGGGACAAAATCAAGGTCAGTTTAGTAATTCTAATGTTCCCCCAGGTTTTGTCTATACTAAAAGAATCCTTCAGGACCAGCTCAGTTTCAGAATCATTCAGATAAGAAAATCCTAAGCTTAGAAGAGTCTCTCAACTTGTTAACTCGGCAGAACCTGCAAAATTTATTCTCAGGTAGAACAAAGTCTACAAGCTAGTAACGGGATAGGAAAAGAAAATAGTCAGCTATTTCCGAGTTAGAAACCCGGGTTGGTGCGATAAATGAGTCTTTGAGAGAAAGAGGTAAGTTTCCTAGTCAAACACTACCCAGCCCTAGGGAGTTCATGAGTAGGTGCAAAAACATTGAATCAGTTGAATGCTATTAGAACCCTTAGGAGTGGTAGAGTAGTAGACAATCGAGGTAACCATGCCCGATAGTGGACATATCAGAGTTCACCCCTCAGGACCACCACTAGCTGAGGGGACTAATAAAATTTCTGATGATGCCAATTCGGTTCCTGGGAGGTCTGATTCTGTGCTTAGAGCCCCGTTTCCCCAACTATTAGTACCAACAAAGAAGGAATCGAACTTTAATGACATATTGGAGGTTTTTAAGCAATTTATAATAAACCTTCATTTATTAGATGCAATTAGGCAAATTCCTGCTTATGCCAAGTTCCTTAAGGATATGTGTATGCGAAAACGAAAACTTAGCGTCCATAAGAAAGCCTTTTTAGCTAGTCATGTAAGTTCAATCATTCAGAACACCACAACTCCAAAGTACAAAGACCCAGGTTCCCCTACCATTGCTTGTACAATAGGTAAACACCGGGTAGAAAAAGCTTTACTTGACTTAGGAGCTGGTGTGAACTTATCTAGCCGTACCATGTGTACTTACATTTCTCGTACTTGGTGAAATGAAACCTACTCGAGATGACATTGCGGTTAGGCGATGGAGTGCATTAAAAATTTCTCGAGGTGTTATTGTGGATGTTCTTATTGAGGTCGACAAGTTTATTTATCCAGTGGATTTCGTGGTCCTAGATACCCAACTTTGTCCCGACCCGAGAGAACCGGATACCTATGATATTAGGTCGCCCATTTTTAGCTACGTCTAATGCGATCATTAAGCTGTCGAAATGGTGTGATGAATTTATCTTTTGGTAATATGACTATGGAGATGAACATTTTTAATGTCGATAAGCTACCTTATGAGCTAGATGACACATGTGTTGAAGAGGTGAACATGATAGAATCCTTAGTTCAGGAGTCATTACCAAATATTTTATCTGAAGACCCATTAGAAAGTTGTCTATCCCATTTTGGTTTATATTTTGATGACGATAGCACTATTGAACAAGTGAATGCTCTATTAGATTCTACCCCTGTGTTAGACACTGATAAATGGAAAGTTAGGTTCGAACCATTACCAGTTTCTGAGACTACCTTAGTTCCTTCTTTAAAAGAGCCTCCTAAGTTGGACCTAAAACCACTACCCGACACTCTAAAGTATGTGTTTTTAAGCCCATCTGAGACTTTAGATGTGATTGTAGCTTCCGATTTGGATAGTGATCAGGAAAGTAGGTTAGTAAAATTACTTCAAGACAATAAGGAAGCTTTAGGGTGGACAATAGAAGACATTAAGGGTATAAGTCCTACTGTGTGTATGCATCAGATTCATTTAGAAGAAGATTCCAAACCTTCTAGGGAGATGCAACGTCGACTGAACCCTAATGTTGATGGTGGTTTTTAAACAAGGGGTAAAATCGTAAAACCCCATGACCTAGTGTTACCCGCAATACATTAACTAAGAGCATTTAACTCAGGTGTAAATAATTAATAGGGGTATTTTTTTCAAAATACCAGATTAGGGTTTTTGACACAGAACCCTAATTCCAAAACCCATATGCACACTGCGCACCATGGAAACAATGCCAAACCAAGCGCTGCTGCGCACCATGGCAACAATGCCAAACCAAGCCACACATGCGCACCATGGAAGCAATGCCAAACCAAGCCGCACATGCGCACCATGGCAACAATGCCAAACCAAGCGCCGCATGCTGCGCACCATGGCAACAATGCCAAACCAAGCGCCTGCATGCGCACCATAGGCCGCACACTGCGCACCATGGCAACAATGCCAAACCAAGCCGCACACTGCGCACCATGGCAACAATGCCAAACCAAGCCGCACACTGCGCACCATGGCAACGACGCCAAAACCAAACTACATATCGCACTCATTGGCAACCATGCCAAACTAAGCCGCTATGCCATTGGAACATGCCAAATATAGCGCCCTAGGCTTGCCAAACGTGCAACTAGGTCAACATGGATGTACGTGCCATTGGCACATGCCAACACGTACCACATGCCATATTTCCAAGCCGCTATGCCATTGGCACATGCCAAATATAGCGCCCTAGAATTGCAAACGCGTGCAACTAGGTCAACATGGCCGTGCGTGCCATTGGCACATGCCAACACGTACCACACGCCATATTTCCAAGCCGCTATGCCATTGGCACATGCCAAATATAGCGCCCTAGGCTTGCAAAAACGTGCAACTAGGTCAACATGGCCGTACGTGCCATTGGCACATGCCAACACGCACCACAAGCCATATTTCCAAGCCACTATGCCATTGGCACATGCCAAATATAGCGCCCTAGGCTTGCAAACCATGCAACCTAGGCCAAGTCGGCCACGCATGCCATTGGCACATGCCAACATGCTCATGGTAGCTTTTCCTACCAAAGCCACGGCCTAATGGCCACGCATGCCATTGGCACATGCCAACATGCTCATTGGTAGCTTTTCCTACCAAGGCCACGGCCCTAACGACCACGCATGCCATTGGAACATGCCAACATGCTCGCCGGTAGGTTTTCCTACCAAGGCCACGGCCCTAACGGCCACGCATGCCATTGGCACATGCCAACATGCTCATTGGTAGCTTTTCCTACCAAGGACACGGCCCTAATGGCCCACGCATGCCATTGGCACATGCCAACATGCTCGTTGGTAGCTTTTCCTACCAAGGCCCACGGCCCTAACGGACCACGCATGCCATTGGCACATACCAACATGCTCATTTGTAGCTTTTCCTCCCAAGGCCACGGCTAACGGCCACGCATGCCATTGGCACATGCCAACACGCTCGCAGCTTTTCCTACCAAGGCCATGGCCCTAACGGCCACGCATGTTATTGGCACATGCCACGCACGCCACTAGCGACTTCTGGCATTGCCACTTGCACTCAACGTACAACCTACCACTAAGGAATTCGCACATGCCATTGGCACATGCCACGCACGCCACCAGCAGCCACAGCATTGCCACTTGCGCTCGAGTACAACCCGCACAAGGCATTCCGCACATGCCACTAGCGGCGCCACTTGCACTCAAGGTGCAACCAACACTCGAGATATCAACACAAGCCGGGAATGCTTTCGGGTTTTGGTTTGGCGATCACGACTTGCGGCGTACACTACGCTCACATTAAGAAAGCGTGAAAAGGAATAAAGCGGTCAAATAAATGAGGAAATAATGGTAAAAACGTTTTCACCCATTAACACCATGCGGTTACCACCTCCTCCCATTATTTCACCCTTTACTCTCTTCCTTCATGAGGCTAGGGTACGTTTCAATCTCGACTTGTATAAATAGGTCTTACCTATTTCCACCAGAGGACAAGTCTCGGCCAAGAGAATAAGAAAACACTCTCAGAAAAGGCAACTTTGCAAGCTCTCCAAAAAGCTTTCATCTCTTGCAAGCTTCCTAAGCTTTCACTTTCTGATACAAGTCGAGACACTACTCTCCCAGAATTATTCTGGTCTCAACACCTTTCTTTGCTTCCCTCCTAAATCAACCCTTCTCCTCCACTTTGTGATCGAAGCAAAGTCTCGGAACGGCTATTTCTTGGTTTAGGCCGGACTTGTGCAGTTGATCTCTCGAATCTATAAAGTGCTCACGTGCGGCACATTTGTTTAGGGTTTAAACCCGAGTTTCTCACTCACCTCACAGAATTTACAAATCGGCGGAACGATTTTCACCTATAAACAATTGGCGACCACACGGGAGGATTGATCTTTCGGTTACAATATAAAATTCTAGCTTCCGTCCTCAAATTTCGCGCAAGCATGGTAATTCCTATCGGGCGATCTCTACAAACATTGATCCCGCTCAAGGTGATGATAACTCCTCAATTTACGGAAGCAATACGACCAATGAAGAGGTCCCAAGATCTGGTTGACGATGCGTGCTCGAGATCCACGCCAAAAACATGAACCTAATGAAGGATGCGATTAACGGATACTTGACTTCCTCATCAATCTAACATCGGAGTTAAGTGATTCATGTTCCCCCCGGAGATCAAGAGCGGGGACTAACATCCCGAATGAGCATTCTCAAATCAACGGTTTCGTCACTAACTGGAAGCCGGCGGACCGGGAGGCGACCATGTTGGTAGAAAACTTATGTGGAATTGCTTTGCACCTCTCCAAGGACCAGCGGATAAAAACATTCTCTGCTATCAACCGAATAGCACTAAACGCATCACTAGTTCCTACACCCACGGGGACTCCAAGGATCCCCGGAAGATCCACCAACAATATTGTTTTCACCGATGACGACATGATGGTAGAAGACGGTCACAACCGGGCCTTGCTGATCGTGTTTCAATCCGTCAAAAATAATTTCACTTTCTTACTCACTAAATTTAAATGAAGCACAAGGTAAGGAAGAGTTCGTATCCATAGAGAGGCAATTGTTGTTATGCAATTTTCAGTTTCTAAGGTAACCAAGGGGGGATGTTTGTTGTTTAAGCGAATATACTAAAGTAAAAATAAAATAGAGCAAAGCAAATAGTTGGAATAATCAATAAGGAGAAGATATTGGTCACGGGATATTATCATTCACAAACATGTATTTTCATCAATGATTAGAATTGGTATTTTAATTTCGTATTTATTAAAAGTCCTAGGATACCTTGATCGCAAGTATAACCCATTAATTCCCTGTTTTCATCACAACCACATTAAAAGATGCATATGTGAATTCTTCCTAGAAAGCAACCTAAAGTGTAAAAGCACAATTAAGTTTAACTCCCTACAAGCATTAAGTTTTATGGAATAAGACTCATCAATGCAAACGAATGTGTAAAAGCACTAAACGTTTTAACAAAAGTTATGATTCACTTGTGACTAGTAGGATATATCACTACAAGCACTACCCACAATTATGCTACTTAGAATCAGGGATAAACAACTTTTTCGTATTGAAAACCCTAATATAGCTCTAGAGATGAACGCAAATCGGATTGATTCCGGACTCAACCTAACAAGTTTTCAAATCTTATAACACTATTAATTGTGAATCACAAACAATAAATTACTGAGACAAAACTAATTCATTTAATCAAAAGCGTGTTGAGAAATCAACTTTTATCCCATAACCAATAATATGTTTAGCTACTCATAGCTATGGAGTTCATCATAATCAATATTCAATAATAAAATAATGAAGAAGAAGAACAAAAGCAAACCCTAGAAGCGTAAACAAAACGGCTCTCCAAAATTCCAAGAATAAGATATCTCATAAGTTGTAGAAGACCTTCCCTTTATAGCTTTTCTCCAACTTCTAAAATTAGGTCTAGTATTCAAAGTCCATTAGATGAAAATCCACCAAGCCCATAAAAGGGAGAAACCCATGTAGAAAATATGTCCCAAAAGTCGTCACGCCGGAAAATCGGTATTGTGGCCGGAAAACGGTAGGAAAAGTCGCGAAATCGGTTCGGGTGGCCGTGCAAAAAGTCCGCCGGTCCACCGGTTCGGTGAGTCAACGGGTCAAATCGGCGGGTCAACTCGGTCAGACCGAGTTAGGGAAAGTCAGAGTGACTCAGGGTGTGATCCTGAGTTAGAAAAATTGAGTCAGCTGTGTCAGTTGTAGTCAGGTGTAGCTGGTCTGACTTAGCCTGGCATGAGCCCAGTGCACTAGCCTAAACTTGTGATGCACAATCCTTGTGCTGTAGCTTAACTCCTACCCGGCCATAATGGCCTCAAACCATTCTTCGACAAATACCATCCCCATCTCACTTCATAACATTCTACGGCTAAGCTCAACCTCAGAACCAACTCCACTTCCCTCCATTCCTGCGACAACGCCATATCCTTTGGCTCCATATTTCAGTCTTGTCGCTGCCATGAATGGCTATCGACTAAAACCCGAGCCAAGACCACCAGCTGACACAACCTGCATCTGCATCATCCTCTTGTGTTCAGCTCAAGCCATCACCTGAATTTCAATTACATGCCCGACTGCAATTACGCCATCTCCGGTACACTGCAACAACAAGACAACCATACTCTTACAGCTCCACCAGAACCACTTCATAGCTCAATCATCACACCTACAGCTCTGCCTCATACCACCACCAATTCCATAAACCTCAAAACATCTTCACCTCAACAACCCAGAACAACCACAGTCCACCTGCAGCTACACATTGTCGCAAGTCAGTGTTACCACCAACATCAATTGCAGCTCAGCTGCCATCTCAGACCAGCCACTGCACCAATGCCACAATTCAGAGCTCAAGCCAACCTGTCCTAAGCATACATCTATGTAGCTTCAATTTGCACTTAACCCATCACTCTGTTGCTCTTACTCTCAAATGCGAGACTCAAACTCATTTGTTGTCTCAGAACTTCATATCAACTCCCATTTTCTGCAGTGCACAAGCATCCCAGTTCAAGCTTCACCAGCTGCACCACATGGTTCACCTTCTATTCATCCACAGTGCCAGCTCTATCAACACCATTTCCCACCAGCATCACACAACCGACACCGACAGCTCTCAAACTCTCATCTGCAGCTTCCTTGTAATCTCCAATATTATCACCTTCATCACCAGAATTTGCCAGTTTTCTTCTCTTCATTTCCATCTCAGTCATAGCTCCATAACCTCCACCTGTAGCATTTAAGTTCACAAACCACCACTGCAGCATCAACTCAGCATTACGAGCATCCATTCTTTACCGGCCTCCACCGGAACCTTTGCCATTTCAACATCCAGATGCCAAACCGACTCTTGCTCCATTCTCACGACAATTCCTCAAATCCCATGAACATCCACAGGAACCCTAACTCAATTCCCTTCAAATATTCAACACGAGTTTCAATTTCTTTTCCGATTCGAACTCTCAAAACCCTTCACCAGTTCTTCTCTGGTACAATACCTCCATTGATAACCACCATAAAAACCCTTGAATTTTAACTTCTCTTCTTTAATTCCTAGATCTGAGTTTAACCCAATCTTCATTTCTTCATCTCTGTGAACTCGATTCAACTTGAATCTCTCATATCAGCAGCAACAGGGTCTTCTGGTTCTTCATCATCTTGAATTCCTCTTCAATCTCCAACTTCTGTCTTCAGTTCTTCCTCTCTTTACCAGCAAACTCTACTCTAAATCAAACCATACCCATCAAGTGATTCCTCATAACAGTGATAACAAAACTATGACTCCAATTCGATCCCCATTTTATTTTGGGATTTTGGGATTTCAGAAATTTGTGGTGCCTCTGTCTCTCTCAGGTGGATTAAGTGAAAGAATTGAGAATTGATTTTCTCTGATTTTTAGATCTTGTGTAGGAATAGCTGTGGATATATGCACCCTCTGATAAGTGATAAGGGATACCCCTGAATGACCACCCCTTAACCTTAGCTCTCTCGTGTTTAGTACTCCTCCAAATAGGGTTGCCCATTAAGCTTGACTAGGCTCCAGATAGCACATGCCCGTGAAATGACACTCTTGCCCTTCTTGCTCAAATAAAGTGATTTCTTCTTCTTTTCCTCCGTGTGACTCCAGAGTACCTAATAACTCAAAAACACTCATAAGATACATAATTTACAAGAAAAGTAGCAAAGAAAGCGTAACTACTAAATAGTAAATTAGGTGTTTTAGACACCTATCAGATTCCCCCACACTTAGACTTTGCTAGTCCTCGAGCAAATCAATCAAAACAATTCTAAGATACATACAACTCCGTGTCGTCGAGGCTCCGGTCACTTTTAGCATAAATAACAAGCCTTTAAACCCCTAGGTGTCCCTAGTGGACGAGTTATAGTCTCGTGAGGGTTTACTAAAGATATACCCACAAAACCTATTTTTCCAACTTACTAGTTCTCCGTAATGATAGTATCCAACGCGCTAAGAAGACATAGAGATTAAGTACACTAGTCATAAGAAGTTAGACACATAAATGAACACAATCTCATCCTTAAAAGTTGAGAGAAAATAACCATCCCTTCTCGACATAAATTCGGGTTCGGAGTGATCAAAAGTCTCGACTCGCCTCACAAGAAAGGGTTTTATGATATTGCTCTCAATAATAAACACTTTTTATGGGTCACACATGTGTCCAAGTTGGAATGAAGAGAGAATCTGCGACACGTTGAATGGTAGGAAGGCATAACCCTCCGAAATATTTTGAAAACCCACATCTTTTATATATTTTTGAAAACCCATTTTTCTGACGATCTCTTCGAAAGGAAATCAACCATTTAACGAAGGTGGGAATATGCTTACTTACCTCGTATCCGTTCGGCGTGCAGCTAGCACCGCTCTCACAGCATCCATAGAAACGTCTTCGGTCTTCTATCGGTGTCTTCATCTTCGTCTTCGGTCTTCAACTCTTAATGATAACTCTTGAACTTTGTAGAATCTTGACAATATGATTCTTTCCTCTAATTTCTTGTTGCTTGAAACTTCATTGTAGATATTCCTTCTTCCATTGGCTTTATTGAAATAATACAAAACTAAAAACGAACTATACAAACCCAAAATATAATTTTTTTTTTCTTTTTTTTTCTGTTTTTTTTTTATCATTTTTTTTTTATTTTGAGACAAGAGAAAGTAAAATATAAAATAAAAACGTAAGTACAAAGGCCATGGTGTAAGTACTTTACCGCTTGATTCTTCACAACTTATATGTCTTGATATCATAAACTTCTCGAACTCTCATCCTTGATAATTTTCACTCATGTACAATAGTCTTCAACTTATAAAAATTCTGCTCCTTGTTTTGTTGCTTTACTCAAATCTGAAATCTGCTCAATTTTTTTTTTGTACCGTTGCTTGTAAACCTCGAACGTGTTCAACTTTCCTTCAAATTTGTGATGCTCCTCTTGTTGATGATGATGGTGTTTCTATGGACCTGTTGGTGTAGAGAGATAAGGTGGATGGTGCTAATCACGAACAAGATTACAAGTGGCATGTAAGTTAGCAATTCGATGTCACCATCATGGTTGATAAAAATAGCACTCAAGAGATCAAAATAGTGCTTTTATGGTGGGAAGTTGGGCAGCTCACCATTCCGCCCGGAATTTACGTACGGTGACACACACTCTAAAAGCACAAATTTAGATGAGGTACAAAGAATTGAAGGTTGGTGCCTCACATTATGTAACTTGGGTAGTCTCCACTATGGGGATCACTGCTCTAATACTGAATTTCGATCTGCACCTTATTTGCCACTGGCATGGTTAAATCCAACTTTAACTCTCATACAATTAAGAAACCCGATCATGTTCTCTGTCATCTCTAAGTTCAGTCACTATTATGAGAATCTCGATGTAATCTTAGCGACATGTATACTATGTGACTCTAAACTAACCATAAGTTGGAGTTCCTTATTCACTATTTCACAAAAAAGTTGAAAAATTGCAAAAATTTACAACGCAAACCACTCCCCCACACTTAAACTTTACATTGTCCTCAATGTAAATTGAATCGTCCAAAGTAAGTCAAGGTGGGAAATTCTAACAAGAAATCAGAAAAAATAAAGAAAACAAAACAAGAAAAACTAAAAACAAGAAAAGAAATAAATACAAGACAAGAAATACTCATCCTTTGGGTTGCCTCCCAATTAGCGCTTGGTTTAAAGTCGTCAGCCCGACTATCTCCTTGCTTTCTATGACTCCTCCGGAGGAGCACATCCACAAAGTTAACTCCTTCCACCACTTCGGAAGTGAAATTCTCATAATATGGTTTCAACCGGTGCCCATTAACTTTAAGTTCTTTCCCCAGCTATGCTACGAATTTCCACCGCACCATGAGAAAACACATTAGTAACAATAAAAGGTCCGATCCATCGTGACCTTAATTTACCGAAAATAAATGCAAGCGAGAATTAAACAAAAGCACTTTCGCCCAATGAAAAATTGTTTCCTAGAAATCATGTTATCATGGAATGCTTTCGTCTTTTCTTTGTAAATCCGTGAGCTTTCAAATGCATCATTCTGAAGCTCCTCTAGCTCTTGGAGTTGTAACTTCCTTTGCTTTCCAGCCCCATCCATCTCCATGTTGCATTGTTTAATAGCCCAAAATGCCTTATGCTCAATTTCCACGGGTAAGTGACAAGGTTTACCATACACAAGCCTAAAAGGAGACATCCCAATAGGTGTTTTATATGCGGTTCTATACGCCCACAAAGCATCATTAAGCCGCATGCTCCAATCTTTCCTTGTTGGATTCACCGTCTTTTCTAGAATGGATTTCACCTCCCGGTTAGACACCTCGGCTTGTCCATTGGTTTGGGGATGATAAGGTGTTGCAATCTTATGCGACACATTGTACTTCCTCAACAAGCTTTGCAAAATCCTGTTTTTGAAGTGAGAACCCCCATCGCTAATTATGGCTCTTGGAATTCCAAACCTTGCAAAAATGTGAGCTTGCACAAAATCTAAAACCACTTTAGAATCATTAGTTGGGGTGGCTTTAGCTTCCACCCATTTCGAGACATAATCAACCGTAAGTAAGATATAAAAATTCCCATGGGAGTTGACAAAAGGCCCCATAAAATCAATACCCCATACATCAAAAACTTCAATAAATTGAATAAAAGTTTGTGGCATTTGATTTCGGGCACCTAGATTGCCGGTTCTTTGACACCTATCACAAGTTGTACAAAATATATGCGCATCCTTAAACAAAGTTGGCCAATAAAAACCACTTTCAAGTACCTTGTGAGGGGTTCTCTTACTCCCAAAATGTCCTCCGCAAGCATAAGAGTGACAAAAAGACAAGATAGAGTTAAATTCATATTCGGGAACGCACCTTAGTATTACTTGGTCACTACCATGTTTCCATAAGTACGGATCATCCAATATGTATTGGTTCCCTAACCTCTTAAGTTTGTCCCTCTCAGCACGAGACAAGTTCTTTGGGATTTGTTTAGAAACTAAGTAATTGACAATATCGGCATACCATGGTTCTCCAAAGGCAATTGAGAAAAGTTGTTCATCCGGGAAACTTTCACGCAACGGGATAGTCTCCTTGTCCACAGCAAGTCGGCTTAAGTGATCTGCAACGGTGTTCTCAATTCCTTTCTTGTCTTTGATTTCAATATCAAACTCTTGCAAGAGTAAAATCCACCGTATGAGCCTCGGTTTCGCCTCTTTCTTTGTAAGCAAGTACTTAAGCGCCGCATGATCGGAAAAAACAACAACTTTTGTACCAATTAGATAAGAGCGAAACTTTTCTAAAGCAAAAACAATGGCTAATAACTCTTTTTCAGTGGTTGCGTAGTTTTGTTGGGCCTCATTTAACGTTCTAGAAGCATAATAAATAGCATGAGGAAGCTTCCCCACACGTTGCCCAAGCACCGCACCAACCGCATAATCACTTGCATCACACATGATCTCAAAAGGCTTACTCCAATCCGGTGGTTTAATGATAGGGGCTGAAATCAAAAGTTCTTTCAAACGATTGAATGCCACCATACATTTTTCATCAAAGTTAAAAACCACATCTTTTTGCAATAAGTTACAAAGTGGTGATGCTATCTTGGAAAAGTCCTTGATGAATCTACGATAGAAACCTGCATGACCAAGAAAAGAACGTATCTCCCTCACCGTAGTGGGAGGGGTTAGAGCACGAATAAGGTCTATCTTAGATTTATCGACTTCCAAGCCTTTAGAAGATATTATATGGCCTAAAACTATGCCATGAGTTACCATGAAATGGCACTTCTCCCAATTCAAGACAAGGTTTGTTTCAACACATCGTTCAAGGATTAGAGACAAATTGTTCAAGCAAAGGTCAAAAGAATCACCAAAGACACTAAAGTCGTTCATGAACACTTCGATTATGTTTTCAACATATTCCAAAAAGATACTTACCATACACCTTTGAAAAGTAGCTGGAGCATTGCACAAGCCAAAAGGCATCCTTCTATAAGCAAAAGTACCGAAAGGACACGTGAAAGTGGTTTTCTCTTGGTCCTCCGGCGCTATCACAATCGATTATAACTTTGAATAGCCATCAAGAAAGCAATAATAAGAGTGTCATTAAACGTTCAAGCATTTGATCAATAAAAGGTAAAGGAAAGTGATCTTTTCTAGTGGTGGCATTCAATTTTCTATAATCAATACAAACCCTCCAACCGGTTTGCACACGAGTTGGGACAAGTTCATTCTTATCATTCTCCACCACTGTCACACTTTGATTTCTTTGGTACTACTTGTCACCGGACTCACCCACTTACTATCGGATATGGGGTAGATAACACCCACTTCCAAAAGCTTGAGTATCTCCTTTTTCACAACTTCCATCATGGGAGGATTCAAGCGACGTTGTGCTTCCCTTGTAGGCTTTGCATCATCCTCCAAACGAATTTTGTGCATACAAACGGCAGAGCTTATACCCTTGATATCGGCAATTGTCCATCCTATGGCCGTCTTGTACTTCCTTAGCACCCTTAGAAGTTTTTGCTCCTGTAAATCATTAAGCTCATTAGAAACAATCACAGGTAAGGTGGTCGGGAAGAGGTTTCAATTCTAACTTTGGAGATTTAACAATTGAAGGTACAAGCTTTTCATCACTGCGTGGTAAAGAAATAAAAGAGATATTATGAGTTTCCGGGCATCCTTGTAGTGAATTAAGATCACCAAGGGCTTCCTTGACTTCATTACCACACTCTACACCATTATCCATGGATGTAGTTAACACGGTTTCCAAAGCATCATCACCGTTTAATTCAAAAATTTGTTGTGCCAATGTATCCATAACATCAATGGAGAAACAAGAGTGGACATCACTAGGATATCTCATCGTCTCGAAAATGTTGAAACGTATTGTTTTTCCATCAAACTCCATGGTTAGAGTTCCCTTGTCCACATCAATTATGGTTTTCGCCGTTTTCATGAAGGGACGCCCAAGTAGCAATGGAAGAGACGAGTCCGGAGAACCTTCATCAATCTCTAACACACAAAAGTCCGCTGGAAATACAAGTTGATTAACCTGCACAAGAACATCCTCAACAATACCCATTGGGTAGACATTAGAGCGATCGGATAATTGCAATACAATTTCACCTTTTTTTAAGAGGACCAAGATCAAGTGAATTATACATTGACGCGGGCATAACATTAACGGATGCACCTAAATCCAACATAGCTTTGTTAAATGTTTTGTTACCAATTGTGACGGGAATGTCAAAACTACCCGGGTCCTTGCACTTAAGTGGGAGTTTGTGTTGTAAGATTGCCGAGGCATTCTCCCCCACACTAAGCACTTCATTACCTTTAAGCCTTTGTTTGTTGGTACACAAGTCCTTTAACACCTTTGCATACTTTGGTACTTGCTTGATACCATCAATGAGTGGTATGTTCACAGGGATCTTCTTTAGAACGTCTAAAATCTCCTTTTCTAGTTCCGCCTTCTTAGAACTTGCAAATCTGCGAGGAAAAGGTAAAGGAGGAGCATAAGTAGAAACCGTAGTTTTAGAGTTAGGAATAGGTACCTCAGAAGTTTGGGGAGAATCCTCATTATTCTCGTCCAAAATAGGTTCCTTTGGTGTTTCCACCTTGCCCGAATCAGTAACTTCGGGTTGCACAAGTTGTGTACCACTCCTCAACGTAATAGCATTGACACCCTCTTTTGGGTTAATAGGTTGAGAAGGGAGTTTCCCACTATTTTGCGCCTTCAATTGGTTTAACTCAATAGCCATGGAGCCCATTTGTGTTTGCAACTCCTTGATAGCACTCTTAGTTTCTTGTTGACTCTCTTTGAACATGGTAGAAATACCTTGCATCATTGTTTGAAGCTTTGAGTCAATATCCGAACCTTAATTTTGCATTGATTGTTGTGCTTGAGGTTCTTTGAAATTGTTGTCTCACTGGAATTGTTGTTGTTGAGGTTGAAATCCACTTGAAGAGTTGAAGGTAGGTTGTTGAACTGCTCCTTGCTTGTTGGCATAGCTAAAATTGGGGTGATCTCTCCATCCCGGATTGTAAGTGTTAGAGTAGGGATCATACCGTCTTTGTTGATTTGGAAAGATCGCATTAGCTTGCTCATCTTCATAACATTGAGGAGAACTTGGTATAACCGCGGCTGCAACTTGTTGCATCATTGCAGACATGTTACCCATTTGTTAACGAAGTTCCTCAACCTCGCTCACTTCATTCACTCGTCTTAGAAGCACATCCGAACCACGACTCAGGAATTGTTGTGAGTTCGCTGCCATGTTTTCAATCAATTCTCTAGCTTGTGCCACCTTCTTGTTCACTAGTGCACCACCACCCGCAGCGTCAATAAGATTCCTATCACTTGATTGGAGTCCTTCATAGAAATATTGGATGATCATAGCGTCACTGAATTGGTGGTGAGGGAAGCTTGCCACCAATCTCTTGTATCGTTCCCAACCGTCATATAAGGATTCTCCCACATTTTGCTTCATCCCACAAATTTCTTTCCGAATTTGAGTAGCCTTTGATGCAGGAAAATATCTCTCCAAAAAGAGTTTCTTCAGCCCATTCCATGTAGTGACACTTCCGGAAGGTAAATAGAACAACCAATCCTTAGCACTATCCATTAAAGAGAAACGGAAAACTTTCAACATTGCACCATCCGCTGGAAGCATAGCCGTGACAATGGTGTGGAAGTCCATAAGATGTTTGTTTGGATCTTCATTCACCATGCCATGGAACTTTGGTAATTCTCTAAGCAACCCCGGCTTTATCTCAAAAGTAGAGTTCGTTTGAATACACCCATGTTTTATATCAAGCCTATGAGAAGCCAAGTCCTTGAGTGAACGATTTGCATCACCCATTGCTTCTTCTTCCTCAACGTGTGGTTCGTCTACGATTGGAACCTCTTTTTCTCCTTCTTCTTGAGTATCGCCTTCCACCTCTAACTCTATATTTTCTATTGTGTCTTGACTTGGTTGGAGTATTGTGCCGCGTCGAGTAGCTATCCCGCACCTTGGATAATTCCAATCCTTAGAAGCCAGAGATTAGGTACCTGCAAACAATTCTCGCAAACATGTGAGAAACAAGACAAGAAACAATAAGCAAAGATAAAAGCAAAAACAGAAATAAGAAACTAAAAACTTAATAACTAGCCGTATGCCTCCCCGGCAACGGCGCCAAAATTTGATCGTGTGTCAATCCGTCAAAAATAATTTCACTTTCTTACTCACTAAATTTAAATGAAGCACAAGGTAAGGAAGAGTTCGTATCCACAGAGAGGCAATTGTTGTTATGCAATTTTCAGTTTCTAAGGTAACCAAGGGGGGATGTTTGTTGTTTAAGCGAATATACTAAAGTAAAAAATAAAATAGAGCAAAGCAAATAGTTGGAATAATCAATAAGGAGAAGATATTGGTCAGGGGATATTATCATTCACAAACATGTATTTTCATCAATGATTAGAATTGGTATTTTAATCTCGTATTTATTAAAAGTCCTAGGATACCTTGATCGCAAGTATAACCCGTTAATTCCCTGTTTTCATCACAACCACATTAAAAGATGCATATGTGAATTCTTCCTGAAAGCAACCTAAAGTGTAAAAGCACAATTAAGTTTAACTCCCTACAAGCATTAAGTTTTATGGAATAAGACTCATCAATGCAAACGAATGTGTAAAAGCACTAAACGTTTTAACAAAAGTTATGATTCACTTGTGACTAGTAGGATATATCACTACAAGCACTACCCACAATTATGCTACTTAGAATCGGGGATAAACAACTTTTTCGTATTGAAAACCCTAATATAGCTCTAGAGATGAACGTAAATCGGATTGATTCGGACTCAACCTAACAAGTTTTCAAATCTTATAACACTATTAATTGTGAATCACAAACAATAAATTACCGAGACAAAACTAATTCATTTAATCAAAAGCGTGTTGAGAAATCAACTTTTATCCCATAACCAATAATATGTTTAGCTACTCATAGCTATGGAGTTCATCATAATCAATATTCAATAATAAAATAATGAAGAAGAAGAACAAAAGCAAACCCTAGAAGCGTAAACAAAACGGCTCTCCAAAATTCCAAGAATAAGATATCTCATAAGTTGTAGAAGACCTTCCCTTTATAGCTTTTCTCCAACTTCTAAAATTAGGTCTAGTCTTCAAAGTCCATTAGATGAAAATCCACCAAGCCCATAAAAGGGAGAAACCTATGTAGAAAATATGTCCCAAAAGTCGTCGCCGGAAAACTGGTATTGTGGCCGGAAAACGGCCGGAAGAGTCGCCAGAAATCGATTCAGGTGACCGGCAAAGTCCGCCCGGTCACCGGTTCAGTGAGTCAACGGGTCAAATCGGCGGGTCAACTCGGTCAGACCGAGTTAGGGAAATTCAGAGTGAGTCCGGGTCTGATCCACGAGTTAGAAAAGCTGAGTCACCGTGTCAGTTGTAGTCGGTGTAGGCTGTCCGATCGAGCACCGGCATGAGCCCAGTGCACTAGCCTAAACTTGTGATGCACAATCCTTGTGCTGTAGCTTAACTCCTACCCATCCATAATGGCCTCAAACCATTCTTACAGCAAATACCATCCCCATCTGTACTTCATAACATTCTACGGATAAGCTCAACATCAGAACCAACTCCACTTCCCTCCATTCCTGCGACAACGCCATATCCTTTGGCTCCATCTTTCAGTCTTGTCGCTGCCATGAATGGCTATCGACTAAAACCCGAGCCAAGACCACCACCTGACACAACCCTGCATCTGCATCATCCTCTTGTGTTCACTCAAGCCATCACTCTCCGAATTTCAATCACTGCGCCCGACTGCATTACTGCCATCTCCATTGCACAACAACGAAGTGCAACCATACTCTTCAGACTCCACCAACCACTTTATAGCTCAATCATCACACCTCTGCCTCTGCCTCATACCACCACCAATTCCATAAACCTCAAAACATCTTCACCTCAACAACCCAGAACAACCACAGTCCACCTGCAGCTGCACATTATCGCAAGTCAGTGTTACCACCAACATCAATTGCAGCTCAGCTGCCATCTCAGACCAGCCACTGCACCAATGCCACAATTCATAGCTCAAGCCAACCTGTCCTAAGCATACATCTATGTAGCTTCAGCTGCACCAGAACCCATCAGCTCTGTTGCTCTTACTCTCAGCTGCAGATTCAAACTCATTTGTTGTCTCAGAACTTCATATCAACTCCCATTTTCTGCAGTGCACAAGCATCCCAGTTCAAGCTTCACCAGCTGCACCACATGGTTCACCTTCTATTCATCCACAGTGCCAGCTCTATCAACACCATTTCCCACCAGCATCACACAACCAACACCAACACCGACAGCTCTCAAACTCTCATCTGCAGCTTCCTTGTAATCTCCAATATTATCACCTTCATCACCAGAATTTGCCAGTTTTCTTCTCTTCATTTCCATCTCAGTCATAGCTCCATAGCCTCCACCTGCAGCATTTAAGTTCACAAACCACCACTGCAGCATTAACTCAGCATTACGAGCATCCATTCTTTACCAGCACTCCACCAGAACCTTTGCCATTTCAGCATCCAGTGCCAAACCAGCTCTTGCCTGCATTCTCACAGCAATTCCTCAAATCCCATGAACATCCACAGGAACCCTAACTCAATTCCCTTCAAATCTTCAACACAGAGTTTCAATTTCTTTTCCGATTCGAACTCTCAAAACCCTTCACCAGTTCTTCGCTGGTACAATACCTCCATTGATAACCACCATAAAAACCCTTGAATTTCAACTTCTCTTCTTAATTCCTAGATCTGAGTTTAACCCAATCTTCATTTCTTCATCTCTGTGAACTCGATTCAACTTGAATCTCTCATATCAGCAGCAACAGGGTCTTCTAGTTCTTCATCATCTTGAATTCCTCTTCAATCTCCAACTTCTGTCTTCAGTTCTTCCTCTCTTTACCAGCAAACCCTACTATAAATCAAACCATACCCATCGAGTGATTCCTCATAACAGTGATAACAAAACTATGACTCCAATTCGATCCCCATTTTATTTTGGGATTTTGGGATTTCAGAAATTTATGGTGCCTCTGTCTCTCTCAGGTGGATTAAGTGAAAGAATTGAGAATTGATTTTCTCTGATTTTTAGATCTTGTGTAGGAATAGCTGTGGATATATGTACCCTCTGATAAGTGATAAGGGATACCCTGAATGACCACCCCTTAACCTTATCTCTACTGTGTTTAGTACTCCTCCAAATAGGGTTGCCCCTTAAGCTTGACTAGGCTCCGGATAACACATGCCTGTGAAATGACACTCTTGCCCTTATTGCTCAAATAAAGTGATTTCTTCTTCTTTTCCTCCGTGTGACTCCAGAGTACCTAATAACTCAAAAACACTCATAAGATACATAATTTACAAGAAAAGTAGCAAAGAAAGCGTAACTACTAAATAGTAAATTAGGTGTTTTAGACACCTATCACTTGCATGTTACGGCTCTCGTCAAGAACATAGAGTTTCGAAGAGCGCTCATTGACACGGGTGCATCTTCCAATGTCATCACTCTCAAGACACTCAAAGCTGCCAGGGTGCGACCTAACGAGATCGTACGACAACCCACTACGATGACCAGATTTGAAGGCAACCAAACTAGCACATACGGTTACATCAACTTGGAGTCGTGGCGGTAGGGACAATCCAATCGAGCGTGAAGTTTGAAGTAATTGAAAAAGAACCGGACTACCACATGATCTTTGGGAAGGCCGTGGGTCGCACAATCTCAAAATCGTCCCTTCAACATACCACCAATGCCTCGAAAACGGTATTGAACGGAGAAGTTGTTCGCATTCCGCGTCACTGTCCCCCTATGCACCAGTCTACTGCGTAGAAGCACATGGGCCGAAGGAGGATTCAAAAGGCGTGGCGACCAAGATTCACAGTTTTCTGCTACCAAAAATGGACATCGCTCAGAGATAGCGACAAACTGGAGATACCCTGCAGAGGAGACCGTCCTTCCACCATCTCCTCAGAAGGAAGACCCGCCGGTATCTCGCCACCGGTCGTAACCCATGCCCGCACTAAGCGAGAGTGCACCCTTACCGCAAGGCGAAGCAAAAGGAAAGCTCACACATTATCACCGATGTTAGCAATTAGCGGGGGAGACCATGACCGGTCTCTCCACCCGAAAGAATGTCTTCACAATAACCGGGAGGAAGTTCCCAGGCGCCCCTCGGAAGCTACAAGATGGGACCGACTTAACCACCGACGAACTCGAAATTGTCAATATAGGGAATGAGGAATTTCGCGACCCATTACGATCAGTTCGACTCTCTACATCCTGCGGGCGCTCAAAGCTAGTCGACCTACTCAAAGAATACCAGGACGTCTTCGCATGGACTTACGAAGAAATGCCGGCTTGGATGGAAAACTGGTTACCCACCATCCGCACGTGATACACGAATCTAAACCAGTCAAGCGACCTCCCGGACAATTCGGACACGACGTAGAAGAACAAATCAAGGCGGAGGTCCGAGTAATTACTAGCCGCTGGTTTTGTCAAACCTATTCACCATCCTACTTGGTTTGCCAATATCGTTCCGTTAAAAATAATAATGGTCGGTCGGATGTTGTGTCGATTTGGAGATCTGAACAAGTGCTGCCCTAAAGACGATTTCCGCTCCCTAACATCGACATCTTTGGTAGACGCTACCGTGGACATGGTATGTTCTCTTTCATGGATGGATATAGCGGCTACAAACGATAAAGATGTATGAGCACGAAGCGAGTAAGGCGCTTCAGAACCCTCTCGGAAACTTCTATTACACCGTAATGCCTTTCGGTCAAAGAACAGCCGGCGCTACTTACCAACGCGCCATGACTACCATCTTCCACGATATGATGCACAAGCAAGTCGAAGATTACGTAGATGATGTGGTGGTTAAATCGAAGACTCGATCGGATCATCCGAAACAACTGCGACAAGTGTTCGAAAGATGTCGCGAATACAAGTTGAAGATGAATCCTTTGAAATGCGCCTTTGGTGTCTCTTGGGGAAATTCTTGGGATTCCAAGTAACGGCCCGAGGAATAAAAGTTGATCCGGTCAAAACGCAAGCTATCCTCACGATGCGCCACCACGAATAGTAAGGGAGCTCCGAGTTTCATGGTCAAGGTAAACTACATTCGTCGCTTCATACCGGGGGCTGGCACGTGCTCACCACTACGTTTACTCATCTGCTAAAAAAATGAGCGAATTTCACATGGACTACGTCTCGGCAAAAGCGTACCCCGGAAGATCCGGCAAATCTCTGTCCTCCCCAACCGTCATGAAGCCTCTTATGCGAGGGAAACCACTATGTCTCTACACAGCCTTTAGCGATACTGCCATCGGAGCTCTCCTCGCACAAGAGGACGACAAAGGAATGGAATACCCCATATACTATTTCAGTCGAACGTTGAGAGACGCCCGAACTCGAATACCCCAAGGCGGAAAAGGCATGTTTAGCAACGATTTATTCCATCCGGGAAGTTCGGGCACTACCTCCTCTCCAATAAGGTGGTGCTAGTGTCCAAATCGGACCACATAAAGTTTCTCCTCTCGAAACCCGCCCCGATAGGGAGGCCGGCTAAATGGCTCTGCAGGTGTCGAGTTCGACATAACATGCGTTTCCCCAAGGGGCCATAAAAGGACAGTGCATTTGCAGACCTATTAGCGGCATTCCCGGGAGAAAACACCGCGAGTTACGAGAAGATCTCCGGGAGACCTTCCAGATATCTTTTTAGTCAAAGAAGAAACATGGCTGCTGTTCTTCGACGGCTCTTCCACCCCAGCACTAATACCGGAGGAGCGGGTGTTGTACTAGTATCTCCTGCTGGAGAAGTCTTCTCGCACTCTTTCAAGCTAGACTTTCCGTGCACCAATAACTTCAAGTGAATCTGAAGCCTTCCTCATTGGACTATCACTAGCTAAACAAGTCGGGGCCACACGTTTGGAGATAAGAGGAGATTCCAAATTACTCATCAACCAGTAAACGGGATCTATGCATTGAAAGAACTAACGCTGGCACCATACAGGGTGAAGCACAAAAACTACTAAATTATTTCGCCCAGAAGCAACCATCACACATGTCGGCCGTAGCGGCAACAAGCATGCCGACCGCTTAGCTACACTAGACTCAAAGCTACGGTTCGAAGGAGGCGAGGAAACCTGACGAGAAACGGCGAACCATAGCTTCAACGTGGCTTTCACAACTGAGAAAGCCGAAGACGATGACTGGAGAACTCCTATCATTCAAGAACTCAACAACTCACTTTTCCAAGGGAAGGTCGACCTCAAGACTTTGCGGAATTTCTTTATGCTTCAAGGTGTTCTGTATCATCGAAATCCAGACACCTCTCTGTCAAGGTGTCTCGGGAAAGAGGAAGCACAACAACGACTTGAACATGTTCATACCAAAGTCTGTGGAATAACATCAGTAGTAACCCTCTACCTTCGTTTACAACGACTTGGATACTATTGGCCGGAGATGGAAACCCAATCCGATTACTCCGAGAGCGTGTCCAAATTGCCAGGCGCCCCCATGTCAGAAAGAAGTCCTCAACATCAGTCACACTGGGGACTGGCGGGAGTCGTACATCGTTTTCCTTCGTGATGGCATTCTTCCTACTAACAAAG
Source organism: Papaver armeniacum (assembly GCA_023531295.1). Lineage (NCBI taxonomy): Eukaryota > Viridiplantae > Streptophyta > Magnoliopsida > Ranunculales > Papaveraceae > Papaver > Papaver armeniacum. Next base: position 40,462 of record JAJJWW010011495.1, on the reverse strand, counting down.
AGGATGCGTCCAAGCTAAGACAGAAGTCCAAAAGATTCGTGTTCCATGATGGGGTTTTATATCGCAAGAGTTTCGGGGGAAGTTGATGCGTGTCGTACCACAACAAATTAATTAATACTTTACTACCTAATTAACAAGTAATATAGGGTAGTCAAGGTCGATCCCACGAGGAGCACGAGATTCTAGTTGTAAAAATTGTCACGAAAGGAGGGTGTAAAAAGCAAAAGAAAACAAACAAAACAATTAAAAGATAAAGTTGAAAGCAATAAGAGAGACGAGATCAAGGAATCCTTCTTCGTTACGAAACAATGATTAAAGTTATGTTCTTTTCTACTTGTTATTAGTCACAGATTATCACCAACCGTAGGATAGCAGGTCCGCTTAGCTAGCCCCAAAATCCCTAATTTCAGCTTTGAGTAACGAGTCCGCTTAGTTATCGATTCTATTCAAAAGAACCACCACGAGGTTCGCTTACAAGATGTAATTCCACTGAATGCATTAAGATCTATGAATTTAGGTTTAGTACTAGTAGTTAAACTCGGTTCGCTTGGTTCACTTTCTAGCGTTGTTTCTACACACAATTGCTCCACGGAATCCCTCATGCAAGGTCTCGTGTTTGCTACTTATGTAAAGAGTCAAGAAACGATTACTTATCTCTAACTTTCACTAGCATTAGATTAAACTAACAAATCAATTTAGCATGCATTCTAAACAATCTATCAATCAATCATGAATGTCTTTAAGATCATTCCTATTAGTAAAAACAAAACGATAATCATGTGAAGAACTTCAAGATAGAATTGAAAACAAAAACTCAAAACATAAATTAAGAACTAGGAATTCATCCTCAATCAATAAAATTAACTACTCATGTTAAAAGAGTTCACACAAAGAATAAGAAAAGAAAAGTGTTGTGTGTGTAAAGATGTGTGTAGAGATGTGGAAAACTTCTCTATTTATAGGCTTCAATATTCTCCAAATCTTCTAAGGAATAGAATCCTTTTCCTTTTGCAATTCAATTTCCAAATCCAAGCTTTTCTCAACTCTTCCACCTTCTCTTTCCAAATTTGAGTCCAATTCTCCATCCAATTCCTAGCCCAAGTCTTCACACCCATGAGAGAAATCCATAGAAAATTCGGAATTTTTTGCTCATGGAAAAGCTGGGATTATGGCGGAATCCGTGGAATAGTCATGCCGGCCACACTGAAAATTTCTGTCCGTCGGGAGAATATTCGACGGAATATTCCGTTAGTCCTCCGTTAGGACTAACGGTCAAATGGGTCAACCGTCAGTCAACTGTTAGTCGGCCCAGTCAAGTCGGATGAGGGAGTCGGTATGAGTCGATCCTCTGAGTGGTCTTAATCAGCTGAGTCACTGAGCTGGATCGGGTTGAATCGCCGATTTCTGAGTTGATTCGCCAGAACTGAATTCCAGCCTAGGCCATTGCACAGGCCATAACCATCAGGCCATGACTGCACCAGCCATGATGGCTATTCCAATGCCTCTTTCACTTCCATATCTGCTGTAATCGTACCTAATCCACAAAGCCTCTCCACTGCCTCAAGCTTAGCTCATTCCATCTTCTCCATCACGATGGCAACCGCTACAACTACCCATTTCTTCTCTTCTATGCAATGCCCTGCTTAGCCACCTATGAAAGCACACCAGCTTCACTTTCTGTAACCTTGACAGTATCAGCACAGCTCACTGCAACTCAACATCACAAGCCCTTTGTAAGCAACCTTCACTGCATTGACACAGTAACCATTGCCCCTGCATTCATCCCACTCTAGCACCAACATTGCAGCTCATACCCACCTGCTTTGCACTATGCCCTGCATCTCAGCTCCAGATCACTATCTTTGCATATCAAGCTGCTGCAAAACCAACTATTCCATTCAGCTCTGTCTGTAATGAGCAACACCCCTTATCTGCTCCAATTCCTCTAGTTTCGACTCTACTTCAAGCCGCTAGTCATGACACGACTCAATTCTTCCCCAGATTATGCCACCAACAATCTTTTCCATCTGCACTTGAGCCCTCATCTCAAGCACCACAGTTTAACAGGCAGCTTAACCCACTCTGCAATTTGTCAGTTCCATTTCTTCACTGCCACTCATATCACCTAACAAACCACCACCAACACATTTTCTTCTCCATCTTGGCTTTAACACAAGAAACCCCAATTACACTCGGCTTCACCTTTCCACGGATTCTCCAGCTACGCCTGTAAAACCCATTTTTCAATTCATCTGAGCTACGACCCCATCTCTGATTCGATCTTCTTTCATTCATCTCACAACAGCAACCATCAACAGGATATGCTCGAATTCATCAAACCTCAGACCACCACCATTCTTCAAATTAACGCAAACCCAATCTCAATAGAATCAGTAGCAACAAACTCTTGAACCAGAGACCCCTTTCTCGTCTGTTCTTCATCCTCTCTGATTTAATTTCTCCGTTTTATCTCAAGAACAACATCTTCACTTGGTTTCGGCAAACCCTAACAGCATCAGGTCTTGCCGATTTCTCCTCCATTTGAGTTGTTTCGCACCAAATCCTATTACCATCAATTCCACCATCTTCGATTCAACTGCAGTCTCATCACTAACAGCTCTCAATGAACGGCAGCAGCCATGGCTGCTTTGTTTCTTACTTTCAGATGTAGAATGATTGGGGAGGAACTGATTTCTCGAAATTAGCTAGGGCTTTAAATTGAGATGGCTGTTTGCACCCCAAATAAGAACCACTCCAGATGGTGCCCTTAACGGGATGTTACTTTTGATAAGGGCTAGCCGGTTGGCAGCCCCCTTAACCACGGCTAGTCTGTCTTTAATAATCCTCCGAAATAGAGATGCCCCTTAACCTCAAGCTGGGCTCCATATATCAATCGCCTTGTAAAAGAACCTTTTTGCCCTTTTGGCTCAAATTGGGTGATTTCTTCTTCTTTTCCTCCGTGTGACTCCATAGTAGCTATAAAACTCAAAACAAGCGTAAAATACATAATTTACAAGAAAAATAGCAAAGAAAGCATAAACTACTAGATAGTAAATTAGGTGTATTCTACACCTATCAAATTCCCCACACTTAGACTTTGCTAGTCCTCGAGCAAATCAAACTAAAAACTCACAACTTCAAAGCGTTCAGCGTCACAAGCATCAAAGAGTTATGAGGACATAGAGTTTACGCATGCTAGTAATAAGAAGTTAGAAATACTAAAGAACATATTCTCATTCTTAAATGTTGAGTGAGAAATAACCACACCATAATGAGAGAACGCGTGTTTGAGAAACGATCAATAAGCATTTCGCCTCGACTTACGCCTCACCAAAAGGATTTTATGATAATTGCACTCAAAAAGACAGACTTTTTATGGTTCTCACATGTGTGCAGGTAGGAATGAAGATAGAAATCTGCATCACGTTGAATGGTGGGAAGGACAACTTCCTCCAAATTTTGAAAAACCCACATCTTTTAATATTTTGAAAAACCATTTTTACGACGATCTCTAAGAAAGGAAATCAACCATTTTTATCGAGGATGAGATTACTTACTTACCTTCACATCCGATCGCCAATTATGATAACACCACTCTCACGGCATCCAATAGAAACATCTTCCGCTCCTCGTCTTGATCTTCTTCGTCTTCGGTTTCAACTATTGATGATAAACCCTTGAATTTCATAAATCCTTGACATTTTATAACTCTTTTACCTTAAAATCCTTGTCGCTTGAAACTACCTTATAGATTTTCCTTCCCCACGGCTTATTAACAAAACAAATATTTCTCTTGTTTTTTTTTTTTTTTTTTTTTTTTTTTAAAAACTAGAGAAATTAAATACAAAATAAACCATGGCCGTGGAAGAAGTATTTTACCGCTTGATTCTTCACAACTTGTATCGTCTTGAAATCATAAACTTTCAAAAATTCTCACCTTTTAATTTTCTTCGCTTTCATGAATAAGTCTTCATACTTGGATATAAAATTATGCTCATTGTATTGTAAGTCCTCAACATATATGTAAAAATCTGCTCTTTGTATGTTGCTTTACTTGAATATGAAATTTGCTCTTTTTCTCGTTCCGTTGCTTGTAAACCTTAAACTTTTCCAACTTTCCTTGTAGATTTTGGTGTCGCTCCTTGTTGATGATGAATGTGTTTCTATAGATCCGTTGTTGTCGCGAGAGAGAATGGTGCTAACTGCAAATCGAACTACAAGAAGGAGGCTTTCATCTATGGACGTCACCCTCATGATTGACAAAATTAGCACTCAAGAGATCAAAGAGTAGTGCTTCTATTGGTGGGAGGTTGGGTAGCTCACCATTCTACCCGGAATTAACGTACGGTGACACACACTCAAAAGAAGCTCTTTAGTAGATGGAAGAATTCTGGTCGGTGCCTCTCATGATATGAATACGGGTAGTCTCCACTAATGATTGATCAGCAACTCTAATAATGCACTTCTCCCTGCACCAAATTCGCATCACCGGCATGATTAAATCCATTATTTAACACTCAAACAAACAAGAAATCCGAATGTAGTTCTCTAACATTTCCAAGTTCAATTATGTCGGTCAAAATCTCTATGTAAACATACCTAGAAGTATGCTAGTGACTCTAAAATCTTTAAAAGTTGGAATTTTTAAGTAAAACTTTTTTTTTTGTTTTAAATTTTTTAATTTTTTTGTAATTTTTGTTTTAAAAACATGCTTAACCACTCCCCCACACTTAAACCTTACATTGTCCTCAATGTAATTGAATCCTCCTAGTAAAGTCAAGGTGGGAAATTTTAACATGATAAGAAACAAGAAAAAGAAATAACAAAAAGCAAAAAGATAAGAAATGCAAAACCGATGGGTTGCCTCCCATGAAGCGCTTGTTTTAAAGTCGACGGCCCGACTTAGCTCTTGCAAGATTCATTCCCCATATACTAACAATCTGAAAATTTGAGGATCCACCCATAATACCTGTTTTGCACACAATAACTCCATACAAATGTTAGCACAAGAAAATAATAGTGAAATTATCGCTCGATAGAAATTTCCCCCACACTTATTCTCGTCCACACTCGGAAGTGTATAAAGAACATAGAATTTTGGAACTTCCATGTATTCCTCTTGGCAAACCTGCATAGTGTTAGCATCAAGTGTTTCCAATGGTGGATATTTAGAAACAAAATCATCCAAAAATACTTTCGAAGCACATACATTCAAACCAATAAGAGGTAAAGGAGAAGAATCAATAGGCAAAGGGTTAGACAAACCTTTCACAATCTCTTGTATTATAGAATCCTCATCATCCTTAAAAAATTCAAGTGAATCACTTACCTCTTGTATATCGTGGTCCTCTATTAAACCTTGCAACCATTCTTCGTCGTTTTCTACCTTAACCATAGTCTCGGTATCATCATAATCATTAGCAAGTTCAATTGGGTCTTCCACAAAATCAATGAATGTGGTTTCATCCTCTATAATCATCTCTTCAACATTCTCATCATCGGAATCGGGCCATTCTTCCCTCATATAATCTTCCTCGGTATAAATTGTAAGATCTTCTTGTGAGGGTGTTATTTCGTTTACAACAATAGGTAAGTGATATCCAAACTCCTCCTTTTGAATATGTGAAGGATCTTTATTATGATTCGGAGTTGGAATAACTTCCTCATCGTCGGAACATTCATACACTTCCGCGGACTCCCATCTTTCCTTAAGAAAGTTTTGCCAAGCAATAAATGCATCTTCCTCAAGCTCGTCCTTTTGAATAGGTGATTGATCATTATTAAGATCAAGGCTCGAGTAATCTACACTAGCGTCATCAAAAGTCTCCAAAGGTTTGTTAATTTGTTCGTATATTTTCTCCGAATTCCTTTGAATTTCTCGATGTGATTCTTGCATCTTTTGTTGAAGATCCCCAATCATGGCCAACATCTTATCTGCAAAACTAGAGAATTTCTGATCATAAACAAAACTATCCTCCCATCCTTGTGATTGTCCACTTACATACCCGTCATAAGGTTGTTGATATGTATGAGAATATCCATAATGTTCCGTAGGAATTTGATCATAGCCAAAAGATTGGTTTTGATTGTATCCTAAGGATGGTTGGAAATCATAATGTTGAGGTTGAAAACCGTATTGATTGTTGTAATATGCTTGCTCTTGTCCACCGTACATGGAAAACCGATACCTGAAATAAGATTCAAAAACCAAGTTAGATACGGTATAGAATCCAATAAAGCAAGATTAAAGCAAAAAGAAAAATAAAAACAACTAAAATCATCCGCTGCTCCCCGGCAGCGGCGCCAAAATTTGATGCGTGTCGTACCACAACAAATTAATTAATACTTTACTACCTAATTAACAAGTAATATAGGGTAGTCAAGGTCGATCCCACGAGGAGCACGAGATTCTAGTTGTAAAAATTGTCACGAAAGGGGTGTAAAAAGCAAAAGAAAACAAACAAAGCAATTAAAAGATAAAGTTGAAAGCAATAAGAGAGACGAGATCAAGGAATCCTTCTTCGTTCCGAAACAATGATTAAAGTTATGTTCTTTTCTACTTGTTATTAGTCACAGATTATCACCAACCGTAGGATAGCGAGTCCGCTTAGCTAGCCCCAAAATCCCTAATTTCACCGAGTAACAGTCCGCTTAGTTATCGATTCTATTCAAAAGAACCACCCCGAGGTTCGCTTACAAGATGTAATTCCCGAATGCATTAAGATCTATGAATTTAGGTTTAGTACTAGTAGTTAAACTCGGTTCGCTTGGTTCACTTTCTAGCGTTGTTTCTACACACAATTGCTCCACGGAATCCCTCATGAGGTCTCGTGTTTGCTACTTATGTAAAGAGTCAAGAAACGATTACTTATCTCCTAACTTTCACTAGCATTAGATTAAACTAACAAATCAATTTAGCATGCATTCTAAAAAATCTATCAATCAATCATGAATGTCTTTAAGATCATTCCTATTAGTAAAAACAAACGATAATCATGTGAAGAACTTCAAGATAGAATTGAAAACAAAAACTCAAAACATAAATTAAGAACTAGGAATTCATCCTCAATCAATAAAATTAACTACTCATGTTAAAAGAGTTCACACAAAGAATAAGAAAAGAAAAGAATTGTGTGTGTAAAGATGTGTGTAGAGATGTGTAGAAGTTGTAGAAAACTTCTCTATTTATAGGCTTCAATATTCTCCAAATCTTCTAAGGAATAGAATCCTTTTCCTTTTGCAATTCAATTTCCAATTCCAAGCTTTTCTCAACTCTTCCACCTTCTCTTTCCAAATTTGAGTCCAATTCTCCATCCAATTCCTAGCCCAAGTCTTCACACCCATGAGAGAAATCCATAGAAAATTTTGGAATTTTGGCTCGCCGGAAAACTGGGATTATGGCCGGAATCCGGCCGGAATAGTCGCCGCCGGCCACCTGAAAATTTCTGTCCGTCGGGAGAATATTCGACGGAATATTCCGTTAGTCCTCCGTTAGGACTAACGGTCAAATGGGTCAACCGTCAGTCAACTGTTAGTCAGCGGGTCAAGTCAGATGAGGGAGTCAGCTATGAGTCAGTCACTGAGTGGTCTTAATCAGGCAGTCACCGAGGCTGGATCGGGTTGAATCGCCGATTTACGAGTTGATTCGCGAATCCGAATTCCGAGCCTAGGCCATTGCACGAGCCATAACCATCGAGCCATGGCGCACCGGCCATGATGGCTATTCCAATGCCTCTTTCACTTCCATATCTGCAGACCGTATCCGTCACAAAGACTCCACTGCCTCAAGCTTAGCTCATTCCATCTTCTCCATCACGATGGCAACCGCTACAACTACCCATTTCTTCTCTTCTATGCAATGCCCTGCTTAGCCACCTATGAAAGCACACCCGACTTCACTTTAGAACCTTGATGATTATCAAAGACTCACCGCAACTCAACATCACAAGCCCTTTGTAAGCAACCTTCACCGCATTGACACAAGAACCATTGCCCCGCATTCATCCCACTCTAGCACCAACATTGCAGCTCATACCCACCGCTTTGCACTATGCCCCGCATCTCGGCTCCGGATCACTATCTTTGCATATCAAGTCTGCTGCAAAACCAACTATTCCATTCACTCTATCGTAATGAGCAACACCCCTTATCTGCTCCAATTCCTCTAGTTTCGACTCTACTTCAAGCCGCTAGTCATGACACGACTCAATTCTTCCCCAGATTATGCCACCAACAATCTTTTCCATCTGCACTTGAGCCCTCATCTCAAGCACCACAGTTTAACAGGCAGCTTAACCCACTCTGCAATTTGTCAGTTCCATTTCTTCACTGCCACTCATATCACCTAACAAACCACCACCAACACATTTTCTTCTCCATCTTGGCTTTAACACAAGAAACCCCAATTACACTCAGCTTCACCTTTCACAGATTCTCCAGCTCTCTTTACCGTAAAACCCATTTTTCAATTCATCTGAGCTACGACCCCATCTCTGATTCGATCTTCTTTCATTCATCTCACAACAGCAACCATCAACAGGATATGCTCGAATTCATCAAACCTCAGACCACCACCATTCTTCAAATTAACGCAAACCCAATCTCAATAGAATCAGTAGCAACAAACTCTTGAACCGAGACCCCTTTCTCGTCTGTTCTTCATCCTCTCGATTTAATTTCTCCGTTTTATCTCAAGAACAACATCTTCACTTGGTTTCGGCCCGAACCCTAACAGGCATCGGGTCTTGCCGATTTCTCCTCCATTTGAGTTGTTTCGCACCAAACCCTATTACCATCAATTCCACCATCTTGATTCAATGCGGTCTCATCACTAATGACTCTCAATGAGCAGCGCCTACCATGGCTGCTTTGTTTCTTACTTTCGATGTAGAATGATTGGGGAGGAACGATTTCTCGAAATTAGCTAGGGCTTTAAATTGAGATGGTCTGTTTGCACCCCAAATAAGAACCACTCCGGATGGTGCCCTTAACATGATGTTACTTTTTGATAAGGGCTAGCCGGTTGGCATTTCCTTTAACCACAAAATGCTAGTCTGTCTTTAATAATCCTCCTAAATAGAGATGCCCCTTAACCTCAAGCTGGGCTCCATATATCAATCGCTTTGTAAAATGACCTTTTTGCCCTTTTGGCTCAAATTGGGTGATTTCTTCTTCTTTTCCTCCGTGTGACTCCATAGTAGCTATAAAACTCAAAAACAAGCGTAAAATACATAATTTACAAGAAAAATAGCAAAGAAAGCATAAACTACTAGATAGTAAATTAGGTGTATTCTACACCTATCAAAGTCTACTAAGGTGTTTGAGCGGTGCAAATCCCGATTATGTTAAGAGAAATGCACGAAGCGAACACCAAGGGAAACAGAAGCTATTCTGCAGATACACGAGAGGTACTCTTTAGCCGACCATGGAAGACGACGCGGCTACTTTCGTTCGAAATGCCGAGAATGCCGTTCACGGAAACCTCATCCACGCGCCTCCAACACCCTTGCACGCGATAAGTAGCCCGTGGCCCTTTTATAGTCCGGGACTCGACATCATTGGGAAGATCAACCCACCATCCTCAAAACAACATGAGTACATAATAACCGCGGCCAGTACTTTACCAAGTGGGTTGAAGGCATCCCACCAAAGGAACCACTGGAGCCACAATCGCGGCATTCATCAAGGAACACATCATCTCGCCGTTTTGGCGTACCTAAACACATCATCACCGACAACGGCACGCCTTTTGCTAACAAGCAAGTACAGAACCGCTTGAGAGGTACGGAATCAAACAAGTCTTCTCTCTGTCTATTATCCCCGAGGAAACGGGCAAGCCGAAAGTACCAACAAGACTACGATCCGTATCCTCGGCCCGGACAAGACCGACAATCCCGAGAATCTGCACGAGCAATTGCCAATGGCACTGCGGGCGTATGTAACATCTCCTAGAAGCTCCACCGGCATGTCTCCTTACTCCTCGTCTACTGCAGTGAGACGCGATCCTCCCAGCCCAAATCAAGATCCCGTCGGCCAATTGCCGCGTGAAGCGGACCCTGTGGAATGAAGCCGAATCACTCAATGCCGAGTTGCGGAACTAGATACTCTGGACTCCGGAAGATCCCGGGAGAGGAACATGCACAAGAATACGAAACAGGATTTCCAGGGCATACAACGGACCATGTAAAACCCCGGGTTTTCAAGGAAGGAGATCTGGTGCTAAAAACGCTAAACACATCCAAAGCAAGATGCATCGGCACCGAAGTTTTCTCCCAAATGGGAAGGGCCATACATAATCACTAAAGCATATAACGATGGTTACTACAAGATTATCAAAGAAGATGGGGGAAAGCTAGAGGCGGTCATCAACGGAAAGTGGCTTAAGGCGTACTACGCCTAATCATTTCCACCGCAACATGCTACATCAAAAGTGTGAACGTCCGGGCACTCTCTCTGCTTTTACTTTCTTTCTTACCGGTTATCGAATTTCAATACAATCCAACAGTTAACGAATCTCTTTATTTCTTCAAAAAAAAAAAAAAAAAAAAAAAAAAAAAAAAAAGAGGAGCCTTTAAATCTCATAATGCAAATCGAAAAGCCCATCTAGTAAATTATAATCCCTACAAAATATCATCTTCAATCGACCATGATATCTTTCGGTCATACTCTTCAAATCTCGAGTTAACTCTTCAATCCTCCAGAGACTCCAGGGGCCAAACTTCCTCCTCTTCCAAAGATGGCTTTTGTGGCGGGAATCACACCGGCAAGAATACCCGGCCACTGTCGACCTTCAAAATATTGAGGCGATGCCGCAACCAGCTAATGTTAAACTCCAAGGATTCGCGGTGGACACCATATTCTCCCACTTTTGAATGGTGACTCCAGCAGCATGAATGGACACATTCTCCATCTCGGCAATCATTGGCAAAAGACAATTCACTACGGAAACCAAAGCGGACGAACAACACTTCACCACGCTCACCCGTAGCAATATGGCCGTATGTCTTCCATATCCTCGTATAAAGGGCCGCGAATTCTTTTCGCACCAGGAAACCACCAACATTCCGATAATTGGAGGAGAGACACCTCATACGAGTCCCAAACGACAAACTTGCGGAAGGGTATTCATGACAAGAGAGCCCTAAATCGAGCGTCCTCCAAGTCTGCAGTCAACAAGGTCGGGCTTGAAGGAAGAGGGAAACGACTAGGTCATCCTCGTCGATACGATACGCATGCTCCGACGGGATATCTCTCGCACGAAAGGGAAATTTTCCATTTATACAACAAGCGTTAAAGTGTACGTCGGTCCGCCAAAGAAGAAGAAAACATCTGGTATGATTTTCTTAACCCGAATAACCTTTGTTGGGATGCTCATGCAAGAGTCAGACCTCGCGCCTTCATCCGGAGAACCTGACTTGTTAGAAGATGATTCGAATCTGCGTGACATGACAAAGAGAGAAATCCAACAAGAAGAACCCTTTTCTCGAACGAGGAGACGATGCAATTATTTTTGGGTATAAATACGGAATCTTAAAAAGGGAAGGAAGCAATGAGGGACATAACGCTTCCGATTTTAGCATGAATAATGCCCTAATTGAAATAGCAAGTGAAGGAAAGCAAGATAAGGAAACTTTGTTATCCGAAGAAACTCCCTCCTTGTTTACATGGGTTACGCCAGCAAGAAACACGCACTGACTTCCACACCTTGCGCTGGTCCCACCAAACAAGCATAATCGACTTCCCAACTCACGCCAACTTCCCAACGTCGCCCAAGTTGCACTCCCGCCCCACCAATTGCGCCGACTTCCCAATAGCCGCCAAGTCACGCCCGTAAGCACGCACAGCTTCCACACCTTGTGCTTGGTCCACCGGCTAGCACAATCGGCTTCCCGACTCACGCCACTTCCCAACGTCGCCCAAGTTGCACCAGCCCCACCAATTGCGCCGACTTCCCAATGGCCGCCTGTCACGCCGCAAGCACGCAGCTTCCACACCTTGCGCCGGTCTCACCAGCTAGCACACTCGGTTTCCCAACTCACGCTAGTTTCCCAACGTCGCCCCAGTTTGCACAAGCCCCACCAATTGTGCCGCCTCCCGATTTGTGCAAAACTACCGAGGCAAGGATTCCAAATCCTATTTATAAAAGGTCGAGACAAGCCTCCTCGATTCTCTTTACGGTTTGCTAGTTTGTCACCATCTTATGCTTACCTCGCAACAAAGCCCCTGTTCCGAGCTAAACGGGGACTTAATGTTGATGGTGGTTTTTAAACAAGGGGTAAAATCGTAAAACCCCATGACCTAGTGTTACCCGCAATACATTAACTAAGAGCATTTAACTCGGTGTAAATAATTAATAGGGGTATTTTTTCAAAATACCCAGTTAGGTTTTGACATGAGAACCTAATTCCAAAACCCCGTACACACTGCGCACCATGGCAACAATGCCAAACCAAGCCGCACATTGCGCACCATGGCAACAATGCCAAACCAAGCCGCACACTGCGCACCATGGCAGCAATGCCAAACCAAGCCGCACACTGCGCACCATGGCAGCAAAGCCAAACCAAGCCGCACACTGCGCACCATGGCAGCAATGCCAAACCAAGCCGCACACTGCGCACCATGGCAACAATGCCAAACCAAGCCGCACACTTCGCACCATGGCAACAATGCCAAACCAAGCCGCACACTGCGCACCATGGCAACGACGCCAAACCAAACTACATATCGCACTCATTGGCAACCATGCCAAACTAAGCCGCTATGCCATTGGCACATGCCAAATATAGCGCCCTAGGCTTACAAAACGTGCAACTAGGTCAACATGGCCGTACGTGCCATTGGCACATGACAACACATACCATAAGCAATATTTCCAAGCCGCTATGCCATTGGCACATGCCAAATATAGCGCCCTAGGCCTGCAAAATGTGCAACTAGGTCAACATGGCCATACGTGCCATTGGCACATGCCAACACGTACCACAAGCCATATTTCCAAGCCGCTATGCCATTGGCACATGCCAAATATAGCGCCCTAGGCTTGCAAAACGTGCAACTAGGTCAACATGGCCGTACGTGCCATTGGCACATGCCAACACGCACCACAAGCCATATTTCCAAGCCGCTATGCCATCGGCACATGCCAAATATAGCGCCCTAGGCTTGCAAACCATGCAACCTAGGCCAAGTCGGCCACGCATGCCATTGGCACATGCCAACATGCTCATTTGGTAGCTTTTCCTACCAAAGCCACGGCCCTAATGGCCACGCATGCCATTGGCACATGCCAACATGCTCGGCATTGGTAGCTTTTCCTACCAAGGCCACGGCCCTAACGGCCACGCATGCCATTGGCACATGCCAACATGCTCATTTGGTAGCTTTTCCTACCAAGGCCACGGCCACCTAACGACCACGCATGCCATTGGCACATGCCAACATGCTCATTGCCGGTAGCTTTTCCTACCAAGGCCACGACCCTAATGGCCATGCATGCCATTGGCACATGCCAACATGCTCACGGTAGCTTTTCATACCAAGGCCACGGCCTAACGGCCACGCATGCCATTGGCACATGCCAACATGCTCGCTGGTAGCTTTTCCTACCAAGGCCATGGCCTTAACGGCCACACATGCCATTGGCACATGCCAACACGCTCGATGGTAGCTTTTCCTACCAAGGCCATGGCCCTAACGGCCACGCATGTTATTGGCACATGCCACGCACGCCACTAGCAGCTCTGGCATTGCCACTTGCACTCAACGTACAACCTACCACCAAGGCATTCCGCACATGCCATTGGCACATGCCACGCACGCCACCAGCAGCCCTGGCATTTCCACTTGCGCTCGATGTACAACCCGCAACAAGGCATTCCGCCCATGCCAATGGCACATGCCACACGCGCCACTAGCAGCGCCACTTGCACTTAAGGTGCAACCAACGAGATATCAACACAAACTGGGGGATGCTTTCCAGGGTTTTGGTTTGGCGGTCACAGCTTACAGCGTACACTACGCTCACATTAAGAAAGCGTGAAAAGGAATAAAGCGGTCAAATAAATGAGGAAATAATGGTAAAAACGTTTTCACCCATTAACACCATGCGGTTACCACCTCCTCCCATTATTTCACCCTTTACTCTCTTCCTTCATGAGGCCAGTACGTTTCAATCTCGACTTGTATAAATAGGTCTTACCTATTTCCACCGGAGGACAAGTCTCGGTCGGGAGAAAAGACAACACTCTCGGAAAAGGCAACTTTGTAAGCTCTCCAAAAGCTTCCATCTCTTGCAAGATTCCTAAGCTTTCACTTTCCGTACAAGTCGAGACACTACTCTCCCGCACTTATTCGGTCTCAACACCTTTCTTTGCTTCCCTCCCCAAATAAACCCTTCTCCTCCACTTTGTGACCGAAGCAAGTCCGGAAAGGCCATTTCTTGGTTTAGGCCGGACTTGTGCAGATTGATCTCTCGAATCTATAAAGTGCTCACGTGCAGCACATTTGTTTAGGGTTTAAACCAAGTTTCTCACTCACCCTCTGGGAATTTACCGAAATTGGCGAAACGATTTTCACCTATAAACACCTAACATGAAAGAGGTAGTTCGAAAAGAGGTGCTTAAGTTGTTAGATGCGGGTATTATCTACCCAATTTCGAGACGAGAAGTGGGTCAGCCCGTTCGGTTGTCCCCAAGAAATCGGGTATCACCGTAGTCCGAATGATAATAATGAGTTAATCCCAACCCGAGTGACCACGGGATGGCGTGTCTGTATCGACTATAAGAAATTGAACAAGGTCACAAGGAAGGATCACTTTACCCTTCCTTTTATCGACCAAATGCTAGAGAGATTAATTTGGACATAGCCATTATTGCTTCTTAGATGGCTACTCCGGTTATAATCGGATCGTTATTGCCCGAGAAGACCAAGAGAAACCACTTTTACTGTCCCTTTGGTACCTTTGCGTATAGACGCATGCCTTTCGGGCTATGTAATGCCCCGCGACTTTTCAGCGTTGTATGATGGGCATATTTTCCGATATGGTAGAACAGTTTCTAGAGGTCTTTATGGATGATTTTTCAAAGTGTTTGGTTCATCTTTTGATGAGTGCTTGCATCATTTGACATTAGTGTTGACTAGGTGTAAGGAAAAGAATTTAGTGCTTAATTGGGAAAAATGCCATTTCATGGTTAAATCAGGAATTGTTTTAGGGCACATCGTTTCTTCAAAGGGTATAGAGGTAGATAAAGCCAAAGTTGACCGTATTAAGACTTTACAGGTCCCCAAAACCGTAAAAGATATTAGGTCATTCCTAGGGCATGCATGTTTTTACCGTCGATTCATTAAGGATTTTAGCTTGATTTCTAGACCTCTTTGCAATTTGCTTGAAAAATATGTTAAGTTTGTCTTTGATGATGCTTGTTTAGAGGCTTTTGAGAAGCTTAAGAATTTACTCACTACTGCCCGATAGTCCAGGCACCTAACTTGGAACCTACACTTTGAAATTATGTGTGATGCTTCAGATTATGCTATAGGTGTTGTGCTAGGTCAGCGAGAAAACAAATTACTTCATGTGATTTACTATACTAGAAAAACTCTGAATGATGCCCAAATGAACTATACAAATACCGAGAAAGAAATATTAGCCATCGTTTTTGCCTTGGATAAGTTTGGGTCCTACCTATTAGGTTCTAAGATCGTAATATATACTGATCATGCTGCTATGAAATACCTTTTATCTAAGAAGGATACCAAACCTAGATTGATTAGGTGGATCCTTTTGTTACAAGGATTTTGTCTAGACATTAGAGACAAAAAGGGTGCCGAAAATGTAGTAGCGGACCACTTGTCTAGGCTAGTTGTTAGTTCCCCTAATGATTATCTTCCTATAAGGGATAGCTTTCCTGATGAACAATTGTTCTCTGTTTCCCAATCACCTTGGTATGCGAATATAGTGAATAATCTTGTTACTGGTCAAATGCCTCAACATTGGGGTAAGCAAGATCATTCTAGGTTTTTAGCCGAGGTTAAGCATTTCTTTTGGGACGATCCTTATCTGTTTAAGTATTGTCCGGACAGTTATTAGGAGATGTGTACACGAGAGTGACCGAGTCAAGATTATCTCCTTTTGTCATGAACATGCATGGGGGGTCATTTTAGTGCTAAGAAGACTGCTGCTAAGATATTGCAGTGTGGTTTTTACTGGCCTTCGTTGTTTAAAGACTCCCATAGTCATTGTGTTTCTTGTGAGCGTTGCCAGAGGTTATGAACCATTTCCCGTATAAATATGATGCCTTTGAACCCTATTTTAGTGATTGAGGTCTTTGATGTGTGGGGCATTGATTTTATGGGTCCATTTCCTAATTCTTTTGGTTATCTTTACATACTTGTTGTTGTAGACCATGTATCTAAGTGGGTTGAGGCGCTTCCGTGTAAAACAAATGACCACAGGGTCGTAGTCCAGTTTTTGAAAGAGAACATACTTCACGTTTTGGTACACCGCGAGCTATAATTAGTGATGGAGGTTCACACTTTTGTAATAGACCGTTTGGACTTTTAATGAAACAATATGGTATTACCCACAAAGTAGCAACCCCATATCACCCACACTAGTGGTCAGGTAGAGGTCTCCGACAGGGAAATTAAGCGTATTCTAGAGAAAACAGTTAATCCTAATAGGAAAGACTGGTCGTCGAGGCTTACTGATGCCTTATGGGCTTACCGTACTGCGTTTAAGACACCCATTGGAATGTCACCTTATCGTTTAGTGTTTGGAAAGTCATGTCACCTGCCTGTAGAGTTAGAGCATAGAGCCTATTGGGCTATTAAGAACTTAAACTTTTCACTTGACAAGGCAAGAGCTCACAGAAAGCTCCAGCTCAATGAGTTGGACGAGATTCGTAGAGATGCATACGATAGTACTAAGGAGTATAAGAACAAAATGAAACTTGTGCATGATAAAATTTTTTTATATAAGTCATTTTCTCCAGGTCAAAAAGTTCTTCTGTATGACACTCATTTGCATCTATTCCCCGGGAAGTTGCGCTCTCGGTGGACCGGTCCTTTTGTGGTCCGTACTGTTTTTCCTCATGGCGCTATTAAGATTGAGACACCAGATGGTAGTAGTTCTTCAAAGGTTAACGGTCAGCGATTGAAGCCTTTCTTAGAGCCTTTTCCTACAGGTGAAGTTGAGGAGGTCTCTCTGGAGGACCCTGTTTACCTTGATTGACCATCGAGGCGGTTTGTATGTTGTATATTATTTTTGTAGGTTTTTGGTTACACTTCACCCAGGTACTATCTTTCCGACTTCTCTCTTTACTATTTCCTCATGTTACTTATATTTTTTGGTACTGTTCTTTAATTAGAAACATTGAAGACAATGTTAGATTTAAGTTTGGGGGTGGGGTAGAAACTTTTGTTACCTTTTTTTTACAATAAATAAACTCCAGAGCCTAGAAATTTATGCTTATTAAGGATGGCACTAACCAATCTAAGTAGATGGAAGTATTTTGGTTGTAGGAATTGAGGAACCAATCTGATTAGATGGAAACATCTAAAGAGTCTTCATAAAAGCACAAAGCTCAGGTGTTAGAATTAAAGAAAAAACATGGTAGTTTCGCCATATCTCATTGAATCCTTTTCACTTCTATTTTTATTTTGGTTTCTTTAAAATATGTTTCTCTAAGAGATTAGGTGGGGCTCATGATTCAAGTTGTTACCACTTCTAGGGTGAAATAGAGTGACTGAGATTTAAAAAAAAAAAAAAAAAATTGAGACCAGACCAACCGGGATAAATTCAATAAAGTCGACCACTAGTACCCTTGTATATGCCAGCTGAGTTGACCTAGAGTTAGGATTATCGACCATTGGTTCCCTTGTATATGCCAGTGTGTTGATATTAGTCCAGACCAAGATATCTCGGTCCATTAGGATAGGTTCGTTTTAGCGTTGGCCTTGGACAGAGATATGGGAAACACCGTTCACCTTAGTCAACATCAAAACCATCTACGCTTTTCTCTACATCCATCTTCTTAATCTATCCATGTGATTGGTTGCCTCCGGTTATGATGTCCAGAAACTATCTGAGTAGAGCTCTGTGACTTATATATGAATTTTAGTATGCTTGAGTGCAAACTCGTGTACATCAATTGGAATTTCGCATGAGGGTACTTCCTCCTGTAGTCAATAAGTATGCCAACCAAGGAGATTCTTTAGTGCTTTCCAAGGTTCTGCGTAAATAGTTAGGGTCTTGAGTAAAGGTTTTCTGGGTATACCTCTTGTAAACCCTCCCGAGACTATAACTCGGCCACTAGGGCCACCTAGGGGTTTAAAGGCTTATTACATACGCTAAATGCAATCGACGATGCCTGCGACAGTGAGTTAGGATTTTATTTTTCTAGATTTGATTTGCTCGGGACTAGCAAATAATAAGTTTGGGGGTATTTGATAGACGCATTCTATTTTGTTCTCGATTTTTTATATTGTTAGTACCCATTTTTGTATTTATTTTGGCATTTTATGTTTTTGTAGGTGTTTTTGGAGAAATTAAATTTTGCGGCGAAATTGGCTCGAAAAGTGTTTTTTGCTATTTTGGGAGAAAACTACTAAAGGGATCCCTATTTTGGATAAGGGGCACCACAATTGATAAGGGAAAACTCATTTCCAGGGCAACTACTATTGGCAGACCCGTACAGGATAGGGGGAGGTCATCTTCTAAATTTGAATTTCAAATTTTGGCGGGAAAACTTTTGCAGACAAGAAGCAGATTAGGGCTCGAGTTTTGGCATGGATTTAAGGAGATTCAATCTCAGAATTTTATTTGGTTGGACTCCCTAGAGCATAACAGCGCTGGTACGTTGGATTGAATCGTATGAATTGGGCTGGATAAGCCGGAAAAAGGAAACAGAGGTAAAGAGAGTTACGAGTCCCTGTTGAGCTGATTTTTGAAGATTCAAGGAGACTAAATTGCAGATAATCTTCCCTAAGATACTTACTTACCACAAAGAGTTTGGAAAGAATTGGAGGGTCCAGAAACGCGTAAATCGATTCAGCAGAGAGATTATTGCCGTGACTTGCACGGAAAGGAAAGGAAGAAATTTAATCGGTATTTTTAGGTTTCCGAGGGATAGAAAAGGTGTAGTCGAGTTCCAAGGAAGGGTATTGAAGTTTAGAAGAAGTTAGGGAAGTTTAGAACACCACGAGCCGAAATCAAAGTTGCGGAAACCGGGTTTCTCTTGCTGCTGTGTGAAGAACACGAAGAACAAAAGGCAATTGAAGACAATCGTTTTGGGGTCTTATAATCGGCGAAAAGCAACGGTGTTTTACAACAGTTTTACAGAATGTTCTATTGTAACAAAGCTTGTTTTGTAACGCCGATACACTTATTGCAAACAATATGTGTTATTACTTTTCACTCTTTTAATCAACTTTTGAACCATACCAATATTTTGAGGTCATGATTAATATGAGGAGCTAAACCCCTTAGCTGAGGCGACGGGGGAAGCTATTTTTTCAACAATCATGTGGTAACAATTATTTTGTTAACTTATGCAATTCTTTTTATGATTATTTGCATTGAATCAAAATTGAAATAATGATTTTTATTGACTTGTTGTGTTTTCACTTGATGTTGCATGCTTAGCTTAGGGCTCTTGATGTTCCATGCTTGAGATTAACAACTAGTAATTTGAAAATATACTATTGGCAATATTTTAGAATCACAATTTCTTTTTGAGCAATATTGTCTAGAATTGCATGATAAGTATTAATATTGAAATCACATGAAAAATTGGAAAATAGTGGAATCCATAGTCTCAGTTTTCTCTAAAATCTTGATAACAACTTCTTAAGTTTTCTACTTTGAAATATAATTCTAAAATCAAATATCTACAAGTCTTTAACGAACCAGTTTTCTTACCACTGTAAAAACTACATCATTTAGCAGAATGGAAAGCTACCAACAGTGATTTCTAGATACTGTATTGTTGCCAACCAATACTTGTTGTTTGGTGAAAATAGGTGAAGCCTATTTATACAAGTCATATTGAAACATACCCTGGTCTCGTATGAAGTGAAAACGATTGAGTGGTGGAAGAATAGAGTAACGTGTAACCGTCAGACATTATGCTTCCATGATGAGGGAAGTAAATTCGTGTAACCGTCAGTCATTAAGCTTCCATAACGAAGGAAATGAATTGTTTACACCGTTACTTTTCACCACCACTAATTGTCCTACTTCATGACACTTTATTGTAACGGGCGCATTGCACGCCGCATGCTGTAAACCGCCAGACCAATACCATGATGAGTATCCCCCAGTTTGTGACATTTATGATGTCTCGAGTGTTTTCGTGGAAAACGTGTAGTAGGTTGCTATGTGTGGCAATTCAAAGTCAAGAGACTTTTCCATAGGAAAATACCATTTAATGCTATTAGGCTTGCCTTGGTCGGTCGCATAAAACTTGCCACAAGTCTGTCAGTTTGGTGGCGAACTTGAATGGCTGAGATTACATCTCATGAGGAATGATAGCCGTTGATTATGTCCACATCTTTTTGTGTAACAAAATGGCGCCATTAGCATAGTGGCGCCTGGCGTAGCTGGTTGCCTGGGACTTGCCGCAAGTCCGTCAGTTCAATGGCGAACTTGGATGGCTGAGATTGCATCTCATGAGGAAGAGTAGTGGCCATCGATTATGGCCGCATCTTGTTGTATAGCGAAGTGGCGCCATTGGCATAGTAGCGCCTGGTGGAGCCAAGGCATAGCGACATGCTAGTGGTATGCCAGTGGCATATCGGCATGCTAATGGCGTAGTCATGGCATAATGGCATGCCAGTAGCCGTGGCATAGCCTCATGCCAGTGGCGTGGCATGGCATTATGGCATGGCCAAGCCTGTGGCGTTGTAGCGTGGCCAAAGCTAGGATTTGGCGCCGTGGTAAGAATTAGGGCTTGGCGGCGTGGCCAAGGCTAGGATTTGGCGTCATGGTAAGAATTAGGGCTTGGCGGCGTGTCCAAGGATAGGTTTTGGCACCTGGTAAGAATTAGGGCTTGGCGGCATGGCCAGGGCTAGGTTTTGGCGCCGTGGTAAGAATTAGGGTTTGGCAGCATGGCCAAGGCTAAAGTGGCATGCTACCGCGGCAGAGTGGCATGTTGGCATGCCGATCAATATGTTGTTGTGGTAAGTCGCGTTTGGCTTGCCAGTTAATATGGTGGCGCGGCAGGGTGCGTTTGGCCTTTAATGTATGGTGGCAAGTTTGGAGCTACTTGATTGGCCGAGGAAAGGGGCCGGCCAAACATAAGGCGCGGCTACACTTCTGGTGAGAGTGTGGCGGCTTTAGAGCAACTTGATTGGTCGATATGAAGTGGGGCGGCTTTAGAGCAACTTGATTGGTCGATATGAAGTGGGGCCAGCGAGTATGGTCCCAGCCACAACTTATGTGTGCGTGGCTAATTTGAGGCGACACGATTGGTCGAGAGAAATAGGGACGGTTTAGGAAGGGGCGTGGCCAATGGCAAGTGGCGCCAGTTGGCCTAAGGCATGGACACGCCTCCCTTTGCTACCGCGGCTCCCTGTTTTCTGATTCTGGGCAAGGTTTTGCGCCTGCTAATCCATGGCGGATTGATTACCTAGTTTGCCTAGGCATAATTTCGACAAGCAAGGTCTGATATACTGCGCGAGGCGCAAAACCCCTAACTTCTGCAAGTTAGTCGGTCAATTGATTGAATACGATGTGTTGAAACAGAGTTCTATTAAGTTCATTGCTAGAGAGCAGCATGCTTTTATGATTGAATACCTTATGCAAATACCTTATCCTTGATATTTGGAAATTCGTGCTACTCTGCTGCGAGCGAACAAAATCTTCATGCCATATCAACATTAAGGGTTCAGCCGGAGAACATAGCATAGAAGGCATTCAAAGGAACTTATATTAAGTGAATATAGGCGAGGCGCCAAAATTTCTGAACATCCGGGATGGTTGCTACATTCGCCCGATCTGGATATATTTCATGTAAGTATATTGAACGGCTCAATAAATATGCGGTGGAGAGGTTAGCACTCACGTCACCATTTCCTTTCGAGTGACGTCACATCAGATGCAAGGTTTTACGATTTCAACCCTAAGCTAAAAACCACCATCAACAACAGGCCAACTAATAGCCCTGTTACGGGAACACATGGATGTGTTCGCTTGGAAATGCATGATATGGAGGGTATTGACTCGGAAGTATGTTCCCACCGCCTCAGGATAGACCCTAAATTTAAGTCGATCCGACAAAAGATGCACAGAATTGCTCCCGAGCTGCAGGCGTCGGTGGAGGTTGAACTAAAGAAACTTCAAGTAACGGGAATTAATCGGAAAGCCCAATATCCACAATGGATATCAAACATGGTGATCGTCCCTAAGAAAAACGGAGGGTAAGAATCTGCATCGACTTCAGTGATTTGAATAAAGCATGTCCCAAAGACAGCTTTCCTCTCCCCAACATCGATCAGCTAGTAGAATCCATAGTAGGGTACAAGGCGATAACATTGATGGATGGTTACTCGGGGTACAAACAAATCCCCTTGGCCCCGGAGGATCAAGAACGTACGTCTTTCTTTACACCTCAAGGATTATATTGTTACACCAAAATGAAGTTTGGACTGAGGAACACAGGGGCCACCTATCAAAGGATGGTGGAGGACATGTTTGAAGATAAGATACACAACACTATCGAAGTCTACGTGGACGTCATGCTAGTGAAGAGAAGAGTGGCATCCAACCATATTGATGATCTTCGGGAGATCTTTTAAACTACGAGGAAATATAAAATGAGAGTGAACCCGGCCAAGTGCACCTTTTGGGTAACTTCGAGTAAATTCCTGGGATACATAATCATTGATAAAGGAATAGAATCCGACCTAGACAAGATTAGGGCTGTCTTAGAAATGCCATCCCCGATAACACTAAAAGACGTGCAACGGTTGAACGGAAACTTGGCAGTATTAGGGCGATTCATTTCAAGATCATCGGACAAGTGTAAGGACTTCTTTGGGACGCTAAGAAAAGGGTAAAAATTCAAATGGAGCGAAGAGTGTGAGGAAGCATTCCAAAAGATTAAACAACATCTCGCGAGTCTGCCAGTATTGCAAAGACCCGAGCCCGATGAAGTGCTTACCCTATATCTCGGGGCGACTAGTTATGCCATAAGCGCAGTCTTATTTAAAAATATAGGGGTACAAGAAAAGCCCATGTATTTCATAAGCAAGAACATGAACCCAGCAGAGAAGAACTACACCAGAATTGAGCAACTGATACTTGCTTTTATGTTTGCAACGCAAAAACTACGGACGTACTTATAGACTCACAAGATCCGAGTACTCACAAAATCTTCTATAAAATCAGTGCTCGACAGCGCAGCAAGATCGGGACGGATCTCTAAATGGAGTGCTCAAATTAAGCAATTCGATATCTTCTATGAGATGAGGACAACAGTAAAAGCGCAGGAAGTGGACGACTTCCTAGCAGATTTTCCCCTAGATGATGAAGAGGAAATTGAGGATATCCCGGGCATAGAAGAAGACCGAGAAGATCTGTTCGATCTCCTTGAAACATGTAACCCGACACGATGGGAAGTGTTCGTAGATGGATCGTCCAATAAAGAAGGATCGGGACTGGCTAGTCTTCACTACACCAAAAGGGAAGAAGATGGTCCACTCGTTTCAACTTGAATTTAAGGCGACAAACAATGTCACTGAATACGAAGCGATGATACATGATTTACAATTGACTGTGGAATTAGGGATACATGATGTAAGACTAACCAGCGATTCTCACCTAGTTATCCGACAGATCAGTGGACAATATGCAATTCATGATCCGGTGTTATAGAAATATTGGGAGCTCGCCCAATTATACATCAATCAGATTCCCAACATTAAGTTCCGTCACATTTGAAGAAAATATAATCGGAATTCGTACGCACTAGCCTATATCGCTTCAATGTTAACAGACTCGAGTATTGAGGGAATCCGAGTCATGCGGGTCCTGATGCCGTCTATACCTGAAATAACAGACACAAGAGCATATGTGGCCATGACAACGGCTGATAAGTATGAATATGGTGATTGGCCTAAACCCATCCATCAATACTTGGAAACATGAGAGTTACCAAAGGGACGACCCGAGATTAACAAGATCAAAAGCAAGGAAGCAGCATACAAATTAAGAGACGGTATCTTAAACAGAAAATCATATATGGGACCGCTCTTGAGATATTTGAGCAAAGAAGAAGGACACTCAATCTTGAATGAGATACATTATGGCGTTGTGGGCAATCATAGCTCAGGCTGAAGTCTGTCTACCCGACCCAAGACCATGGGATGTTTTTGGCCATACATGAATGAAGATGCAAAACATATGGAACTAATTTGCGATGAATTCCAAAAGTTTGGCAAGAAGATACATGCACCAGCAGTATCATTAAACTCGATGGTGAGCCCATGGCCATTCGCCAAATGGGGGATCGATATTGTGGGGCCGTTACATGTCGGCTCGGGCAGAGAAAGTATCTGATTGTAGCCACGGACTACTTCACCAAGTAGGTGGAAGTTGCACCACTTCGGCATATTCGAGATAGAGATGTATTCCGATTTATTTAAGAGCATATCATCTGTTGTTTCGGAGTCCCAACAACAATCGTCTCGGATAACGGGAAATAGCTTCAAGGAAAGAATATTGACCTACTGTTCAACACCTATAATATTCGAAAGAGTAAGGCAACACCCCTTTAACCCCAGAGTAATGGGAAGACGGAAATCACAAACAAGACAATAGCAAACAACCTAAAAAAGAAGTTGGATGGGGAATACGGAGAATGGTATGAAGAGCTCTACAACGTTCTATGGGCTTATCGAATCACCCGAAGAGAAGCCACCGGAATCTTACCATTTATGCTCACATATGGAACTGAAGCCATCCTTCCGACCGAGGCGTAAAGGAGGAATATCTTGGCAGACCTAATCCTGTCCAAACTTGATGACTTGGAAGAGACCCGAGAGATGGATCTACAAATAATGGAGAATTACCAAAGGCGACTACAACGCGAGTACAACAAGCGTGTTCACCCGAGAGAATTTCAACCAGGACAATTGGTAATGAAGGAACTGCCCAGTTATGAGCGTGACAAGAAGGGCAGGAAATTGGCGGCAAGATGGGGTGGACCATACACTATCGTGGAAAAAGTGGAAGAAGGAGCGTACAAGATATTGAAACCGGACGAAACCCCAGAACCTCGGCCATGGAACGCCCGATACCTGAAAGTATACCACCCGTGAGAGGTGTGTAAGCAGGTATGATACTTTGTCATTCATTTCCATAAAAATCCACGAGAGATAGGGAATATGACATTTGCGACTAATGGTCATTCGTACTCGGGGCAATGGCAGTGTGAAAGTTCCGAGGTGTCTTACACTCGAATGAACATTCTTACTCGGGGCGACGGCAGTGTGCAAGTGTCGAGGTGTCTTACACTCGACGGGCTATTCGAACTCGAGGCAGTGGCAGTGTACAAGTGCCGAGGTTGCTTAAGGGTCCTGGTGGTTGGAAACTAGTGACTGATTGTCAAGCCATGAGTACTTGACAATCGAGCATACCACATTGCTCCCATCGCAAGTGGCCAAAATCACTTTCCCAATCTAGTTGATCGATAACTACCCTGGGATGTCGAGACATAGAATTTAGGAATGACTAAATACCTTACCACTAGATCAAAATGACAGTGATGAGATACCTCAATCGGGACATGGCATTTGGCCCGATGACCCTCCCTATTGAGTGTGTTCGATAGAAATGGAATTTATGCTTACTAATTAAATATGTTAATGCAGGGAATAAGTATACCATAAACAAACAACAAAGTATGATCCAAGCAACACAACCAAGAATGTTAAGAAAAAATGAAACAACCGACTGGCGACGCAGCACCCCATGAAGAAAGATGTTCGAAAAAATAAAGGTGTTCAAGCGGATTACAACCCAGTGTAAAGGGAAACTAGTGACGCAGCACTACAAAAAGTCTAACCATTCGCTCGGCCGAATCGACCCCGAGCCAGCTTTCTTAGAAGCAACATCAGCTCGCCTCTTCTCGACGTACACCTTCACGCCCTCATTGATCTTCGTAACGAGATCAGTCTTGAACTTTTCTTTCTCAGCAGCAAGTTGAAGAGTCAGTTGAGCCGACGCAGCTTCAGCAGTAGCAACCTTTCCGAGTAACTAAGTATTATTCGCCTTTAGTCGAGCAACTTCCTTCTCCAGAGACTCCACCTTTCCTTGCTCAACTGCAAATATAAAGAAGTGGTCAGTAATAGGACAACCATAGCATAACATTAAAACAGGCAGAGCAACATAACATAGGGAAAAATACCTTCAAGCAAGGGTAAAACTACTTTAGCGGTTTCCTCGGATTTCAGTAAACTACACTCAAGGGAGGAAATATTCGAAGCTAACTCGTTATGACGTTGCTCGTTGAATTCATTGGTGGGGAAAAATTTCTTATGATCACTCCAACTAGCCCTCTGTCGATCATGTGCTAACTGCAGACCCGACAACTGATCCTGAGCCCATTCTAACTCCTGGGATACCTGGTTAAATCTCTGAAGCCTCTCTCGTAACTCTTGATTAGACCTCTCAGCGGAATCCTTTTCCTGCAAGATTCTTTTGCGATCAACGTGCAAATATATGATCGGAAGTCTCAACCTCTCACATTGACTTTCCAAGTTATCGGCTAATAACGCTTTGTCGGCGGAAATTCCCTGAACCCGAGAGAAGCTCGCCCGAAGATTATCTATCTCCTCGGGCACATACTCAAATCTCTGATAACGAAGTATCTCGGCTCGGAGATGCTCGATTTCGGCATCCCAACGATCAAACTTATCATCCTTATTGACAATTTTTTGCCGAAGGTTATCAACATGATCTAGCTCAATGTTCCACTTTCTCTTCATCAGGCGATACTCCGAAGCAGCGTCTGCCTCTATACTAGATATCTCGGCTAGGAAGACAATACTAAACTCAAGATATTGGCACTATAGGATCAATCATAGATACTAAAGTTTTAAACAAGTACCTTTGGCCTCGACTAATTGCTTCTCCAATCCTCGGGCCCGTTTTTGCTCCTACTGAGCTGGGCGCGAAGGCTCACCGTATCTGCTAACTCCTTCTGCCGAATAGCCGCCTCTAACAACCTTCTATTGGTAGCCTGAGGACATTCCATATCACAACATTAGCAACCACTCTCCATCAATAATACGCAGTTTAAGAAAAACAACTCACCATAAGGTTAAAGGTGTCCTTTGAAACGGCAGTGTAGAGGGGCACAACATTGATCTTCTCCTCGGCGGTTAAAGTATTAAAATCGGTAGAAGTAAGAGCCCCCAAGAAATTACACACCGGCCCGATAAGGTGAAGAAGGTAGTCCTTCCCAAACTCGGGGCAGATTCTCCAACAGTTAATTCCCAGGAACATCATTCTTTCCACCAGACGATTCTACTTGCTTCGGCTCATCAATTTCATCCTCCATACCAAAAATTTCTTCATCATCATCTTCGTCAGACATAACAAAAATAATATCCTCGATTATGGCAACACCTTTACCAGCAGAGGACTCAGTAGGCTGTTGGGGCATGTTCTTCCTTGGGGCAGACTCGCCGTCCTTTGGCTCTTTACCCTTTCCATCGGGCTTACCACTACAATGGTAGACGAAATATCAGAAGGTTTCTGATGCGACTTCCTACGGAAATGAGATAAGGGAAGCCGATCATCGGGGTCCTCACCATCTTTCGCGGACGCACCTCCAACATCTCCCTTATCGGCCCTCGACTTCTGCACACGAGTCATCGTCAGATCCATTCAAGGTAACAAATAGGGGCAAGTACATGTACTGAGAATAGAGCAACATATTTGTTACCTTCCCTATCTCCTCCTCGACTCCTATGCTAGGACCTCTATCCCTCTTCGGAGGAGCTGGAGCCTTAGGCTGATTACTCTGGGACTTGGGCTGCAAAATACAAATAGGTTAAAATATTACCTTACTAGTTACCCGGGCCGACCAACTAAAAAAATAAAATAACTTACCCGATTAACATTAACCACCCAGAATGGATAAGGCTCGACAAGAGGTGGAAATTTGTCACTTAAAAGAGGACCACAAATAGCAAGAGGGACCCGATCCTAAGGAACATCACTGGTATGACGGGCGTGCTTATTAGTAGTTGCTCCTCCCTCAGGATCCTCATCCAACAACAACTTCTTAAAACCCCCAGTTGGAGTCTTATGGCGATGAGGACTAGCGACAAAGCCGGCGAGATCACCATTAGTAACATTCCCGCTTAGATAGTTGGCGACAAAGATGGCAGAGGTATAGTCACCCGCTTGAGAAGGATCATAAGTCGACCAAGTAGTAGGAGAGCACTCGCCTCGCCCTCGTCTCTCCCACTCAGCTATAAGGCGAAAGGTGTTACCATTCCATTGAGCTAGGGTACGAGATGGACGAATATGGGATAAGACCTCATACATGAAAGGACGGCTAGGATCATACAGAAGAAAGCGTAACCCAAGCTCTATTTGACCTTTAGTGATGATAGTCGCCTCGGCCGAGTGAGGAAACTTTGCAACTTCCTCATTCTTCAGAGTGCCTTTTTGACCCGACAAGAGTCTGATGCCATAACCATGGAGATCATAATCGTCCTTCAGCTGCTTGATGAACTGTTCATCCGTTTGATCCTTGACGATTTTCTTGTCATTCCTACATGAAAATGGAGGAGAACCATCAGAAAAGATAGAGTTAAGATCGCGATGATCATGGTGAGAAGGACTGTCAACAATAAACAAAGAATCACGCACCATCATCATCAGAAAAGGTATAAATCATGCACCTCTTCTCAGCCATAGAGGGAGTTGAAGAAGCCATGGAAGAATTGAAGAACAAACAGAGAGCAGAAGATGGGAGGCCGGATGACGAAGATAAAAGGCGAAGACAACACAACAACAGCGGCACCACCAGAAGAAAAATAATAAAAGACTCATGCAAAACTAGGGCTATGGGAAAGGGAGTCTAGGGATGAAGATGAGCAAAGACGAAGCAGCAATGGAAGAGAGATGTTAAAGTAAGGAAAGAGGAAATGTTTACTCTCAAGAAGATAAATGGAGAATTGAGGAGTTAACTGTTGAATTTATACCACAAACAATTACGACCGGAGGAGGCGGTAGCAGGTCATAAAGGCAATGTTAATGGGGAATCGCATGGTGGGAAATACGGCATGGCTAGCATCGTGGGAGCCGAAGCGGTTTCTTCCCCTCGTGTCGAATACACGAGTGAAATAATGGGAATAAATATAGGTGTAAATAATCCATGGATCCAGTGGAGCGATCCCAGGCCATGTTATACCAGTGATAGGGAAAGCGCGAGGCACTGAATCATCCTCTTCAAGCTTAGCGCAAGAAACGAGACACCAAAAGGGCCCGTGGAGCTAGCACGTGTAAAGGTACAACTCGGATGTGATGGGAGAGACGTCTATCGGGTAATAGGGTTGACAAGGCAGTTGAGAAGATAAGGAGAATCTGGTCAAAGTAAGACCTCACTTAACAACCAACATCGGGTAGAAGGACGCCGGGAGAATATTTCACTAAGCTCGGCTCAACATCTCGGGAGGGACGTCGCTCATCGCCCAAGAAGAACATCAAGGAAGATACACCGTGACTCACATTGTAACTTGGATGTATCACCATGTATGACTATAAATAGAGATCTTTGTAAAGAGTAAAGAACCAAGTAATTCAGTGAGAGAAGTGAGAACACTAAGAGCTTTGTAGAGTGAAGAAAGAGTTCGTTAGTGAGATACACCATTTGTAACCTTGAGCCAAGTAATAAGATCGTCCCTTTATCCCCGTGGACGTAGGTAATCATACCGAACCACGTATATCTCGTGTTTATGTTCATCTCTTGCTTGTTTACTTCAATATGTATGTTTGAGATCCTTTGGATGTAGTGGTAGGATTTTCTACATCTACAGATATGAAATCTCCAACGTGATCTGAAATCTGATTTTGAACTAAAACAGTGTCCAAAAACGATAATTTCAACCCTAAATAATTTGATACAACGATCTATATCAAAAATTAAAGAGAACCTATTCTTGTTTAATAAGAAAGAATGATGCTTCCACTACCAAGCATCCAAAGAATCTCGTCCCTCGTTCTGTTACTCCCAGAATATAATTAAAAAATGAGATTGAATGTCAAGTGTGCACAAAATCTCTCTTCTATATATCATTTTCGTTCAATATATGGGTACTTCATAGAGATGCAAGTTTGTGCACCAAAACTTAAGGAGGGGTGCACAATATTCTTCCCATGGTTATTTATATTATATATTGAGATTGAATGTCAAGTGTGCACAAAATCTCTCTTGTATATATCATTTTCGTTCAGTATATGGGTACTTCATAGATGCAAGTTTGTGCACCACAACTTAAGGATGGGTGCACAATATTCTTCCCATGGTTATTTATATTATATATTCCTTAGATATTAGCTTTGCTTATGATTTTTGGGGTATATGGGGAATTGGAAACAAAACCCTATTAATTATTAATGCTACTTTTTTCTTTGACACCTCTAATTAACTTCACTTGTATTATGTGTATCTTTGAACCGAGTCAGATGTCAGATTGTTTTTTCCCTAATGTCTGATTTCGAGGTTTCCCTTAGTAGATATATCTGAGTCAGACCTATTTGAGCCAGGCATCATTTTGTACCTGACTCGTTGGGCACAAAAATGCGATAGTTCTATTATTTTATTACTTTTGAGTCACATGTTATAAGCCAGGTTCAGATGCAATAAAATAGTTCCAGATAATTCAGATCCAGATGAGTTATTCGAGTTAAAGAAAAACAAATTGGTCATAAATTTGAAGAACGATAGATAATGTGTTTTAAGTTTATAATTCGATTTTGATACCAAAATGACCAGGGGGTATTTCCCCTAACCAACCATGTGGCTCTCTAGGGTTTTTCTTGACCGGGATTGAGCCTAGGTATACTTGGGTATCCATTAACACAAAATGGTTCTTTTTAGCCCGTTAGACAATTCTCGTTTTGAAAAGGAGAATGTTTCCATTAGAAAAATTATTAAGAAAACTATCTCAGTTCGAAAAATCAGAATGAATCAAACAGTAGAAGCCATTAACAATGTCGAAGAAGAAGATTTCATGTTCAATCAACAAGCAGTTGAAGAACGCCATTGTTTCACTTCTTTCTTCTTCTTCATCACCCTTCCTCAGTACAACAAAATCTTCTGTAAAAAGACCTAATTTTCTTCTCAATTCATCCAAAACCCTAACTCCTAAGAAGGGTCTCTTGTTTTCTCATTCCAGAGTTATTAATTATAGTTCCAATTCAAACCCTCATGGTTTTTGCTCTATTGCTGCGCCACACAGGGAAATTGGGGTCACTGGTTGCACAGACAACATCAAAAGAGAGGACCTTTGGGTATCAATTCCAGTTAGGGCTTATTTCATGTTCAACAGGTGCGGCTTTGTTACCACAAGAATATGCATTTTTCGGGTTTTCCCCAACTCCAATTTTCATTTCTTTACTTGTTTGAGTGGTTGCAGGATTGATTTGGAAGGACTAATGGCTGTGAATCAAGCCAATTTGATCCCACATACATCTGGAAGGACCAATTATGCTCTCCTCAAATTCGACAATCCGAATTCTCAAACTCCTGCAAGAGTGAGCTCCTGCATTATTTGATTTTATAATTCTCATCTTTTTGTTTTGTTTTGTTTTGTAGAATTCCAAAGGCACAACCTTTATGCTAGATGGCCCTTGTTTACAGCTTTATTTTGTTTAGGAGAATGACTGTCTCGTTATAATGTGTTTAGTTCTTCGTTTCAGAATTCAGAGGCTAAGTCAACTGGGAGTAGTCACTCTTACATGGTGGTTTTCCCATATGGATCCACTGTAATGTTTAATATGCTTGATCACGAGGTTGATGGCCGTCTGAAGATTATTGGAAGACATGCTTCAGGGTTGCTACCGGAAATGACAAATGAAGGGGTGTCTTCCCAGAGTTATCACATCAGTAAGATACGATTAACTTCTGAGTCTTACCTGTTTGATTTCTTAGATTATGGACATTTTTCATACTTATATTATATGTTGGATGTTTTATTGACATACGAGCGAAAAAAATGAACACCCATGCTTGCAAATACACCAAAAAGAGTTCATAAAACATAATGAAAGGTGTGGTCTCATCCCTAACTGATTGATTGATGCATGTCTTAGAAGTAGGATCTTAGTTTTGTACGCACATCCAGTGCCCAGTAATGCGATTATCATTGTGTTTCTCATGTTTGGCAAAGCCTGTACGTCTAAGGTTTGTGGTTTAGAAAGGCGTACTATGTGCTCTCAGTAGTAATCCTGTTTTAGAATGTATTTCTTCATATCTTTATTGCAAATTATTCAAATTTCCGTTCTTGCTGCTTTTGTCAACATTATTTATCAGAACTTGACGTTCTTTACACTGCAACTGTAGAATATGAGGTGAGAGAGAACTCGAATATTCCCTCATGGATGCAAGGTGGACCAGGGTACCTCATGTTGCAGCATTTGGATATGGATGGGATTCGTTTAATTGGTTCTGTTCTTGGTCAAAGTATTGCCCTCGATTACTATGTTCGCAAGGTATTCCTTCAGAATGCAAATCATATTTCTTTCCTTGGATCAGGATAAACATTCCTACTGGTCTGCTTCTGTCTTAGGTTGATGGAGTAATTGCAGCATTTACACAATTATATCGTGGAAGGAAGAAAATAAGTAATTATATCAAGCGAAAAAGTAGAATGTTTCGATTGGTCGGGATAGCGAATTCTAGTCTAGCCGAAGTAATGTTTAATCTCGGGCTTTTTGAGAGGTATGTAATTTCTCAACTCTGGCGGTGATAAGGTCTTCAAACTTCACTCCACATGTTTCTAATAATCTTAATTCTGCAAACATATATCTGGAAATAGTTCAAACAGGATTCTTGTGATTTCAGGAATGATAATCGAAAAAGATAATTTCTTGGATTGACTCTGCTTACCAAATGTCTTTTGTCCTGCAACATATGTAGCACTGGCGTACTGTATTTGTAGCTTGTTTTCTTTTTGGTTCTATTTATTAGGAATGAGTCTTGAATTGTTGATTAAGGTCTGAGTTTATAGCTTGACTATCCGATGCAAGTGCTCAAAACCAAAAAAGAATAATGGCGCCAAGTTTGTCAAATGCTTGATAAAGCTCTGTATCATTTCTTTTGTGGATGATTGTTTTCTTTATATCACCATAAATTGTATCTGCTTATGCGCGAAACTACACCTATTTTCTGAATTACACTCAGATACTATAAAACTAGATATTGTGTTGTATTACTAGTCACTGCTCTGTTGTCACAAACATTTTTTTATTTTATTTTTTTCTTTCCGACCTTTTCAGATCAGAGATTTCTTCTATGGAAGACCCTAACTACTCCCGGATGTTGGAGTATCTTCATGATCAATTTGAATTGAATCAAAAATTTGTAGGCCTTGATTTTTACTTAACATTGATGGAGGTATGACCCTTTTTTTTGGTGTTGTCTGGCATAAAAAGTTTTTTACAGATACATTTGACACAACACTGCACTCACCCCCTTCATCTGATTGCATTCTTCACAATTCTAAATTTCTTGTTGCTTTTTTTGTCTCTCCTTGGCAGGCATTTATACGATCTGTAGTGGCTGAAACGGAGGAGAAATATACGCTTGCAGTTCGTTGTTTATATGTTTTGGGTATAGCCGTGGTGATCAAGCTTTCCCCTCTTGGTGACTCACTACACAGTTTAATAGAGGCTATTATTATAAAAACAAGATTGTAATTGATTTGGAAAAACTTACACTTGCTGGCAAAGATCCTGACGCTAACATTTTTCCACAGGAAAAAGGTTCAATCCTGTTGGTTAACAGTAGAAGTTAAACACTTACCTATTGTCCAAAAAAGTTCAGTATTGTTAGCTTTGGAAGGCCATTTGGATGCAACTGCAGCAGCTTGTGACACCAACACCTTGATTGTTTTGGGTCTGACTCGGATGTTAGTTTGTTTCTTCATTTTTCTGATGTCTGACTGACTCGGCTCATGCATCTGATTCAGGACTTTTTGGTGTACTAATAATTTTTGAGTAAGACATAACGAGTCAGACTCAGATGTAATGAGTCAGATCTAAATGACTCGTGTCCAAACGAGTCAGGTTGAGTCAGACATAAACAGACTAGCCTATTTTAGAAGTTTGAACAGAAGTCTATTTTATGTTCTCTTTAGTTTGTTCTAGCCTTAGTATCAGTGTCGGATCCTAATACCAGCCAATGTCAAAGATTTCCAGCTCGATCAGCAAGCTGAAGAAACGTATACTCTCTTCATCATCATCATCCGAAAATCTGTTTAGTACCACAAATTCCGCCAGAAAAACCAGCCCTTTTTTTCTAACTCGAACCCTAACCTCAAACCAGAGTATTTTCTCCAATTCTTCCTCAATTTTTCTTACTAAAATTCATAACCCAAACTTCGATTCAAGTCATGGGGGAGCTCGTAATCTTTCTTCTCTTCGCAAAGAAGTCGAGGTTAAGAAGCATCAGTCTTCATTTTCAGTGGATAATCGAAGCACACACAACCTAAAAAGGAAGGATCTTTGGACATCAATCCCAGTTAGGGCTTATTGCTTATCCCCTAGGTCTGTTATTTTGACCTTTTATGATAATTTTATGTCATTGTTTTCTCCAATTTAATCATCTGTTTACTTTTGGGTTGTGACAGAATCGATTTAATAGGATTAATGTCTGAAAATCAAGCCAATTTGATCCCACATACACCTGGGATGAGTAATTATGCTGTTCTTAGATTCGCCAATACTAATTCCCTTAACCCTCTACGAGTAAGTTTCTATAATTTCTCATTATAATTGCAAACTATTTGTTCGAAAGTGTAGTATTTGGAAAATTTCACTATGCACGCCATTTTGTTGCACTCAAGTACCAGCTTTCGTTCATGTAGTTGTGAGAGGGTTTCGTCTTAATGTGTTTAATTCTTCATTTCAGAATTTGGATTCAAAGTTAAGTGGAAGTGGTTACTCTTACATTGTGGTGTTCCCATATGGATCCGTTGTAATGTTTAATATGCCCGGCCACGAAGTTGGTACGTATCTCAAGATTATCAAAAGACATGCTTCAGGATTGCAAAAAACGTGCAAGGATGATGGTGGAGACTCTTTGCAGCATTACATCGGTATTGATATGAGACCATAACATTTTAGTTGCCATGTTTTTTTGCTTTGTTTTTTAATTGATTCATCCTAGTTATCTCACATAAGATTGGCTGAGAACCAAGTTTTGAGATTACTAAAACAAAAAAAGGGTCCTGGAGATGAAATCGAGCTCAGACCCATAGCACCAAAAAACTGAACGGAACTGTAGCCACTTCATATCCTTTTCCATGATGGCCTCAAATACTTTTATCCTGAGTTTTCCCCGTAGCTAATATTTATATTGCGTATGTGATCAAAGACCACTTGATTGTGCTTCTAGAATTTTCACCACTTGCTTGTGTTAGGGCATTTGTCCTTCTTTTCTTTGTAGCATTTGGTGTCTTATATGTATGGAGATAATCAAATATGGTTTTTTTTTGTAATTGTACATTAGATTGATTGAAATTTGTGCATGTGATACTGTGATAGAGATGCCGAGTCTTATTATCAGTGGGTGTCTAGGGGTCGAAATGATTACAAGTCTTAACCATAACACGTGAGTCTAGGATGAGATCATTGAATTCAATATAATTTCAGAAAATGATATATTGCCATCTCGCATGAGGATCCAACGTTCCTAACTCCTGTAAAAAGGACGAATTAAGCTGGCAATGAAGACTTTACATTGATGTTGCACCCAGTCCTCGTGACTTAATCCTGAAACTTTGCAGTTGCACCTATTCTGAATTCTATAAATCCGTAAAGAAATGTGTTGAAAAATTAGTAAGACTCATGTTTCTGTTTGTTGTCTCCTCATGAGCTATGTGTTGTAGCCTCAAATTGATTAGGTGTGTAATGCATAGTTACACTTACTTCCCTCAAAATCATTATTGGATGAAGCAGTGGTCAGTTGGTTGTTTTGCATGATACGCAGCTACTACTGGAACCCGGATATAAAACATCGCAGTGGCCATGTTGGCCTCAGAACAGTCCTATTAACATTGTAAGGATGACAAGATTCTCAACTATTGTATGGCTAATGCCATATGCCACAGAGTCGTATAACATATTAAGAAACCTTGATTTCATTGTGGAGCTGTAGAACATACCCTACCAAAATAGGAGATGGTTTTTGGAAGATAATATTCCACTCATCAATTTGATCGACAATTAGTTTGGTTAAAGGTTACACCCTAACCATCTAAAGTCTATTATTCTGTTACTGTAGATTACGAAGTGAGAGAAAAGCAGGATTTACCCACATGGATGCAAGGTGGGTTGAACTGTATGCTGCTGCAGCAGTTGGACATTGATGGGATGTGTACGGTTGGTAGTATTCTCGGTCAAAGTGTTGCTCTTGATTACTACTCTCTTCTGGTAATTGTTTCTGCCTGCTAATGTGCTGCCATATTTGTTTTTCTCTGATGAGGTTGAGTGCTCTCACAACTATATTTCTTCACTCTTTCAGGTTGATCAATGGGTTAAAGAGTATTTGGGCGTAAATTACGGATTGGAAAAAAAGGGGCAGTATAAGCAGCTGGATACAGCTATTTAAACATTCAAGGAGTAGGGCTCCAGACGCAGATGCTATTAGTCATTATTTTGGGCTGTCTGAGAGGTAACCACTTGGTGATTTATATTTGTGAATCGCGTGTCCTTCCATTGGATTTTGAACTGTGATTGTAAGATAGAAGTACTTCTTTTGTTCAGATCTGATATTGCTTGGAAAGGAGATACCAAGTATGCACAAATGTTGGACTACCTACGTGATGAATTTCAATTGACTCAGAGATTTGCTGGTCTTGATCGTAAGTTCAAGATGGGGAGGTAAAGTTATCTTTTTACTGTATGCATCATCTCTTACAAGCGCCTCTTGGTTAGCTCGTGTGTAGTAGCATACTTGACACTGCGAATAACAACCTTCTCACATACTTGGTATGTTGTGTCTCTTGCAGAACAATTTCCACTTTGTTGGAATGCAATTGGTTCAACTCTGTACTCATGCGGGACTGTGTGTATACCTAATCTTATTTGTGCTGATTTCATTTTCACCAATAGGGGGATTACCATTTAGTTCTATAGAGACTTGTCTTATGGCATTATGATTATAAACATGAGTAATTTCAACAACACAGCAGCGTTCCCAACTAAGAGTCCTGAACTCAGTAAAGCATAATAGGTGCGCTTCTCTCTTTTGGCCCTCTCTTCTGCCGTCTCATTAACTTGTGGCCTTGAAGAATAGTAGATCCTGACACAACCCAAGCCGATTATGCCAACTAAGATAGCAATTTTGGAATTCTCATGTACATTCATCCTGGATTCATTCAAAATGAGATCACAATAGCAGCATGGCTGAAATTCCATTATGTACAGTAATATACTTCAAAATTTTTTGTGTACATTAATAATATTCACTTGTTACTTTGATGCACTCCAAGTCTCCAATTACTTCTGCTACTTATTATGTATTTCAAAGGAATTAGAACTGAATTTAAAACCCTGGAGTTGGTATTTACCTGTATTTAGTTAGTGTGATTGGTGAAGAAGATGAAATCCGAACTACAGTGTGTTGTACTATTAGATGAATCTCCTCGAGCTTTCAGATCTGCTCAAACTTTCTTGAATGTAGTCGATTTACTCTCTCCAAAATACAAATTCCCCCAAATGAAGAGTGAACAGTGAATACTAATTTTATGGGCTACTTATATTGGGCTTGTACATGAGTGCCGAGAGGTAGTGTCGAAGCCACTTTTGTCCATTTGTCGTGACACTTGCCAAAATAATACTCCGACATCCCCAGTTCCGGTAGTAAAATTTTCACTGAATGTGTGGAATTCAGCTGACACGTATTTATAAAATTTTTGATATCTAGGGGCAGTCCTGGTGGTAATTGGTCAAAAGGAAATTAATGAAATTTTTTCTTCGGATGGACAAACATGATTTTCTAAAATCAGAGGAAAGTGAGCGTGAAGAGAGAGAGAGCGTGAATCGAGCGAAAACTCAGGCGAAAAATCGCTTTTAACTCGGTTTAATTGATGGTTCAATTAAACTGAGATTTTAATTGAACAAGTAAAGGATTTTCAATTGGCGACGGGGAAGGTTAGTGGGCATAATGAAGAAGAATTTTAGGGTATAAAACCGTCTTTTGGGGACCAGCCTTTTTTTTGGGACCATGATTTTATTTTGGGTAAAGACATTAGAAGTAATTCTAGGTCACCCCATATCTAGTTATTTATTTAATACCTAATCTACCCTCTTAATTAATTTTAGGTTATGATTAGTGAAATGATTTAGTTAAAAATAATTAGTGAGATTAAATTAAAAGATGGGTTTATTATTAGTTGATTAGAATTATTGTGAGAGTAGAGTTAGAGAAGATGAAGGAGAAAAAAACATGAAAAATAAATTTTTTTTCCAATTCACCCCTTTGAGTATTCAAACGATGGATTTTATCAACCACAACTTGGAGGAAGAGTATTTGGGTGAACAAGTATGCTCCAAACTTAGATAATGTATGTTGAATTGGTAAAAACTTCCCCAAAAATGTAAAATTTTGAACTGCTCGGTTATTTTATATGAAGAACAAATGTAACCGAACTCATCTGAAGGTGTAGTTCGGTTGCTTTGTGAGGATGAACAAGTAACCGAACTCATTTGAATGTGTAGTTCGGTTGCCTTGGGAGATAAACAAGTAACCAAACTAGTTTGAAGGTGTAGTTCGGTTGCTTGATCCAAACACGCGAGTTCACAAAGTCCATATTAATGGAAGCTACGACATGCGGCGTTATGTTCGGTTGGTTCATGACTAACCGAACTTTTTAGTACAAATAAATTTTAACCAAGTGTATAAGGTTCGGTTGGTTACGCACACCGCATGCTTTTGCGATCCAACCGAACTAAGTTTAATAAGTTCGGTTTGTTTCAAACTTGAGATCAATTGCACAACCAACCGAACTTAACAAACAAAAATTTCTTATGTTTTTAACCGTAAGTTGATTTACATGGTAGTTTTAAGATTTTTATAAATAACAGGAACAAAGTTGATAGAGTTCGGTTATAAGAGAAATAAAAATAATGGGAAAAACGTAAGGTTCGGTTACATGGCAACTTTTTTTCTTATGTTTTTTAACCCTAGAGAGTTCGGTTACATGGCGATTTTATACATTTATGCGAAACAACCGAACTCGTCAGTTCGGTAGCATAGTTATAAAGCATATAGAACCGAACTCATTTGAAGGTGTAGTTCGGTTGCTTTGTGAGGATGAACAAATAAATCGAACTCATCTAAATGTGTAGTTCGATTTGCCTTGTGAGATGAACAAGTAAATCAAGACTCAACAACGTAACCTCCATTAAACCTCTCCACAACTTCCATTTTCAACTCATTTTGATGATTACTTCTCATTTTTTCAACCAAAAACAAACGACAAGTAATGGGTTTGTGAGAATATCTTTGTTAAAGATTTAAATTAAGCTATATATATATATATAGGTGGTGGTGGTTGTTGGTGGTGGTGGTAATCGGCGGTGGTGGTGGTGGTAATCGGCGGTGGTGGTGGGAGGAGGTGGTGGTGGTAATCGATGGCGGTGGGCGGTGGTGATGGTCGGAGGTGGTGGTGGTAGTAATCGGCGGTGATGGGCGGTGGTGGTGGGAGGAGGTGGTGGTTATATAGAGAGAGGTGGTTATTAGGTTGGTATTAAATTAAATTAGGTTAAGGGTAGGTTAGTAATTTCAACGCATTAGGACACCCCTTATAACTAGAGGGAAGGTGGCCTAATAAGACCATGGTTCCCTAAAAAAAAAACCACGGTCCCAAAAAATGGTTCGGTAATAAATCCGATAGCATGTGTGTTGATCAACATAGAATAGAAGATACTGGAGATGGTTTACGTTGCTTTCAAAGCCCAAATCAGGGTAACTCGAAGCCACGGTTCTGTAGAGAAATTTGCACCAACTCAGATTTAAGTTGGAAAGAATGCTTTCAAGAGTGGGGATTTTCAGGAATTAGATTCCAAGTTTGAGGACATTTCAACATCAAATGTCCGAATTGATGAAGTAGAAGATGGGATTTCAACTATCGATATAGAGACCGAGAGGCGCATAATTCATCCATGGAAATATTGCCTGATCGGTGAAGTGGTAGACTAAACGGTAGGGTACAAGTTCGT
>JAJJWW010011494.1:0-284311 GCA_023531295.1 Papaver armeniacum | reverse complement strand
GATTTCGCAGAGGTATTGGTGTTGCGATATTCGATCCTACATCTTGCCTCTTCTCATATCAGAAAATACTGAAACTGTCAGTACGGAGACACGGACACCACGGCAACACGTGCATGCCTTAATGACCGGCCAAAGTCATTCCTAGGGCTTGCACAAATCCGGTCCCACACGTTTTCACACTATTGACCTAATTTGTGAAATCGCTCATATTGGGCCCAAACTCTCTCCAACCAACCCGGGATTGCTCGAACGGACAACATCCGGTCCGTGACCACCAAAAGCCGACCCCATGCTCTCTTGGTCGGTCCCCATCTTTCATACTTAGGTTTTTGCCTAATGTTGAACCCAACAATAATTCAATAAATGATGAAACCGACACTTAATCATCATTCTTTCACCAACCCTCCAACCGAGAACCTTGGTGTACGCCACTGAGCACTCTGGACACCACATGGACGCTCATCATTCCATGTGGTCGGTCCCTCTATCACTCATGACCTATTTTCAGCAATTCATCAATTGTTGAACAATGGCTCAAAAATTAGGGTTTCGAATAAACGTTTCACGGAATCATCATTCTGAGCAAGTCCAAACACCAAATGAATTTATGTTGATCCACGGGGATTAATTATACAATATTTGGTAATCTACCAATATTTTAATATTTTATTGGGTTACATTACCAATAAATATTTCGTCGAATTGAGCGACATTTGCTCAGTTGCTCAAATATTGGTCTAGCTATCAAT
Source organism: Papaver armeniacum (assembly GCA_023531295.1). NCBI lineage: Eukaryota > Viridiplantae > Streptophyta > Magnoliopsida > Ranunculales > Papaveraceae > Papaver > Papaver armeniacum. The sequence goes on along the minus strand of JAJJWW010011494.1, from coordinate 283,562 downwards.
ATTTAGTAATTTATCAATATTTTGTCGAATTGAGCAATACTTGCTCAATTGCACGTCAAATTATTCATACTCAGTATTTTTCGGATTGAGAAATACTTGCTCAATTGCACGTCAAATTCTCGAGATATTCATGATTAAATCGAATTGAGCAATACTTGCTCGATTGCTTTCGAATATTGACCCAACTATCAATATTGATAACTATCGATATTTAAATCCGAATCAAGCAATACTTGCTCGATTGCTCGAATAATCCACATATATTCAGTAACTCATCAATATTCAACAACTCGTCGAATTTATAATATTTACTTAGATGAGCAACATTAACATTCATGAATCTCTGAGCATTTGTCAAACATGCTCGATTCAACAAAACCTAGACTCATTGTCTAATAGTCAACAACTGACAAACTAAATACACGTCTGTCATGCAGACTCCACGATTCGTGAGACATCAATCACGTCAAATTGGGGGATAACAACTAGGGTTTTGGTCTGGTGATGAGTGCCAAATAGTGCATATTTATACACCTTTTTATTGGCATTTTACTCATCTTTTGTGCTCAAGAATCAGATATTATCCTAGATTCTGTGTTTTCTTTGTTTTCAAGAATAAATATTTGTATTAATTAATTTTGTATTTTTAGGTACTAAATAAAGTCCGGAGAATCTGAGGAGCCAAAAGGGCGAAGAATTGGAGTCGATCATCTATGGAGCAGATAACCAAAGCCCACGCGCGAGTCAGTTGCAACCCAACAAAGAAGACATGGGCTAGAGCCACCCACGACCCGGATCCGAGCCCGCTCACTCTGAGCCATTGAGATCTCCCTCAGCTACATCCAACGGTCGCTCCATCACTATACATCATCTCTTGATGCTCCGTGCAACACCAGATCGCTCCAAAACCGCTTACCATCCTCGACCGTTCAGATCTTCTCCAGCTAGATCCTACGCTCGCTAGGCCCTTCTCATCAAACCCCGCTGTGCCCGCTCAACAGCGAAATGACCCTACCCTATACCCCCCATCGACCTAGCCATTTCACCCTCATCTTCTCTTTCTTCTCTTCACCTCTTTCCCACGACCTCTGCAGAGAAACCACCCACTCTCCCCCGACCAAACCCTCTCTGCAACACCACCTCCGCCACCATCTTTCCTTCCCCGACACCAACAAGTACCACCACAACCATCTTCGCCGCACCTAGTTCGAGTTATCTTCAATCTAGCCTCTCTCTTAACCCTAGAGGCTATATTAAAGATAATTAGAGCTAGGGTTTGCTCTTACTTCACATCAATTGAGGGAAAACATCAATCAGAGCCGATTGACAGAGCAGACAAGCAATTCAGAGGCTATCAGAGTATGGGTTTAAATTAATTTCAATTAATTCCGATTTTAAAAGTATTAGGGTTTGAGTTTTGTGCATGTATAAATGGAGATGAACTTGGGTTGATAGAGTTTACGCTGGATTAGCCAAGTGCGATCAATTAGGTTTAATTTGTAGTCTTAATATGTTTTAATTCCATCACCTTTGGGGTGTTGTTGAAACCCGGATTTTATGTTGAGAAAATCAGTTTGATGTTGCTGTTCTTATTGTGCTTAATAGAAATAGGAAATTAATTAGCTAATTAATCTAACTCTCTTGTGATTGGTCATCTTGTAAGAAGACAAACAATACTAGGAGAGAGTTAGAGTGAAAGGTTGATCAAATTCCCCATCGAATCGCCAAGGAAGGTGTATGTGCTTAACAATGTATGAGTAATGCTTAGCAAGCAACTAAGGAACTGTGATAGAGTGTCTGTGATAAGACACTCTATACTAGGGGGAACTAGTGAGATTAGTGATGTATTACTCTTTAGAATCATCCTTAGGAAGATATAAGAACATAACATGAATTGAATTGTCTTAGCAAAGAGTCTAGTGGTGGATTCACCACCCTGGTATTTCCCATTGTCACATTTTATTTCTTTTACCTTAGTTTAGTTCACTGTCACAACTCACACAATCTCAGTCGCTTCGACAACCTCCATATTTGTGTTACACATTACTTAGAAATTCAAGCAGAGTAAGCCTATAGATCAAATAGAGCACCACAAGTCTCTGTGGTTCGACCCGCACTTGCTCAGTCCTACAACCAAGATACCGTGCACTTGCGGTATCACCGTAGGCCATAAATTTACCCATCTTCGAGGCCTACCAAGTTTTTGGCGCCGCTGCCGGGGACTTGGCGCGTGCCCTGTGCTCATTGGCCTGACTTAACTGAGTTCATTCCATATCTGTATATATATGCACTTATATTCTTTGCTTTTTGTCTTGTTTAAATATAACTTAGTCTAAATGTTGTAACTTGTCATTGCATTGAAATTTTGCATCGTAGTTCTTATTAGCCGTATAAGTTTTTGCATTGTAGCTTAACCTGTCATATTTTATTTTATTTTCTCTCTACATTTTGATTTGCATTCGCATCTTAGAGCCGTGCTTAGCTCATTTGCCTAGCTCTGTTGCCTAGCCACATTGCTCGAGTGCTTTGCTCGAGCTTAGCTCTGTCATTATAGCACTATAACTCCTTGCTTCATCTCGTAGTGTAATTTTGAGAACCGAACTCTCATTCCGAGCTAGCAGGTACCTTTGTGCTTCTTGTGTAAGCCTGTAACCAGCCCAAGGAAACCAAGGGAAACCCCAGTGCCGTGTAGTTGTGCTTTGTCTTGACCCAAGGGATGCATCCGAGCAATCCCCGCAACTCGTAAGGAACTCCGAGCTCTTGTGCCGCAGACTGGGTTTGTCTGTCTTCTTCTGTTGTGAGCAAGGCATGAAGTCATGTTGAGCCTCGAGCATACCGGGTTAGTTATTGAAACCCCGATAAGCTAGTTCACCCGGTTAGCCCCCGACCTCACTCACCGACCTCACTCACCCGACCATGCTCATGCTAGCCCCCGACCTCACTCACTGTTGCATTAGACCCCTTGCCAAGCAGCCCTCGTAGGGCGTGAGGTTGGGCTTTGATAACACGCTTAGCAGCAACACAAGTGAGGTCAGTGAGATAGTTGATGCTCGGGTGTTATACAGATGAGCCTGTGTGAAACCACCTTGTGTGAACCTTGTGTGAGCTGTGGTGAAACCACCTTGCTAGCCCCCGAAGCCGCAAGTGTTGGGTCATAACTTGGAAGCCAAATTTGCTTGAGCATCCGCCCCCGTCACCACCACTGTCAACCTGTGGCCTTTGTGAATTGGTTTTAACATTGTGTGAACAATCGAGCCATAATCAATAATAACACTCGAGCTCACCTGCTCCCTTGCTAGCCCTCGAAGTCGCAAGTTTGCGCCGATTGCAAACCCTGCTACCATCATTTGAGCATAACTCGTCTCACCCGAGCATGACACCCCGATAATCCTAAAACTCTGAATGATTGCTCTGCCGTGAATGTGCACTGTGTACCTTGAGCTTGTATTGCCTTGAATCGGTAGCCAACTGGTAGCCAATCAGTATTGCCTTGTGTGACTGCAAACCATCGACCTAGCCCCGTGCATGAGCCCGTGCTAGCCGCTTGCCGAGCATTCGACACCGTGATAAATTGGAACCTATGCTTATATGAAACCCGAAATTAGTCCGTGTTTAGCATAATCATTGTATAAGCTGTAGCACCTAAACTTGTGCATTCCTCTGTGTGTCTGAGCACCTAGGCTGTCTTGTGCATTGCCTGATTTGCACACATTCTGTGCACACAACTAAACCCAAAGATCTTTTGGTCGCTAACTTGCCACCTCAAAACCGAAGCCTCATAGATGGGCCGACCGACCACACCAAAGGCTCATTGAACCCAACTCGGGTTGCAAACAAACTTTAGCCCAAGTTCACTGTGCTAACACAACCTGGGCTTTGTACTCACTGGGCTGGGCTGCAAGCAAACCGAAGCCCACATAAGTCTGTGATCTGGGCTGTGCACTGTACTGAGCCCAATAAACCAAACTGTAATTTGGGCTTACAACAAAACTCAGCCCATCTCAACTTACTCTAGGCTATACTCATTCAATTGCTGGGTTACACTTAGACCTACCTGGGCTTCAAACAACAAATCCCAAACAAACCAAAACCCACATAAACCAAACTTTCCCAACAAAACCAAAAATGAACCCATTTAAACCAAACAAAACCCACATAAACCAAATTAGATTGTGAGTTCAATTTGATAAATCATGTCGGGATATTGGTCTGCATCTGGGGATGGAACAAATAAATCCCTTAGAGAGCTTGCTTACGGGCATCTTTCACAGGATGAACACCCATACCATAGTGACTTTAGGGAATTATATGGGCCTTCTCAGGGCCCTGACCTTACATACCCTAATCACTATGAGCACATGTATCATCCATCACAGGTTGAGAATGAACACTCTCCTTATACCCAGTCATCACTTTTAGATCAATTAGAAGCTCGACTATCTGCTTTAAAAAGGCAATCTGTCAAATCTAATTCCCCTAGGCAATATGAAATGCATGCTTGCACCTTATGTGGTGGCTTAGACCACCTGGCTGAATATTGTTATATCTTGCATGATTTTAGACAGTCTAGGGAAAACCATGATAATCCAATGAACGAAGTGTCTAGAAGTGACTATTGGGACCATAATCAACTTTGCACACATGCATCATTCACCACAGTGGGGAGATGAACAATTTTATACTCCCCCAACTCCTAGTTTGCAATCACTAATGGACACACTCATGGAGCAAAATGCTAGGCTTGAAATGAATGCAATGCATGACCATCCACATATCAACATGTCTCGAGCATCCCTTCTCTAGTGAACCTTTTGCACAACCATATACCAATATGAACCTAATCTAGAGGTCAATGAGTACACTAGAAATGCTACAATTGTGAATGGAGAGATGAACTTTTGCTATGATAATGATGATGATGAATATGATATGTTAGAAGAGCATGTGCATGCTGAAAATATGATGGAATCTTTTGGTTCAGAGACGTTAGGCGTCTCTTCTGTGAACCTTATGAATGGTACTTCTTCTAACATTCATAAATGTGATCTTAACTATGAGCTTAGTTTTGTGAAATTCTTCAGTGAATGTGAGCATGCTACACAACTTGTTTGTGACTTAAGAAAGGATGAATCTTCTGTTGACACTAATGTTCTTTTGGATCATAATATTATTTTTGTGTCTGATTCCCTGCCCATGTCACAATATGTTGCCTCCTCTGATGAATCTGACATGGAAATTGATGAATTGCCCTGTGAAAATGACCATGATTTACCCTCTTCTGACTTTAGGAAAGAGTGTGATGGTACAAATGATTTTATACAGGAAAATAACTTAGATGTACCTAACCTCTCTCCTGAGTCACAAATTGATACTCCTCCACCAAACCTAGGTGTAGTTTGTCACAAAATTGCAAAACCAACTTTTCTGAAAATGCCTAACTTAGGCCTAGAACTTTGTGCTTCCCAAGTCCTCTTGGACTATTTTGCATCAAAGTATAACACTCTTAAGGAGCCACAGTTGGAATATGTATGTCATTTTGTAATTAGCAAAACTCATTTTGAGTTAGACCTTTTGCATGATGTACCTTTAAAATTGCAAGATTTTGTTCTCACAAACACACCCGTTCACAAATTTAGGTTTGGGAAACTCCTTCACATCTGCAGTCTTACTTGCACTCTCTTGTTATATCTGTAAGGTCCAGATGTTTGTATATATTTTCTATTGGGTTGATCCTCAACTCTTTAGATTGTTAGTTTATGGTGAATTTTTGTATATAATCCAGTAGGACTTGTTAAATTTTCTTTTCTTGATTCGGTTGAGTCTTCTTGCACATATATTATGCTAATCCGATATGATCTCCGTTGAGAATATTGGATTCTAGCCTTGACGAATGAAGCTCAACCTTGCTTCCGCCGACATCCTAATCTCTTCCCTTTTATCTTATCGGATAGTTCTCGTGGTACGTGATTTGTTTAAATTTTTCCTATCTCAGACACATTGAGGACAATGTTTGATTTAGGTTTGGGGTGTGATTTGCATTTAGAGTTTTTAGTCTTTTATTTCACCTTTTATTTTGAAAAAAAAAAAAAAAAAAAAAAAAAAAAAAAATTCAAAACTCTTTTTGTAAAAACCTCCAACTTTAGAGATTTTAGAGTCACTAGCATGCTTCTAGCTATGTTTACATAGAGAATCGACCAAATAACGAAAATTGGAAGTACCTGAGAACACAATCGGGTTTCTTAGTTGATTAGAGCGTTAAAGTCGGATTTAACCATACCGGAGGGCGAATTAGGTGTCTTTGTTTAGATATTCGGTAGTAGAATTGTGATCACCCATAGTGGAGACTACCCATTTTACATCAAGTGAGGCACCAACCTTCATTTTTTTCAACTTTCTAGAAAAGTCACAGAGTGTGTGTCACCTTACGTAAATTCCGGTAGGAATGGTGAGCTACCCAACTTCGCACCAATTTCAAAGACTACTTTTGATCTCTTGAGTGCTAGTTTTTGTCAATCATGAGGGTGACGTCTAAAGATGAAAACTCCTTCTAAATACCGATTTGCAGTTAGCATCATTCTCTCTCTCAATCAAGAAGACCCATAGAAACACATCATCGTCAAAGAACCGAGCGAGAATCGGAATATTGAAAGAAAAATTGATATAGTCCAAGGTTTATGTGCAACAAAGAAAAAGAAAAGAAAATAGGATGAGAATTAATAAAATTTATAAAATCAAGACAATACAAGTTGTGGAAAAATTGAGTGATAAAGTCCTTTGTCCATGGAGTTAGTTGTTTCATTATTTGTATTTTTATTTTTATTTTCACTTATCAAAAAAAAAAAAAAATAAAAAAATAAATAAATAAATAAATCAATCAAAAAAATCAAAAGTCAAAAAAAAAAAATATTGTAGTTTATTTTCTTATTTTTGCTACCACCATGGTAAAGAAGAATTTAAAAAGAAAAATCCAAACAACAAGGAAAATTGAGTAGAAAAGTTAAAAATTGTCAAGTTTTGTGAAGTTTAGAAGTTCGTCATCAACAAGTGAAGACCGAAGACCGAAGATTGAAGACGTTTCTATGGTTCCTATGAGAGATTGATGTTAATTGCCGATCGGGTGAGAAGTGAGTGAGTACTCCCACCCTTGCTAATGGTTGATTTCCTTTCTTAGAGATCATCAGAAAAAGATTCTTTTTGTCCACACTTTTGTGGAGTCTCCAGATTTTACTTCGGAAGGTTATCCTTCTTACCTACAACGTGTGCGGGATTTCTCTCTTTATTCCCGCACACATGAGAGACTAAAAAGCGATCTTTTTGAGTGCAATTATCATAAAACCCTAATGGTGAGGCAGAAGTTGAGACTTATGATCACAATCGAATCCGAATTCTTTCATATGGTATGGTTACTTCTCGCTCGGACTTAAGGATGAGAAGGCGTTCTTTGGTAGTTCTAACTTCATTACTAGCATGCGAAACTCTATGTCCTCATAGCTCTTAGGATGCTTGAGACTCTTTTACACTCTGAAGTTGGAGAAGGTTTTGTGGGTACACCTCTCGGTAAACCCTCACGAGACTACAACTCGTCCACTAGGGACACCTAGCGGTTTAAAGGCTTAGTGCATACGCTAAATGCATTCGAGAGACTGCGACGGGGGTATAGTTAGGATTTCTTAATTTCTGTTTCACTTGAGGACAAGTAAAATTCAGGTTTGGGGGTATTTGATGAGTGCCAAATAGTGCATATATATACACCTTTTTATTGGCATTTTACTCATCTTTTGTGCTCAAGAATCGAGATATTATCCCCATTCTCGTGTTTTCTTTGTTTTCAAGAATAAATATTTGTATTAATTAATTTTGTATTTTTAGGTACTAAATAAAGTCCGAGAATCTGAGGAGCCAAAAGGGCGAAGAATTGGAGTCGATCATCTATGGAGCAGATAACCAAAGCCCACGCGCGAGTCAGTTGCAACCCAACAAAGAAGACATGGGCTAGAGCCACCCACGACCCGGATCCGAGCCCGCTCACTCTGAGCCATTGAGATCTCCCTCAGCTACATCCAACGGTCGCTCCATCACTATACATCATCTCTTGATGCTCCGTGCAACACCGTATCGCTCCCAAAACCGCTTACCATCCTCGACCGTTCGCATCTTCTCCATTTAGATCCTACGCTCGCTAGGCCCTTCTCATCAAACCCCGCTGTGCCCGCTCAACAAAATGACCCTACCCTATACCCCCCATCGACCTAGCCATTTCACCCTCATCTTCTCTTTCTTCTCTTCACCTCTTTCCCACGACCTCTGCAGAGAAACCACCCACTCTCCCCCGACCAAACCCTCTGCAACACCACCTCCGCCACCATCTTTCCTTCCCTGACACCAACAGTACCACCACAACCATCTTCGCTGCACCTAGTTCGAGTTATCTTCAATCTAGCCTCTCTCTTAACCCTAGAGGCTATATTAAAGATAATTAGAGCTAGGGTTTGCTCTTACTTCACATCAATTGAGGGAAAACATCAATCAGAGCCGATTGACAGAGCAGACAAGCAATTCAGAGGCTATCAGAGTATGGGTTTAAATTAATTTCAATTAATTCCGATTTTAAAAGTATTAGGGTTTGAGTTTTGTGCATGTATAAATGGAGATGAACTGGGGTTGATAGAGTTTACGCCTGGATTAGCCAGTGCAGTCAATTAGGGTTTAATTTGTAGTCTTAATATGTTTTAATTCCATCAGCTGGGGTGTTGTTGAAACCCTGGATTTTATGTTGAGAAAATCAGTTTGATGTTGCTGTTCTTATTGTGCTTAATAGAAATAGGAAAGTAATTAGCTAATTAATCTAACTCTCTTGTGATTGGCTGTACTTGTAAGAAGACAAACAATACTAGGAGAGAGTTAGAGTGAAAGGTTGATCAAATTCCCCATCGAATCGCCAAGGAAGGTGTATGTGCTTAACAATGTATGAGTGATGCTTAGCAAGCAACTAAGGAACTTTGTGATAGAGTATACTTTGTGATAAGACACTCTATACTAGGGGGAACTAGTGAGATTAGTGATGTATTACTCTTTAGAATCATCCTTAGGAAGATATAAGAACATAACATGAATTGAATTGTCTTAGCAAAGAGTCTAGTGGTGGATTCACCACCCTGGTATTTCCCATTGTCACATTTTATTTCTTTTACCTTAGTTTAGTTCACTGTCACAACTCACACAATCTCAGTCGCTTCGACAACCTCCATATTTGTGTTACACATTACTTAGAAATTCAGTAGAGTAAGCCTATAGATCAAATAGAGCACCACAAGTCTCTGTGGTTCGACCCGCACTTGCTCAGTCCTACAACCAAGACACCGTGCACTTGCGGTATCACCGTAGGCCATAAATTTACCCATCTTCGAGGCCTACCATCTGGCGGCCTACAACACGTGGATTCATCCACGAAGAGAAATGTGCGTAAGTTGTGTAAATGGTTGAAGGAGTTAGCAAAGTAGTGGGTGCACGATCAGTCAAGTCTCCACACGACATGGAACTGACTTTACTACGATCTCCCACTTTCCCATTCTTTCACTCAAGAAACCGTCACACTTACAGGGATCAGTGGTTCATCATTCTTGCAATATAAATAAGTCTAAATCGAGGACAATATCATCATCAGAATTATCATTATCCGTCAACAACTCGATACAAACTTATTCACAGGATTCAACTTCAGCAGTTCGACAATATTGCAGAAACCTTCAACACACCCACAATCCTTGATCATCACTGATCCCACACAATCCTCAGCTTCCCTCCTACAGCATCAACCCATCTCCTCTTTGCGGCGAATTGACTCGGAACGGCCATTGTCTTGGTTTAGGCCGAGTCATACAGATTGATTTCCCGAATCTAAGCACCCCCTTTGCAGCGGTGCATCTGTGTGAGGATTAACATTTCGCCCGGTCGAGGAGTCTCGACAGCACGCTCGTCTCTCCACTTCCCAAAAAACCGGCAAACCGTTTTTCCCCATCCACAGATTGGCGACCACAGTGGGAGATTAATTTCTTGGTTGCAATCTCTCATTTTCAAAAAATGGTTAATCTTAGGTCAGGTTCAGTTACCAATCCTAACCTAAACAATGCTAGCACTAGCAACAGCGGTGGTACTCCAGAAACTACTCCTGCTTCCAACATCGGTGCTGTTGATACCACTCCTCCTCAAACCAACGTCGGAAACCATCCTCTTTTCGGTCGGTCTTCCGAAGAGATCAGAGAAAATCCACCTACTATCGCTGATCTCATGAAGGTTCAGGAAGTTCTAGCCAAGAATCAAACTGATATGGCTGTTATTCAAAAGGAGATATATAACTACCTCAAAACTCTCACTGACAAGATGTCAGATAAAACTCAGGAGAAGGGAAAAGACAAGGAAACATCTCCAATTACGGATCCCCGGTTATTCCGATCCACGACGACGATGAAACCCGCAAAGCGCGTAACTCGAACTCCGCGCCATCACCCGTTAAGATCCGGAACGTTTTATGGAGAATCGAGGAAAGGGCCATACACCATCCGTGTGCCGTCATCGACCTACATATCCCGCTTTTTACGCAAAGAATCCCTCTTCCAAAGGGCTACACTTCTCCAACGTTCACACTCTACAACGGAACGGGGAATGCTCGAGAATACGTCTCTCGATTGCTGGAAGCATTGGGAGAGCATGAACATAACCATGTTGTGCATTTGAAGGAGTTCTCAAAGTCTCTGACTGGCCGAGCCTACACTTGGTACAACAACATCGCACCGGAGAGCATAGCCAATTGGGGAGAAATGATTAATGCTTTTTTACAGGAAATACTTCTTTGTCTCTGAGCAAGTTACTCTATCCGACTTGGGAAGGATGTCTCAGAATAATAATGGACATCCGAACGATTACGTAAAGAGGTTCAGACTTCAGGCTCTGGATTGTCACGATCCAAATGTCACTGAACAACAACTGGTAGATTTGTGCATCAATGGGATGATCCCAGTTTACAGAACTTTGCTGGAAAATCTTCGTTTTCAGACCTTCTCAGAACTTCATGAAGCGGCCAAGCGATTCCAGGCGTCAATTAACAAGTCTTCAGAGGGATGATGTTACCGCTCCCGCCTTGCTAGAAAGAACGAAAACTGTCAAAGTAGAGGAATCGAAAGACACTCGGAGCAACAATTCCAGGCGTCTAATCAACAAGCAGTACGGCGTCGAAACCTCCATGAATGTTGCTGAAGGGAGCAAAAGAAAAGCTGAAGCTCAGCCACGTAAGAATGCTCCAGCCTTCAATCCCTCAAAAGCACCAAGGAAAGATGGTCAAGCCAGGAATACACAATCGCCTACTCAACATCAACAGAGCGATCAAGATGCACCTGACTTCACCTTTTCTATTGAAGAAGTGATCGAACTATTGGAGGTTTGGATCCAAGACGATGCGATCAAATTGCCTTCTGTCAAAAAGGAACCGATAGAGGAACAGATGGAAAATGCACGCTACTGTCATTTCCATTGGTATGTCAGTCATCCGACAAGTGATTGTAGAATCCTGAAGCGTATATTCAAAGAAAAAGTTGACACGGGAGAACTGAGGACTAAAGGAGTGCACAAAAATCCTCTCCCAGTCAGAACATTCACACTCTCTGAGCAGCCGGTCAAGGAAGAAGTTCAATCCCTGATTGAGCATGTTTGTGAGTTACTATACTTATCAGAAGCTCAAAGAAATGATATGTTTGCTGCATTAAACCACATTGTATCTGGGAAACGATTAGACATCCAGGAGATACGTCCTGAACCTCCAGTAACGGACAAGGAGATGTACGACTGGGGACTTCTCACCACAATCCACCTCAAGGGAAATGAATTCAGGCGAGCGTTAGTCGATGTTGGCACCGCTGTTAACATCATCCCTCTGAAGACTCTCAGGGCTGCTGGTATCACTCGTAGAGAAGCAACTCACACTCCTGTCTCAATCATAGATCATGAAGGAATCTCCAGGGATGCTTATGGTTACATCATTCTCAAGATGAAAACTGACCCAACTTGGACTGAAACCAAGTTTTTCATAATTAGAGAAGATCCAGGATATGATATGGTTCTTGGACGAGCATGGATTCATGATGGAAAGGTCACTGCAACATCCTCTTCGATGGCACATTTCTCTGTCGAGGAAAGCTCCGACTCGGAGGAAAGCTCCAGTTCAGAAGAGATGAAAGACTCTCCACCGTTTGGACATTTGGGAAAAGTCGAAACCTTGATGGAACTCACACAAGAACCTGAAGAAAGCGCACATGAATTTGTCAAAAGGTTCCGCACTCAGGAAAGTCTCATTCCCGCTCATGCATCTATATTACCAACTTTCAAATACGCTACTCTGGTCAAGGGACTTGATCTTGCTCATGACTCGACAGTCACCAAACGTTACGAGTGGTTAGTCTCACCTCAGGAATACTTCACCAAGTGGCTGGATGACAAACCCCTCAAAATTCAGCATCTCACCAACACGGTCATTGACAGAATAATGACCGAGTTCCACAATCAGTATCCTAAATGTCTTCCCTTTCACGAGTGTCCATATGTGCCGCAGAATTGGAAAGCTTCGCATTCTGTAAAGAGTTCTAACTGGGAGGGGCCTTTCATGATTGCTAAGTCGGCCGCTGGAGGATATTACAAATTGGCTGACATGAAAGGCAAGACGAGTGTACCAGTGATCCATGAGAATTGACTCAAGATTTTCAACGCATGAAGCATTCAACGTTGAGTACTTCATGCCCAAGACAAACGTTCAAGACATTTGACGTTTGTATTTTAGGATTTTCTTTACATGTATTTCAATACCTCCAAAACGTTTGCAATACTTGCATTCAGTATTTGAATTCAGCAATCTATCAAAGTTCTTTATTTAAGAAAAATCTCTATCAAATCCAAAATCCAAAAGAAAATCCTCGAGTCACTCATAAATTCAATCCAAAATTCAAAACCAAAATCTCACATCTCGCAGAAGTTCAAAGTTCAAGAAATTATGGAAAGAAGACTAAACAAAGCCATCAAAGTACGATTTCTGCTTCTCAGCATCCTCCAAGACTTGCAAAGATGCTTTCTCCAACTCCATCTTTTGAGTCAACTCAGCAATCTTAGCCATTTTCTCCACCACATCATCACTGGTAAAAGGTATATTCTTCACTACTGCATCCTTGATGGTGTTGATCTTCTGACGAAGCCACTTCATATTAAAGCCAAGTCTCTCAGAATTCTCCAAGTTGTACTCCCAATCAAAGAGTACATCTCGAGTAACAATACTTCTGGGATTGGTACGGATATCATGTATAACACGCAATATGTTTCCTAATTGCATGGTCAAGAAGTAGCTACGTTCAGGATCTCTTGAAACGACGATATGGCCATACATCTTCCACAACTTCTCATACATGATGGCATACCCTGTGGGGATGCTGAATCCACCAACAAATACATGATATGGGAGTGAAGCACCAAATGAAGTCTCACAAACAACCCCTGCAGTAGAGTATTCATGCACTATTATACGGTTCTCAATCTCAGGAGCAACTTCAACAATCATAGGCACAACTTCTTCCGTTCCTGAAGCAATCACCGTTGGTGTTTCAATCGCCTCAACAATATCATCAATAAACATCTCATGGCCTTGAAGTGCAGAGATGGTTGTCTCACTATCAACAGCGCCAAGATTGCTCGAATCATCATTATTGGTCTCATTATTCTCAGCTTCGGCATTTGGCACCTAATAAGAAAATTACACGGGATTAGAGCGGTCCAAGCATGAAAACTCAACACAATCATAAAGTCCAGCATGTAAGTGAACTAACATTATCTAAGTTATCTACTATACGTCCAAGACATGAGCAAATAGCATAAAAGTTATAAGACACGCTTTTCAATTATTCCGTCAGGAAAATTTTATAATACTCAGTATAAGATGACGAACTGGGAACAATTGGTAAAGAATCTAAGGTTGGGTCATATACCATTCTCTTTGTATGGATGTCATCTACAACATATTAAAAATTCAAAGAAATTGAAGAAGCGAGCAAGGAGATGTGGCCGAAACATTGAGCAACACGCAATCTGAAAAAGTTTTGAAAGTCTCTTGGAAGATTACTGTTTCGCCTTTTGTAGGCCCTAAACATGCTCAAAACTCAAAAATATTCAGATATGGAGCTTGGAAATTTTCCGGGCTTGAAGATACATATGCATATCGCGAAAATCCGACTTCGAACGAAGATTCTACAGCATTTTCACTAAAAACTGGGGTCTGGATTTTTCTGATGACGTATTTCGGCAAAATTTCTTGTATATTCATTGGGATTCTCATTCATCCATTCACAAATCAGCAATCCTACACTTCTATGAAGATGACACAAAGTGGATACTTACTTGGGGAATCTCCAATCCATTCGAAGGGTTAACAGGGTCTACATCCACATGAGGAGCACCATTATTTCCATTCAGTCGCGATTCTGGAGAATTCTTTTTCCCACTACTATTCGAAGACGAATGGATAGCATGACCGTGTTGGCTTTCCACAACAATATCCTCCTGGATCCATCAACAATAATCATCATTATTTCATTCAAAGATATGCCGATATTACTTACACGAAAGGATACTCACATCAACCTCTCCATCAACGTTGGATTTCTGAGTTGTTCGTATAGAGGAAAGATGAAGACCGTCAATAACCGATGGAACAAAATTCTGAAATGAATTAGTAATACTTTTCTAAGATCCTGATTATATGGACAAGAAAGCCGCAATGATAAGGGGAATGCTAACAACTTACCAAAGAAACGGCAGGGGACTGCACTTTATTCGGTATCATTATATGAGCTGTTTTACTCCTTTTGTCTCCACCCTGGGGACTTTCTTGAAGGTCTAAGAAGTTTACGCAGATTCGAGGCCTCACAGCACGACCATCCTACACGAAATCAACGAATGATTAAAAATACGTCTATCTTACTCTCACCAATCGTAAAGAAAAGAGGCCTACATGTGCGCATTCCGGGGATGTTTTCCTCTTGTCACCACGAGAAAGGTACTTTAGTCTTGGTTGAGCATTAATGGAGTCAAGAGAAGGAAAATCTTGCACTGGGGACTTAACATCCATCATGAAAGCATATAGACGCTCAAGTTGCTGACGCCAGAAGTCTATGTAACTCGAAGTCACGAAACTAGCACGATCAGAGCATGGGGATAAATACTCATTCCCCTCCACGTGAGTGCAATCCAGATTGGCCTTCAAATACTCAACTGATGGTTTGTTCATTCGGTAACCTAGGATACATTGGTCGACGCCCATTTGCCGAGCTGCCCTGTCAATATTGTATTCCTCTACTCTGAATTCTCCATGCATTACTGATACTAGGTGTCCAGGAGTGCAAATTAATATAAAGGATCTCTCTCCATCATTCAAATCAAGCACTGAGTCTTCAATGTGATATTTTCTTCAGCATGTTGAAGGTGATCAATTGTGAGAAGAGATCGGGGACCGACACCCAAGGGCGAAAATTGAACTCGGATTCAATATCCGAATATCGTTGATACATATCTTGTATTGCGGCTGCTTTGTAGACCACCTCATGATCCTGGCATTGTCTTTCTCGAGAAAAGCATGGAGAGTGTCGACATTGGGCCCTTGCAAAATACTACGGGGAATCGGAGCATACTTATCAAGATGCTCCCACATCATAGCTTGGAGGAACATGGTATTAGCATATGTCTCAATTTTCATGAAACCGTTAGAGACACCAAAATCAATAACCAAAGAGTCCAAGTTGGCAAACAAAGTGAACCTAAAAACAAGCTACCAATCGGAAGTTTCTCACCTTTGGCCATCCTAATGGCGAAGGGTATCACCAACGGCTTCAACAAATGTCCACTTTGTCCTCGAGAACATCTCTCGGAAAGCTACAAGCACAAAAAAGCAAAGAATGGACGAGTACTATCAACGGGTTCTTCAGAATTCCATCTCTCGGCCACCGGTATCTCAACCATTGAGCATAGCAAAATTTAGGAGACTCGTTAAACTCGTGCATCTTAGTTTCCGAAGTACGAGATATCAGCTTCTCCTATGTCGAGAGTTCTCCAGGGAAATTTCCGACGACTGGAAGATGCAACAAAGCGACCACATCTTCTAAAGTAATCGTGAACTCTCCCCATCTCGCATATGAAGGTGTGAGTAGGAATACACCAACGAGCAATCAAAGCCACGATACACCGGTATATCATGATTAATGATCAAATATCCAAAGAGCTTGAATGGCTCGCGTCACTGCGCACTATCCAAAAAGTCCTCACACGGCTGTAGCCTAACATATGCCTTGCCCATCCAGAAAAATGCGTTAACGGCTTCCGAGAAAGTTTGAGTTCCACATGAGAAGCTGAATAATGTTTCCCCTCCAAACAGAACCGAATTATTGCTGGAGGAGACACCAACTTATTCTGAGCAGTAGTCCTGGGATTTATGAGCAACTGAAATGAAGAACCTAAAGGACGTTTTTCAGGCCTATACAAATATTCAAAGAATCTGTCTTCAGTGTTTGGAATGTTCTTGGGTTTAGGAATTTCCTCATTCCCTTGAGAAGTTCCAGAATCGTCATCCATGGAGCAGTCACCATCTCTAGAAGTGTCTTCTCTGGAAACGTTGCTTTCAGCATCATTACGGAATCGAGTCATCTCTGCCAAACAGCTGCAACATTCCACGCGAATTTCATCAGTACAATGGAATCAAAGCACTCAAACAATTACGATGCTCACAATCGGGCGTCTCGCAAAATTGGTAATCCTGAACTCTTACCTATTTACGATTTCACGAACTTAGTGATAACAACGTAAAACCCCAAGACTTGTTCGTTCTTTCAAACCTGCAAAGTCGAGCATAAAACATATTATTCAAGAGTCAACACTGACTTTTCATGAAACTATGAATAATTCACACAACCTTCCATGTGAATATTCGCTGATTTTTACGTATACATACACTATAAAATCACCAAACTTCCACATACACTACGAATTCATCAACTCATAAATTGTTTGCTTTCAACAATTTTTCATAAATCAAAACTTGATGTATATTTAATAAAGCATGAATAAGTCACGCACCTTTTTAAAAAAAATAATTATGTGAGCTAATAACTCACGTAAATACCAAAAAAAAAAAAAAAAACACTTTTTTGCTCAAACGAGCATTCGTCTACGAAACCAGAGTATTTTCTATTTTTGTAAAAGTCCACATGTTCCAAACAAAATTTAAAAAAAAAAAAGTTTACAAATAAACTTCATCATGAACTCCAGGTCTTTTCAAAATTTCCTTTAACCCTAAGGATTATTATTTACTACTTTTATTACGAACAATCCTACGTTCTTAAAAGTATTTACAAAATTCATGCTTTGAAAACAAACTTGGGTTTTTATGAAACCTAATAACCAAAAACTTTTACTACTGCAACCATGACAAGTCCATGCGAAATTTTATGTATCTCTTCCATATTAGGGATTTTTGTTCGTTTCCTAAACTAACGAAAAGATGGGCATTCATACGTTTTTTAAAATTCTTTATAAATCCTACGCATGCTTGCAACTAAGGGATTTTTTTGTTTTGTAAACAACTCATGAATCAAAGAACATACAGCCAAAAAAAAAAGTTCGAACTTACCTGTTGTCGGTCGGTGATTGGCGGCGGTGATTGGCGCTGGTTTTCCGGCGAGTTTGTTTTTCCTCCCTGCTACACACGTGAAGGTGATAAAGAGATGGAGGTGCTCATTGATCAAATAATAAAAATTTTAGGGTTACTTACCTTTTATATTAATTTTATTTCCAAAACCTAATAAAACACGAGTTTCCTTTTTTGGGCTCGGGCCCGAAAATCCTAAATCGATCAAAACCAGGCTTTTAGCTAACCAAATCAGGGTCCTCGACCGCACATTTGCTCGTACATGACACCATTGGAGCAAATCGAGAATTCTGAAACTTCCTTTGTAGACTGAGTTCAACCACGATCTCGTCGACTGAAAATCACCATCTAATGCTTACCGCTGAACATGAATGTCCCTCACTAAGCAGGGGACTTAATGTTGATGGTGGATTTTCAACAAAGGTAAAATCCGTAAAATCATGATACTGCATGTTTCTGATACGGCTTCAGGCATGTGACGATTAATATTTTACGAAGCCATGATGAATATGTCTTTCGAAAAGCCTCCACTAGCTGAGTGTTCGATCCCTGACATTTCATTGTGACCTCTATGTAGAATAATAGAATTGGGCGGTCCTCCTACATAATTGTTTGTTGAGAGGGCTTAACGCCTTCAGGACGTCGGTGATACTCACTGTTCCCTGACTACAGGAGAGTGACCCACCTCTGCATAGAAGAACGATTGGGCGGTTCTCCGTCAGATTGAGAGCAACAGCGCCTTCAGGATAGTGATACTCACTGATCCTGACTATGTAGAGCGACGTGTATAGACTCGGGTGTTCTCCGTAGTGTCTGAGAGCACCCTCAGGATTAGCCGTCTCCTGACTATGCACATAGATTAATTCTGCCGTGACATTCACCACTGAATTCCCAGAATAATCTATTATTCCTCATATACCATGGTCGAATCCACTACCGATCCCATGGAATGGCAATAACAATTGCTCCTATTCCATGGTCGAATCCACGGCCTGATCCCATGGAATGGCACTAACAGCTGCTCCGATTCCATGATCGAATCTACGACTTGATCTCATGGAATTACAACAAAAATTTATCTCGTTACTCCGATTTCATGATCGAATTCACTGCTAATCTCATGAAATGGTAATAGGTAATTTTATTACTCCAATTCTATGGTCGAATCCACGATCCCATGGAATGGTAATGCCTATTTTATTATTCTGAGTTCATGGTCGAATCCGCAGCTGATCCTATGAATTGATAATAAATAACTACTTATTTATTGTCTCGTTTCATGAATTATGTTACACTGAATTTCATGGATTAGCAATAAATACTCAACAAACGGGCATCTGGACCATCCCTGAGTAAGCCCCACGAAAAATGGTGTAAGTGTACTCGACAATGATGCACGACTGAGCACCCGGATACACGAACGAGCATCCAAAAACATGAATAGATGAGGAATCCTACGCAAAATAGGAGAAAACAATAAATATTAATAAAATAATAAGAAACGCCCGGGCCCACCGGCCGGCCGCCGTGCTCTAGCCATGGTCGGTCCATGCGTCTTCCATTATTTTCCTTATTTTTGTTATTTCATGAACTCATGAAAACTCCTTGGTTTTAGAAACTTTCCTTGTTTTTGCAAAAACTCATGAATCCTCCATAACTTCATGGATTCATGAAATAATGTTATAAAATAAGGAAAGGTGTGCGGGACCGGGCAACCTAGCTGGCCGGCCATGCCCGATCCGTGGTCGGTCCCACACCTCACAATCCTTAGCTTTTATAATTATTATTCCCTAATCTCATGAAACTCCTTTGTTTCAACAAAAACTCATGGATTCTCCATAACTCCAAGGATTCTCCATAACTTCAAGGATCCTGAAAAATAATATTATAAAATAGGGAAAGGTGTGCGGGACCGGGCAACATAGCCGGCCGGCCATGCCCTAGCCGTGGCCGGTCCCACACCTTGCAATCCCTAGTCTTTTATAATTATTATTTTCCTAAATTCATGAAACTCCTTGGTTTGAGCAAAAATCATGATTTCGTCATAACTTCTCAAATTTTGCTCGAATCATGAAAAACCAAAAGCCAACAGGTCACGTGACCGACTAGCCTCTCACGACAATTTTAAATGTTAAAATATTCTTATTTTAATATTTACAAAACATTGATTAATTGAGCATACATGCTCGTTCCAACAAAATCAAGAATTTCAGTCAAGATAAAACTCTTCTGAAAATTCACAATGTTGCTCGAACACACATCAGAAAATACTGAAACTCTCAGTACGGAGACACGGACACCATGGAAACACGTGCATGCCTTAATGACCGACCAAAGTCATTCCTAGGGCTTGCACAAAGCCGGTCCCACACGTTTTCACACTTTTGACCTAATTTGCGCAATCGCTCATATTGGGCCCAAACTCTCTCCAACCAACCTAGGGATTGCTCGAACGGAAAACATCCAGTCCCGTGACCACGAAAATCCGGCCCCATGCTCTCTTGGTGGGTCCCACATCTTTCATACTTAGGTTTTTGCCTAATGTTGAACCCAGCAGTAATTCAATAAATGATGAAGCCGACACTTAATCATCATTCTTTCACCAACCCTCCAACTGAGAACCCTGGTGTACGCTCACTCGAGCACTGGGCACCACTGGAAGCTCATCATTCCATGTGGTCGGTCCTTCTATCACTCATGACCTATTTTCAGCAATTCATCAATTGTTGAACAATGGCTCAAAAATTAGGGTTTCGAACAAACGTTTCACGGAATCATCATTCTGATAAAGTTCAAACACCAAATGAATTTATGTTGATCCACGGGGATTAATTATACAATATTTGGTAATCTACTAATATTTTAATATTTTATTGGGTTACGTTACCAATAAATATTTCGTCGAATTGAGCGACATTTGATCAGTTGCTCAAATATTGGTCTAGCTATCAATATTTAGTAATTTATCAGTATTTTGTCGAATTGAGCAATACTTGCTCAATTGCACGTCAAATTATTCATACTCAGTATTTGCCGGGTTGAGCAATACTTGCTCAATTGCACGTCAAATTCTCAGATATTCAGTGATTCGTCGAATCGAGCAATACTTGCTCAGTTGCTCGAATATTGACCCAATTATCAATATTCAGTAACTTATCAGTATTTCGTCGAATCAAGCAATACTTGCTCAGTCGCTCGAATAATCCACATATATTCAGTAACTCATCAATATTCAACAACTTGTCGAATTTACAATATTTGCTCAGATGAGCAACATTAACATTCATGAATCGCTGAGCATTTGTCAAACATGCTCGATTCAACAAAACCTAGACTCATTGTCTAATAGTCAACAACTGACAAACTAAATACACGTTTGTCATGCAGACTCCACGATTCGTGAGACATCAATCACGTCAAATTGGGGGATAACAACTAGGGTTTTGGTCTGACGGCCTACAGCACGTGGATTCATCCACGACGAGAAATGTGCGTAAGTTGTGTCAACGGTTGAAGGAGTTAGCAAAGTAGTGGGTGCACGATCAGTCAAGTCTCCACACGACATGGAACTGACTTTACCACGATCTCCCACTTTCCCATTCTTTCACTCAAGAAACCGTCACACTTATAGGGATCAGTGGTTCATCATTCTTGCAATATAAATAAGTCTAAATCGAGGACAATATCATCATCATCATTATCATTATCCGTCAACAACTCGATACAAACTTATTCACAGAACTCAACTTCAGCAGTTCGGCAATATTGCAGAAACCTTCAACACACCCACAATCCTTGATCATCACTGATCCCACACAATCCTCAGCTTGCCTCCTACAGATCAACCCATATCCCTCTTTGTGGCCGAATTGACTCTGGAACGGCCATTGTCTTGGTTTAGGCCGGAGTCATACAGATTGATTTCCCGAATCTAAGCACCCCCTTTGCAGCGGTGCATCTGTGTGAGGATTAACATTTCGCCCGGCCGAGGAGTCTCGACAGCACGCTCGTCTCTCCACTTCCCAAAAAATCGGCAAACCGTTTTTCCCCATCCACAGTATGCATACGGGTACGCGTACCTAAGTAGCCGGACTAAGTTTGGGTTTCGCCAGTATGCGAACTTGTACGCATACCATCCAAACTCAGCAGAAAATTACGGACCTGAACCTTACGCCACTACGCGTACCTGTACGCATACCATGTTCCCGGACTTCACAAAACCAACAAGTACGCATACGGGTATGCATACCATGGTTCTCGGACATGGATTACATATATGCAAGTACGCTCACTATAGTTAAATCCAGTTGTTCTGAACTCTCATTTCAACCATTGAAACATTCTTGGAAGACGGGAATAGTTGTCTCACACAAACTACTAGATTCAAAGCAATTTTTCAAGTGATCGAATGATCAATACGAAATATTCCGAGTCTACATCAAATGACTGTCTCACACAAATCATGTAAGATGTTACCAGGCGATTTTCACATGATCATCTTTTGACTTTCGTCAAGAATATAAGATGAACTTGGTTAAAGCGAAAGCTCAACACATATTTCGAGAAATATGTAAGCAAGTTAAACTCAGCTCGAAATATCAAATGTGTATAAATGAAGTCTATATATCTATACAACTTTTGTCTCAAATAGGAGATAGAGTAGATAGACTTTCGAGTGATAGATGAGTTCAAGTCTCCACATACCTTTTGTTGATGAAGTTCTACTAGCTCCCCTTAGTAGTTCTTCGTCTTCAATCGATGAACGCCGTGAAGTCTAATGCTCAACTACACTTTCTATCTTAATCCGAGACTTAGCTATAAGTAGACTAGAAATCAAGACTTATAGTTTTGGCAACTAAACTTGACAAACAAGCTTGAGATAGCAACGCTTGCGAGTTCGACCGAGCAAAGGCTCTAACAATCTCCCCTTTGTCAAATTTAGTGACAAAACTATCAATACATATGGATTACAAAATAAATAAACTTTGTAGCTTCTCATCCAAATGCTTGATCTCCTTGGTTCTCCAACATTACTCGAAATCTTCGTCACTTCCAAGTACTGCAGTGAATCTGAACGTGTTCAACTCAAAGATCAATGTTGTTGAAGATCTGTAGCTATAACAATGAGAAAACAGATGCTCTCAATCATTGTTATAGAGTATCATAGTATTATTGCACAACATCAAAATTTAATTGTATCACAACTTTGACAACAATACTATGGTGATATGTATCACTACCCCTTAGTCAATACTTCATCTCACATGAAAACCACTCCCCCTTGCATAATGATCCGTAAACCATATGTATTTTTAGTGTGAACTACACATTAATTCTCCCCCTTTTTGTCAATAAAAATTGGCAAAGGTACGAAAACTAGTGGGATCCTAATGAAATTTCCATAGAGATACTTCATGACCAAAAGAGAACAACATATCAACTTGTTTAGATGCAATCATATAGCCGAAGCTAAATGCATTCATCAAGGAGTTTATAAAGATACAAGATAACCCCTATAATATTCCACAGCCGCACTCCCCACAAAGATTTGGCAATTAAGCACAAGTTCAATTCAGAACTCTCCCCCATAAAATGTCATTCCCGAAAGAACAACAAGAGCAACCTTACTTTCACACGAAAAGAAGGATTTCTTTGGACATTAAAAAATCACATGAATTCGTATCCAAAATACTCAATTAAATTAACCACAAGAGAACCCATGATTAATTTAATCCGAAATGCTCACATAAGAGAACTTACGGAGCCGCACAGTATTTACACAAAGATGTGGATCAGGGAAGACCAATACTGCGGAATAAACAAAGATTCATTATATCTTTCATCACTATCTGCATAGAGACATATAATAGACTTAATCTTTGTAAACAAAAGTTCATCCTATCTTCCATCAATATTTGCATAATGACATAATAGGCTTAACTTTTGTTTGTCAAAAGCTCATTCAATCTTTTATCACTATTTGCACAATGACATATGAAGGACTTAACTTTTGACATATGAAGGACTTAACTTTTGACATATATGGGACAATCATAGTTCACGGACGCAAACACACATATCCCACAACAAGTTGCAATATATGAAACCATAAAGATTAATACTGCAAAATCATCTTCCAAATAAACTTTAGAATTTAATAAATAAATCTAAACACATTGCAAGATGAAAATCGTTGGATATAGCTATGTGTACTCACAATAATGGCTATTCCAAACCCTAGTCATCCTTCTTAAAACACAAGAATAAATTCTCATAAGAAGTTTCCTAGACAAAATTAAAAACCAAACAGTACTAAGTCCAACACCACCGAACACACGTTAAAATCAGAGTTCGTGTTCAGAATCTTCACGGGTTTCAAGACCTTCAAGCTTGTAACTGACAGCATCGACAACCTCTTTGGAGAAGATATCCTCTTTGAGAAGATCCTTAACATGTGACTTCATGAGAACAAGGTCAGAGTTAACCTTTTTCAACTCAGTTCGTAACACATCAAGATCCTTCATAGAGTTCCCAAGCTTCAGTTTTGCTTTCCCGAGATCATTGAGAAAACCATGAACCACTTCAACAGAGACCATCTCAGCCTTTTCTCTATCCTGATGAGAATATGCATAATAGCATGATGCACCGGGATTGAGTTCATCAGCTTCAACAATGGTCATTCTCTTTTTTAAGACGAACTCAAAATATACAGCATCATCAATAAAGTCTTCCGGCAAATCCCAAGAACAAGGAGGAGAAGCCATTCTTGATAAACAAAAACCTGGAGTATGCGTACTCACAAGAAGGTTTTGGTAATTAAATACTTTCTCAGGGAAACAGATTTTAGGGTTTCTAAATTTGGTCCGTGACATGCAACATGGGTACCCGTACGAACACAAACTTGACCCATAGCCGGAAAATACCCAATAGCGAAAAACATAACGTAAGAAAACTGTTTATGCAATAGTGTTTTGCTACGTGAATAATTTCCCAAATTTTAGCTCAATAAATTTTACATTCTCACCAGAGACAAAATTTAGAGCATAAGAGTAGCATTTTGAGATAACAAAATTTCAAAAAGAAATTAAAAATCAAAAGCTTGACAAGACCAAACACAAATACTTATGCAAAAATGTTTGTGAATGATAATCCAGCTAAGAACGATAAGAAAATAGCTAGAGAATCAGAAAACATTTTGCCATCAAGTATACCTGACCATATCTCACTCAACCAGGATTTTTTGAGTGAGGTTTCAATCTTGTGATTAATTAACACAAGTATAAGCCCTTGAGCTCATCAAATGAATGTTGTTTTCGGTTAAGCCTCTTTTTCTTAATTTTTGGAGGAAACCCGTTTTGATGTGAAAAATTATCATAAAATTTACTATCATCAAAATACGATGCATAGTATGGATTATTACCTGAAGAATTTTGACTAGAGGGAGTTGGCAGTCTGTTGACGATCTCTTTATATCCTTCAATTATCACATTTAGGTTGTTTTCCAAAACTCTATCTTTGCCTTCTTCTCCCGATAATTTTTTCACATCAAAAACAACAGTATCTCCCTTTTTGACAGAAGAGAATCCTTGAGCTCTTCTTGAATGATATTTGTTAAGGGGTATGTTATGCACTTGAGCATTTGAGGAACACATCGAACTGACTTTCCTGGTAGGATACACAGGGTTAGTACTAAAACCAATTGGTTTAGACATACGAATGTGAGTTACACCTTTAAGAATTAAATCTAAGGTGTGTTGAAGTCGAAAAATGGAATTGCTATTCAACCTAGAGTTTCTCTTTTGCTCAACATGCCCTTTTGATTCACAAAAGAGATACACTTTCTGATCACAAGAGTGATTAGAGAGAACAGACTTAACACCATCATTTGAAGATTTCTTCCTTCCATGTGATGTGGATATTCCTTGGTTAGAGGAAGCCACGAGCACATCTTTTCCAATAGGAAGGGATTCCGATTTCACTTCTGGAACTGAATTTCTTTCAGTTGGGACAGAAGCAGTTGGTATAGTGGACTCTTTAGAACATCCTTGAATAGAGAGTTTATTCAAGGGATATTCAATTTCCAAAGAATCCCTTTTGAGGTTCGCCTCGAGTAAGGTTCGTGACGAGCGAACTTCGGCGTTTTCCTTGCTAGGAGCCTTTACTTTAGAGTCACGACTTATCACTATACCGAGAAGAACATTGACATTGTATTTCAACCGATTGATTCTATCAGCTTGGATTCTAACAAGATTTAGAATCAGTTCACTCTCTTTGGCTGCTTCCCTTTCATCAACAGAGTCAGACTTGTTCGAAAGGAAATCAGGGTAACACTTGTCAGTGCAAGTCTGTTTCACCGGAATACTGGGTTCATCTATATTTGAGATTGAAAAATCTTTCTCTTTAATAGATTCCATAGAAACAGAACTTTTGTTTCTGGTGATGCGATTTTCAAAGATAACACTATTGTCCATAGAGTCATATCCCTACAAACACAGACTTATGAGGTCTTAAGCGTGTTCGCCTGCTCTGATACCAATTGAAAAAGCGGGGGTACAACAACCACACCCAATATTTCGCTTAGCAATTTGTATGGACAACTCCAATATAATTCCAAGAGAATCAACTAGACAGTCAGACTCAATCAATGAAAATATATCCAAGATTTGTATCTCTGTTTCACAATGTAATCAGCAAATCAAACAGATAGAAATCTGTGAGTCTGATTATTATGTGAAACAACTTGAACGGTACCAAAGACCAATGTTCAAGTGTCAATCAATTTATATCAACAACCAAAGGTTGGATTATCTAA
Organism: Papaver armeniacum; assembly: GCA_023531295.1. NCBI lineage: Eukaryota > Viridiplantae > Streptophyta > Magnoliopsida > Ranunculales > Papaveraceae > Papaver > Papaver armeniacum. The sequence goes on along the minus strand of JAJJWW010011494.1, from coordinate 257,025 downwards.
TTGATTGAACTACGCACAACTTGTGATATTTATATTATATAACAAAATATAATGCGGAAAAGAAATAAGACATACACCGGAAATTTTGTTAACGAGGAAACCGCAAATGAAGAAAAACCCCGGGACCTAGTCCAGATTTGAACACCGCACTATATTAAGCCGCTACATACACTAGCCTACTCCAAGTTAACTTCGGAATGGAATGTGGTTGAGCCCTAACCAATCTCACACTGATCAAGGTATACTTGCGCTGCTTACGTCTCTGAATCCCAGCAGGACTCTACGTACTTGATTCCCTTAGCCGATCCCACCCACAACTAAGAGTTGGTACGACCCAAAGTCGAAGACTTGATAAACAAATCTGTATCACACAGAAAAGTCTATTGTATAGATAAATCTGTCTCCCACAGATAAACCTATGAGTTTTGTTCCGTCTTTTGATAAATCAAGGTGAACAGGAACCAATTGGTATACCGGACTTATATTCCCGAAGAACAGCCTAGAAATATCAATTACCTCACAATAATCTAAATTGTATGGTAGCAAAACAAGATATTGTGGAATCACAAACGATAAGACGAAGATTTTTGTGATTACTTTTTATCTTGCCTATCGGAGAATAAATCTCGAGCCAATCTTAAAGAAGATAGTACTCAATACGATAGAAACTGCAAGATCTGATCACGCAACTACAGAGAAAATAGTTGGGTCTGGCTTCACAATCCCAATGAAGTCTTCAAGTCATTAACCTACTTTCATGAAAAACCTAAGGTTAAAGGAGAATCGACTCTAGTCGCAACTAGTATCACACAGAAGGTGTGGGGATTATGTTTCCCAGTTGCTAGAGTTCTCCTTTATATAGTCTTCAAATCAGGGTTTGATGGACACATTTTTGTGTCTGAATTCTCCTCAGTTTTTGTATTATTAGTGCTTGATTTTATACTTATTATGGTGTCTTTGTGTTTGGATAGGTGTTTTTGGAGAAATACACTTGTGTGGAAAAAGTTGCTCGAAAAGTGCTATTTGGACCCCCCGGAGGACATTTGCTAAATGGACCCCCAATTCGGATAAGGGGCACCTCAATTACTATTCACACCCCAGTACTATTCTCACCCCTACTCTGGATAGGGGGAGACCTTCTTTTTCACCTGGTTTTTGGCGGGAAAAAATGGTTTGAAAGTACGGAAGTTCTGTGGAAGATTTTGGCGAGGTTTTTGGGAGATTTGGTCGGAGCTTTGGACTTGGACTAGCCTGTTATGATTAAACAGGGATGGTAATCCATTCAGATTCGCAAATATATGGAGAATTCTTCGGTTTGAGCAAATTAGAGGAAGAACAATATTGTCGGGTTTCTGGTGGTTTAATTATGGGATTTACGTGGAGATTTTTAAGGGATTTGGTCTAGATAATGTTCTTACCATATATAGATATTAGATGACGTGTTCTGAGAGTTTAGAAGGTGATTAAATCTCGGCTAAAATAGGAGGTACACTAATGGAGGAGATTTTCACGTGATAACATGAATTGCAGTCAGTCAAGAAACATGCAGCATCGTGTTTGGAGTGTGTGGGTTGTTACCAGACGAGTGTACAAGGTAAATGAGGAAGAAAATAACAGCTGCAGGCGCGTGATGAAGAAAATAATGGAAAGAAATCTCATATCTTGCATGGAGAGTAAAAGAGAATTGTTGGTATTAATTGCTGAGATTTCTCGTACCAGTTGAGTATAAAAAGGCCTGTGGGAGCATAGAGAGGGGCTATCGAGAGTTTGGGAGAGAAACAAAACACTGCAGAGCTGAGTTTGATCATCAGCAGAGAAGAGAAGAAGGTGAAGAACAACTGATAGTCAACGACAGTCGTTGATTGACTGTCACCTTTTCTTCCCTTTTGCAACAGCACTCCTGCGACATCAGAAAGCACTCATTTTTGTAACAGCTGATTGTAACAGTTTAGTAACGGTATTAAACCGTTACGAAACTCTCTTTTCTCATATATTCATCTTTGTAAGCACATTTTGAGCAATGAAATCAAATTTTGAGCGTGTTTCCATCATGATGAGCTAAAACCAATCCTTGGGGCTATGGAGGAAACCGTTGTTTTGGTAAAAGTGGTACATTTCTATTTTTAATTAATTATAACAACTCTATTATGATTTTTGCATTGAACTAAAAATTGATTATATGATTTTGATTAGTTAGGTGTATTTTCTCTTGATAGAATATGCTTGCTTTAGGGTTTTGATATTCTATGCTTGGATTAATATCTATTCTTTTGAAAATCTACATGTCTAGGCAATACTATTGGAATCAATTTGAATGTTGAGTTGCATAATTATTGTTTATTAAATCACTAATATCGACCAATGGTGGAATCCTAGCCCCATCCTCTCCATAATTTCCACAAACATTTTTTTTTATATTTGAGTTTGCTATATTTTTAGTTTTATTAAGTTTAAAAATTGAACCTTCACAAGTCTCAACGAACCTTTTACTACAACATCATTGAAAATAACCATCAGGATTTGGAATCAATGTTACCTTGGTAACAAAGCATCCAATATTCACCGTTAGATGAAAACCTGATTAGACTCAAGCTAATATCTTTCAACCGTTAGATCGAACTTAGCTTGTTACACACAAATGAAATGTACCTTCATTTAGATACGAGTAATCGTACCTAAACGTGTACACCTTGTTGGCTCAACAATAGTTAACCGAAGTTAGCGATATGAGCACTTTCATATCGACCTAATTCATCTTAACCATAACTAGTTCAAATGACTCAAATAAAAATAGTTCTAGAGTTGTTCAATTGTTTATATTCTCATAGAAATATACAAGACACAATTGAAGCAAAATCGATTTTGATTCACTCGAATCAAGTAATGAACATTATAGCCACGGTCTGCAAAAGATTGCATTCCTTATTATATAAATGTATTAGTTCATGAACAAACCGATTTTATAACATTATCCACTTAGGTATGCATACAGGTACGCTTACCTAAGTAGCCGGACTAAGTTTGGGTTTCTCCAGTACGCGAACTTGTACGCATACCATCCAAGCTCAGCGAAATTCTGGACTGAACCTTACGCCACTACGCGTATCGGTGCGCATATCGGTTCCTGACTTCACAAAACCGACAAGTACGCATACGGGTATGCATAATATGGTTCCCGAACATGGATTACTTATATGCAAGTACGCACACTATGGTTAAATCCAATTGTTCTAAACTCCCATTTCAACCATTGAAACATTCTTGGAAGACGGGAATAGCTGTCTCACACAAACTATTAGCTTCAAAGAAATTTTCAAGTGATCGAATGATCAATACGAAACATTCCGAGTCTACATCAAATGACTGTCTCACACAAATCATGTAAGATGTTACCAGGCGATTTTCACATGATTATCTTTTGACTTTCGTCAAGAATATAAGATGAACATGGTTAAAGCGAAAGCTTACCAACACATATTTCGAGAAATATGTAAGCGAGTTAAACTCAGCTTGAAATATCAAATGTGTATAAATGAAGTCTATATAGCTATACGACCTTTGTCTCAAATAGGGGATAGAGTAGATAGAATTTTGAATGATAGATGAGTTCAAGTCTCCACATACCTTTTGTTGATGAAGTTCCACAAGCTCCCCTTAGTAGTTCTTCGTTGATGAAGTTCCACAAGCTCCCCTTAGTAGTTCTTCGTCTATATAGCTATACGACTTTTGTCTCAAATAGGGGATAGAGTAGATAGACTTTTGAGTGATAGATGAGTTCAAGTCTCCACATACCTTTTGTTGAATTCCATGAAGTTTAATGCTCAACTACACTTTCTATCCTAATCCGAGACTTAGCTATAAGTATACTAGAAATCAAGACTTATAGTTTTGGCCATTAAACTTGATAAACAAGCTTGAGATAGCAACGCTTGCGAGTTCGACCGAGCAGTGCTCTAACAACATAATGATAACAATGTATACAAGATTATGTCAATGTCATATCTACAAAGTTCAAAAGATAAGCGTTATACTTCGTAGTCTAATTCCATAATACTATGATCATACTATAATGATCATGTCACACCACTATAGTATTATATAATATGTACAGTATATACAGCTTCACAGTTATGTTTTCAATATATCACGACATGAAAGATACGTTAGGAATGGAACAGCTCAAGTCAATATTACTAACATCAAGTGGAATGATGATTTTGTCGTTGTAGTTCGCTACTTCTTCACATTCTTCAGGTCTTCGGAGTAATACTTGTATGTCTCAACATTCCTAGACTCTCTAGTCTAACCTAAACGAAGTTGACTCTAGTATTTAATCAAGCGACTCTAGATGAGTTTTGATACTAAAATATGACAACCAAACTTGACATACCAACACTTGGTGAATTCAACCGAGCTATGCTCTAACACGTACAACTTCTGTAAATCCAATTATAAAGATAAACAATATAATGCGGGAAAGGAAAAACTCAAGTCACCAGAAATTTTGTTAACGAGGAAACCTCAACTGCAGAAAAAACACAGGACCTCGTCCAGATTTGAACACCAAACTGTATTAGGCCGCTATAGACACTAGCCTACTATCAGTCTTCGGACTGAAATGTAGTTGAGACCGAATCCACCCCCAAGCAATTCAGTTACAATTGCACTCCTTACGTCTCTTGAACCTCGCAAGGCTTGACGCAATTGATTTCCTTAGATGACGCCCTTTACATCCTAAGAGTTGCTTCAGCCAAAGTGAAGACTTTTGATACCAATTTTCCTCTAACAGATAAGCATATTTGATTTCCTTTAGATCAAATATCAAGTTTACGAAATCTATTTCCAATAGACAAAGCTAGCAAACCTCACAAATCTGGAACTTACGACTTCCGAAGAGCAGCCTAGATTCTTAACCATCTACCAAGAACAGTCTTCAAAAGATCACTTAGGGTCAAATTTCAGATATATATCTTGAGGAATCACAAAGTCTGAGACGAAGATAACTTTGTGATTACTATTTATCTTGCCTGAAAGAGATTACAAAAACCTTGATAATACAAAAGCAAGATCACGATACACGAACTATCAAGGTAAAGATAGTCGGACCTGGCTTCACGAATCCCCAAAGCGAAGTCTTTTAGTCGTAAACCTAATTATATTTCTCAGAGGAAACCCATGTCTATAGAGGACGACTCTAGAATCAATTAGGACACAAAGTGTTAGGGACTGATTTTCCCAGTTGATCGATCATCTCTATTTATAGTTTTCAAAGACCAGAGGTTGCTTAGAATTCAAGCTAAGATAACTTGAGAATCAAGCAAACACTTTTAGGTCTTGAAAATACAATAAAAGAGTATACACTATGGTCCGGTTATGTAACCGTGTACAATGACTGTTCGTTTTGGCAAGTATGCCATAGGAACTAAAAGCAATTTGATATTCATTTAAACACCTAAGAATTTAATCATGATGCACACACATAAGTGTTTGAGTGACAAATGGAGTCTTAGAAGTGTTTAAGCGAGGTCTAGCAACACTAAAAATATTTTTAAAAAAAAAGTCTTTGAGAATCTGCTAGGACGGTTGGTAGAACGGTTCATGAACCATAAGACTTGTTCACGAGTCAAGGTGTAACGGTTAGTGAACCGGGTTATCCAGCCCTACTAGAGTACCGAACTCAGTTGACAACGGTTAGTGAACCGGGTTCGCCAATGATAGGTGTAGAATACACCATATTTACTATATAAGAGTTTATGCTTTCTTTGCTATTTTTCTTGTAAATTATGTATTTTACGCTTGTTTTGAGTTTTAATAGCTACTATGAAGTCACACGGAGGAAAAGGAGAAGAAATCACCATATTTTAGCAAAAGGGTAAAATTGTCATTTCACCAAGGAGGGAATACTATATGGAGCCCAGCCAAGGTTAAGGGGAGGTCAAAGAGGTGTCCCTTATCCAAAAGAAGGGAGTGAGAATAGCATATTTGGGGTGTACTTATGGTGGGTGTCTGAATCCACCCACACCCTAAACCCATAGACCCACACCCGTACCCGATCCATGCCCGAATCCGCCCCATTTAACCCAGCCCTAAATCGAGAAGATTATCTTCTCCTTTCCTTTCTTACATAGCTGAAAGAAAACAGCAGCTCTGCCATTAAAATCTGAGACCAGATCGATCGAGTTTTAGAGCTGTCGTTGCTGGGAGATGAAAGTTGCCGCTGTTGTGAACCAGGAGAACAGACCGAGAAGGGGAATGGGAGATTGAGACGTTGTTGCTCTCTGAGTTGAAATGAGAAGGAACCGATGGAGCTTCCATTAGATTCAATGATGGTGAGTTTCATGGATTGATGGCGCTGACGTGAAGGTTTGAAGATGTCGAGATTGAGCTGATGAATTGAAAGTAGAGAATCGGATGGGTTGCTGCTGTGGCGATTTGAAGACATAGAGAAGAGCAGATTCAAGTTCTGAGGCGTTGCTGCTACACAGGAGATGGTGGTGGTCTTTGATGTTCAGGGAGATGAGGATGAATGTATCGAGATCGAGTGAATGTTAACTGGGTATTGGTTGGCTCAACAGAGAGGATTATCGGTGGGTATTGGCAGTGATGATGTTGCTGTCGTAATTGGTTCAGCTCGAGAAAGAATGGAAGGTGGAAGCCTGAGAAGGTTCAGATTGCAGGGATGAAACGATGGTGTTGACTGCAAGTATGAAATGATGCTATATTGGTACTGAATTGAAGCCATCTGAAGCAGCAATTGGGTATGAGATGAAGGCTTGAAATGGCTCAAGTGGATTCTGCAAATTCAAAGCTGGAGTTACAGATTGAGAGCATGAAATTGGTGGTGAACATTGGAGGCTGGTTGTGTTGCGGAGCTGGTTGAGTGAGCGGCAGGTGCTGTGTGTTGCTAATCAGATGGAGATTGCAAGGTGAATTAGGTACTGGTGGTGCTGTTACAGGGCTGAAGAATGTATGAGTTGCAAGGCTGAGTGGCTGTGTTTAGAGCATTGTGATTGCAGGGTAGTTGAGCACACCAGTTTAAGGTGTTGTTTGTGTATGATACTCGAGATGGAATTTGTGCTAAGACAGAAATGGGCTGTTGAGGTTGGAAGAATCAGAGAAGAAGCCTGGGATTGTGTTGCAGCTGATTTGTGGACATGACAGAGAAGTGGTTTACTGAGATGGCAGTGAGTTGTGGTTGCAGGTGGTGCTGCAACTGGTTGAGGTGCAAGGCATTGTAGCTGATGCAAAGAGATGGCCTAAGCCTGGTGGGTGTTGCTTCTATGGCAGAGAGATGGGAACTGCAGGGGGAGAATGTATAAATGGCAGGTGGTGTGTAGAGTTGGCAGGTGCAACAGACAGGGACATCTTGGCTGTAAGCTGCGGAAACACAATCACAGCCATCTTGGTCATGGAACTGCAAGGCAAGTGCAAAATTGCGGTGGCTTTGGTCCGGACCGAGTGGATCATTGACTCGTTTTGACTCGGCAGTTGACCTGAGTTGGATCGTTGACTAACGGTTTGACTTTTGACCGTTATCTCTAACGGTGGACTGACGGAATATTCCGTCGAATATTCTCTTGACGGAGAAATTTTCAGGTGGCCGGCGGCGACTTATTCCGGCCGGATTCCGGCCACAATCCCAGTTTTTCCTATGAGCCAAAAATTCCAGAATTTTCTATGGACTTCTCTCATGGGTGTGAAGACTTGGGCTTGGAATTGGATGGAGAATTGGACTCAAATTTGGAAAGAGAAGGTGGAAGAGTTGAGAAAAGCTTGGATTTGGAAATTGAATTGCTAAAGGAAAAGGATTCTATTCCTTGGAAGATTTGGAGAATATTGAAGCCTATAAATAGAGAAGTTTTCTACAACTTCTACACATCTCTCTACACACAACAATTCTTTTATTTTCTTATTCTTTGTGTGAACTTTTTAACATGAGTAGCTAATTTTATTGATTGAGGATGAATTCCTAGTTCTTAATATGATTTGAGTTTTTGTTTTTAATTCTATCTTGAAGTTTTTCACATGATTATCGTTTGTTTTTACTAATAGGAATGATCTTAATGACATTCATGATTGATTGATAGATTGTTTAGAATGCATGCTAAATTGATTTGTTAGTTTAATCTAAATCTAGTATAAGTTAGGGAATAAGTAATCGTTCTCGACACTTTACACAAGTAGAAAACACAAGACCTTGCGGAGGGATTCCGTGGAGCAATTGTGTGTAGAAACAACGCTAGAAAGTGAACCAAGCGAACCGAGTTTAACTACTAGTACTAAACCTAAATTCATAGATCTTAATGCATTCAGGGAATTACATCTTGTAAGCGAACCTCAGGGTGGTTCTTTTGAATAGAATCTGATAACTAAGCGGACCTGTTACTCAGTGAAATTAGGGATTTTGGGGCTAGCTAAGCGTACCTGCTATCCTACGGTTGGTGATAATCTGTGACTAATAACAAGTAGAAAAGAACATAACTTGAATCATTGTTTTGCAACGAAGAAGGATTCCTTGGTCTTGTCTCTCTTATTGCTTTCAACTTTATCTTTTAATTGCTTTGTTTATTTTCTTTTTCTTTTTACACCCCCCTTTCGTGACAATTTTTACAACTAGAATCTCTTGCTCCTCGTGGGATCGACCTTGACTACCCTATATTACTTGTTAATTAGGTAGTAAAGTATTAATTAATTTGTTGTGGTTACGACACGCATCAAATTTTGGCGCCGTTGCCGGGGAGCAACGGATGATTTTAGTTGTTTTTATTTTTCTTTTTGGTTTATTCTTGCTTTGTTAGATTCTATACCGTATCTAACTTAGTTTTTGAATCTTATTTCAGATATCGGTTTTCCATGTATGGTGGACAAGAGCAAGCATATTACAACAATCAATACGGTTTTCAACCTCAACATTATGACAACTTCCAACCATCCTTAGGATACAATCAAAACCAATCTTTTGGCTATGATCAAATTCCTACAGAACATTATGGATATTCTCATACATATCAACCACCTTATGACGGGTATGTAAGTGGACAATCACAAGGATGGGAGGATAGTTTTGTTTATGATCAGAAATTCTCTAGTTTTGCGGATAAGATGTCTGCCATGATTGGGGATCTTCAACAAAAGTTTCAAGAATCACATCGAGAAATTCAAAGGAATTCGGAGAAAATATACGAACAAATTAACCAACCTTTGGAGACTTTTGATGACGCTAGTGTAGATTACTCGAGCCTTGATCTTAATAATGATCAATCACCTATTCAAAAGGAAGAGCTTGAGGAAGATGCATTTATTGCTTGGAAAAAATTTCTTAGGGAAAGATGGGAGTCCGCGGAAGTGTATGAACGTTGCAACAATGAGGAAGTTATTCCAACTCCGAATCATAATAAAGATCCTTCACCTATTCAAAAGGAGGAGTTTGGATATCACTTACCTATTGTTGTAAACGATGTAACACCCGCACATGAAGATCTTATAATCTATACCGATGAGAATCACTTTAGTGAATGGCCCGATTCCGATGATGAGAATGTTGAAGAGATGATGCTAGAGGATGAAACCAAATTTATTGATTTTGTGGAAGACCCAATTGAACTTGCTAATGATTATGATGATACCGAGACTTTGGTTAAGGTAGAAAATGACGAAGAATGGTTGCAAGGTTTAATAGAGGACCACGATATACAAGAGGTAAGTAATTCACTTGAATTTTTTAAGGATGAAGAGGATTCTATAATACAAGAAATTGTGCAAGGTTTGTCTAATCCTTTGCATATTGATTCTTCTCCTTCACCTCTTATTGGTTTGAATGTATGTGCTTCGAAAGTATTTTTGGATGATTTTGTTTCTAGATATCCACCATTGGAAACACTTGATACTAACACTATGCAGGTTTGCCAAGAGGAATACATGGAAGTTCCCAAATTCTATGTTCTTTATACACTTCCGAGTGTGGACGAGAATAAGTGTGGGGGAAATTTCTATCGAGCGATAATTTCACTATTATTTTCTTGTGCTAATATTTGTATGGAGTTATTGTTTTCAAAACAGGTATTATGGGTGGATCCTCAAATTTTCAGATTGTTAGTATATGGGGAATGAATCATGCAAGAGCTAAGTCGGGCCGTCGACTTTAAAACAAGCGCTTAATGGGAGGCAACCCATCGGTTTTGTATTTCTTATCCTTTTGTTTTTTGTTATTTCTTTTTCTTGTTTCTTATCATGTTAAAATTTCCCACCTTGACTTTACTAGGAGGATTCAATTACATTGAGGACAATGTAAGGTTTAAGTGTGGGGGAGTGGTTAAGCATGTTTTTAAACCAAAAATTACAAAAAAATTGAAAAATTTTGAAAAAAAAAAAAAAAAAGTTTTTTCTTAAAAACTCCAACTTTTAACGATTTTAGAGTCACTAGCATACTTCTAGGTATGTTTACATAGAGATTTTGACCGACATAATTGAACTTGGAAATGTTAGAGAACTACATTCGGATTTCTTGTTTGTTAGAGTGTTAAATAATGGATTTAATCATGCCGGTGATGCGAATTTGGTGCAGGGAGAAATGCGTTATTAGAGTTGCTGATCAATCATTAGTGGAGACCACCCGTATTCATATCATGTGAGGCACCGACCAGAAACTAAAGAGCTTCTTTTGAGTGTGTGTCACCGTAAGTAAATTCCGGGTAGAATGGTGAGCTACCCAACCTCCCACCAATAGAAGCACTACTCTTGATCTCTTGAGTGCTAATTTTGTCAATCATGAGGGTGACGTCCATGGATGAAAGCTTCCTTCTTGTAGTTCGATTTGCAGTTAGCACCATTCTCTCTCTCGACAACAACGGATCCATAGAAACACTCTCATCATCAACAAGGAGCGACATCAAAATCTACAAGGAAAGTTGGAAAAAGTTTAAGATTTACAAGCAACGGAACGAGAAAAAGAGCAAATTTCAAATTCAAGTAAAGCAACATACAAAGAGCGGATTTTACATATATGTTGAAGACTTACAATACAATGAGGTAATTTTATATCCAAGTATGAAGACTTATTCATAAAAGCGAAGAAAATTAAAAGGTGAGAATTTTTGAAAGTTTATGATTTCAAGACGATACAAGTTGTAAAGAATCAAGTGGTAAAATACTTCTTCCACGGCCATGGTTTATTTTGTATTTAAATTTCTCTAAAAAAAAAAAGAAAAAAAAAATTGAAAAAAAAAAATTGAAAGAAAAAAAAAGAAAAGAAAAGGAAAGAAAAAAAAAAGAGAGAAAAACAAGAGAAATATTTGTTCTTATTTTTATTTAATGAGCCGTGGGGAAGGAAAATTTATAAGAAAGTTTCAAGCGACAAGGATTTAAGGTACAAGAGTTACAAATTGTCAAGGATTTATGAAATTCGAGGGTTTATCATCAATAGTTGAAGACGAAGACTAAGAAGCTAAAGACGAGGAGCGGAAGACGTTTCTATTGGATGCCGTGAGAGTGGTGTTATCATAATTGGCGATCGGATGTGAAGGTGAGTAAGTAATCTCACCCTCGATAATAATGGTTGATTTCCTTTCTTAGAGATCGTCAGAAAAATGGTTTTCCAAAATATTAAAAGATGTGGGTTTTTAAAAATATTTCGGAAGTTGTCCTTCCCACCATTCAACGTGTTGCAGGATTTCTCTCTTCATTCCTACCGCACACATGTGAGAACCATAAAAAGCTGTCTTTTTGAGTGCAATTATCATAAAATCCTTTTTGGTGAGGCGAAGTCGAGGCGAAATGCTTATTGATCGTTTCTCAAACACGCGTTCTCTCATTATGGTGTGGTTATTTCTCACTCAACATTTAAGAATGAGAATATGTTCTTTAGTATTTCTAACTTCTTATTACTAGCATGCAGAAACTCTATGTCCTCATAGCTCTTTGGATGCTTGTGATGCTTGAACGCTTTGAAGTTGTGAGTTTTTAGTTTGATTTGCTCGAGGACTAGCAAAGTCTAAGTGTGGGGGAATTTGATAGGTGTAGAATACACCATATTTACTATATAAGAGTTTATGCTTTCTTTGCTATTTTTCTTGTAAATTATGTATTTTACGCTTGTTTTGAGTTTTAATAGCTACTATGAAGTCACACGGAGGAAAAGGAGAAGAAATCACCATATTTTAGCAAAAGGGTAAAATTGTCATTTCACCAAGGAGGGAATACTATATGGAGCCCAGCCAAGGTTAAGGGGAGGTCAAAGAGGTGTCCCTTATCCAAAAGAAGGGAGTGAGAATAGCACATTTGGGGTGTACTTATGGTGGGTGTCTGAATCCACCCACACCCTAAACCCATAGACCCACACCCGTACCCGGATCCATGCCCGAATCCGCCCCATTTAACCCAAACCCTAAATCGAGAAGATTATCTTTTCCTTTCCTTTCTTACATAGTCGAAAGAAAACAATGAGCTCTGCCATTAAAATCGAGACCAGATCGATCGAGTTTTAGAGCTGTCGTTGCTGGGAGATGAAAGTTGCCGCTGTTGTGAACCAGGAGAACAGACCGAGAAGGGGAATGGGAGATTGAGACGTTGTTGCTCTCTGAGTTGAAATGAGAAGGAACCGATGGAGCTTCCATTAGATTCAATGATGGTGATTTTCATGGATTGATGGCGCTGACGTGAAGGTTTGAAGATGTCGAGATTGAGCTGATGAATTGAAAGTAGAGAATCGGATGGGTTGCTGCTGTGGCGATTTGAAGACATAGAGAAGAGCGATTCAAGTTCGAGAGGCGTTGCCTTTGCACACAGAGATGGTGGTGGTCTTTGATGTTCGGGAGATGAGGATGAATGTATCGAGATCGAGTGAATGTTAACTGGGTATTGGTTGGCTCAACAGAGAGGATTATCGGTGGGTATTGGCAGTGATGATGTTGCTATCGTAATTGGTTCAGCTCAGAGAAAGAATGAAAGGTGGAAGCCTGAGAAGGTTCAGATTGCAGGGATGAAACGATGGTGTTGACTGCAAGTATGAAATGATGCTATATTGGTACTGAATTGAAGCCATCTGAAGCAGCAATTGGGTATGATATGAAGGCTTGAAATGGCTCAAGTGGATTCTGCAAATTCAAAGCTGGAGTTACAGATTGAGAGCATGAAATTGGTGGTGAACATTGGAGGCTGGTTGTGTTGCGGAGCTGGTTGAGTGAGCGGCAGGTGCTGTGTGTTGCTAATCAGATGGAGATTGCAAGGTGAATTAGGTACTTGGTGGTGTCTTTATTCGGGGCAAGAATGTATGAGTTGCAAGGCACGAGTGGTCATGTTTAGAGCATTGTGATTGCAGGGTAGTTGAGCACACCAGTTTAAGGTGTTGTTTGTGTATGATACTCGAGATGGAATTTGTGCTAAGACAGAAATGGGCTGTTGAGGTTGGAAGAATCAGAGAAGAAGCCTGGGATTGTGTTGCAGCTGATTTGTGGACATGACAGAGAAGTGGTTTACTGAGATGGCAGTGAGTTGTGGTTGCAGGTGGTGCTGCAACTGGTTGAGGTGCAAGGCATTGTAGCTGATGCAAAGAGATGGCCTAAGCCTGGTGGGTGTTGCTTCTATGGCAGAGAGATGGGAACTGCAGGGGGAGAATGTATAAATGGCAGGTGGTGTGTAGAGTTGGCAGGTGCAACAGACAGGGACATCTTGGGCAGTAAGTCGCGGAACACAATCACGCCATCTTGGTCGTGAACCGCAAGGCAAGTGCAAAATTGCAAAGTGGCTTTGGTCCGGACCGAGTGGATCATTGACTTCGTTTTGACTCCTGGCGATTGACCCGAGTTGGATCGTTGACTAACGGTTTGACTTTTGACCGTTATCTCTAATCGGTGGATCGACGGAATATTCCGTCGAATATTCCCTTGACGGAGAAAATTTCAGGTGGCGGCGGCGACTATTCCTACCGGATTCTAGCCATAATCCCGATTTTCCGGCGAGCCAAAAATTCCAGAATTTTCTATGGACTTCTCTCATGGGTGTGAAGACTTGGGCTTGGAATTGGATGGAGAATTGGACTCAAATTTGGAAAGAGAAGGTGGAAGAGTTGAGAAAAGCTTGGATTTGGAAATTGAATTGCTAAAGGAAAAGGATTCTATTCCTTGGAAGATTTGGAGAATATTGAAGCCTATAAATAGAGAAGTTTTCTACAACTTCTACACATCTCTCTACACACAACAATTCTTTTCTTTTCTTATTCTTTGTGTGAACTTTTTAACATGAGTAGCTAATTTTATTGATTGAGGATGAATTCCTAGTTCTTAATATGATTTGAGTTTTTGTTTTTAATTCTATCTTGAAGTTTTTCACATGATTATCGTTTGTTTTTACTAATAGGAATGATCTTAATGACATTCATGATTGATTGATAGATTGTTTAGAATGCATGCTAAATTGATTTGTTAGTTTAATCTAAATCTAGTATAAGTTAGGGAATAAGTAATCGTTCTCGACACTTTACACAAGTAGAAAACACAAGACCTTGCGGAGGGATTCCGTGGAGCAATTGTGTGTAGAAACAACGCTAGAAAGTGAACCAAGCGAACCGAGTTTAACTACTAGTACTAAACCTAAATTCATAGATCTTAATGCATTCGTGGAATTACATCTTGTAAGCGAACCTCGGGGTGGTTCTTTTGAATAGAATCGATAACTAAGCGGACTTTGTTACTCGGTGAAATTAGGGATTTTGGGGCTAGCTAAGCGTACCTGCTATCCTACGGTTGGTGATAATCTGTGACTAATAACAAGTAGAAAAGAACATAACTTGAATCATTGTTTTGCAACGAAGAAGGATTCCTTGGTCTTGTCTCTCTTATTGCTTTCAACTTTATCTTTTAATTGCTTTGTTTATTTTCTTTTTCTTTTTACACCCCCCTTTCGTGACAATTTTTACAACTAGAATCTCTTGCTCCTCGTGGGATCGACCTTGACTACCCTATATTACTTGTTAATTAGGTAGTAAAGTATTAATTAATTTGTTGTGGTTACGACACGCATCAGCCAACTGCTAGCCCATTATACCAGCTTCAAAATTCAGTTCACCATGGTTCGCGAACTGTTCCCAACTGAACTTACGTTTTGCGAACTGATTCGCCAACCTTCTCTGAATTTCTGAAACTCAAATATATATGGTTTGCGAACTGGTTCCCTAACCTACCCTGAGAAGAAATAACAGAAGTTCTGAATATCTCTGTTTTGACGTTTGAAACATTCCCAAGTGATAAAATCATTTACATGAGCAATTTTCAATTGATCCACAAATTAATTCACCAACAATAAATTGATTTGAACTAATATTGTTAAGGACCGTTGAACATCTTTGGTAAAATCATATTTCGAGATTTTTAACAAGACAAGCTTGACTCGAAACTTATTCTTTGTAAATCTACTAAAAGTCATAAGACATCGTCTCAACAGATAGAATGGTCAAATAGTGACTAAAATAGAATGGTTTAGTCTTCACATACCTGACAAAGTTATCCAAATATCTTCATCGATCTTCAGTCTACAAGGGTGATGTTTGATACTTAACTACAAATTATAACCTAGTTCGAGACTTGACTTAATAGACTAGAAATCAAGATATAGTTTTGATCATCTAACATTGACAACAAGCTTGAGATAGAAAAACTTGTGGGTTCAACCGATCATTGCTCTAGCAAGTATATTCAACACAGTTACTGATTTTAATAATGATCAATCACTTATTCAAAAGGATGAAATTGAGATTAGATACACTAAAATTATCAATGATGAAACATATGTTATTATCTATGATAAATAACGATGATTGTGAAAATACATCATTTGAACCAACTCATCATAATGACATCCCCAGGGAGTACAAGTGGAAGCTCTTTTGTGTAAACCTTTCTCGTATGATGATGAGGAATATAATATTTTTGAGAATGAAACCGCATTGACTAATATCGTGGAATACTCAAGCTTTCCAAGGATTATAATCATAATGTTGATGTCGAGATTTTGTTTGAGGCGCAGAAACTACGAATTTTTTTTTAAAAGAGTTTGATAGGAGACCACGATACACATGAGGGAAATAATTCATTGGAGCTCTTTAAGAATAAAAATGATCCATAATACATGGGCTAATGAAAGTTTTTTCTAATCCTTTGCATAATTCTATATCTTTTGATCCTCTTCATTTAATCAAAGTAGTTTCTGAAAGAGTCATCAAGCCAACTTTCAGAAAATACCTCACTTAGGATTATGCGCTTCCAAAGTTTTAACAGATTATTTGCTTCTAAATATCTAGCCTGAGGAATCACAAAGTCTGAGACGAAGAGAACTTTGTGATTTCTATCTATTTCATTCCTGAAAGAAATTACTAAAACCTCGATAACAGAAAGAACAAGATCAGGATACACGAACTATCAAGGTAAAGATAGTCGGACCTGGCTTTATGAGTTCCTAAGTGAAGTATTTAAGTCGTAAACTAATTATGTTTCTCGGAGGAAACTTAGGTTCATAGAAGACGACTCTGGCAAACAAATAGGACACAAATGTCAGGGATTGTCCTGGTTATTTGAGTCTCTCTATTTATAGACATTCAAGACTAGGGTTACTTAAAATTCAAGCTAAGATAACTAGACATTCAAACAAACACTTCCTCTATTTAGATGATCTCTTGTTTGGAGTTCTTGTTATAAGAATATACACTATGGTCCAGAGTATCGAAATCGTATATAATGACAGTTCACGGAAATTAAATATGCCTTAAGAACTAATAAAGCATAATCTTACGTGTTCATTTAAGCATGTAGTAGCAGGATTTCCCACACTACACCCCTTACTCAATGTAGCTTAATTAATCCATTGGAAGATGTAAGATCAAGAACATTAATTGATTGAATTCATGAAGTGTTTACACAGGAAAATAGAATTACACTTAGAAGTTAAAACACTCTTAAACTTTCTCTCTCCTAATGACTTGCCTAACAATTCCAAAAAGATCTCTCTCTTACAGACTCATTTAGCCCTTTATATAGGGTAATACATAGTGGATGACAGCTAAGCTCCCCTTTATTTTCGGGAATGTCTCGCGAAGTGTCGCAGATGCACAAACATTCACTCTCGCGACACTTCTTAACCCTCGCCTTGATCTCACGTCTTCTTTATGTTTTGCCTCGTTATTCATTGCGTCGTTTATTTTAGTTCCTCGCGACTCGCCTCGCGACGCCGTCGTTCATTAATCTCGCGAGCCTTGTACGTTGCGATATTATGATCCTACATCTTGCCTCTTTTTCCTTGAATATTGCTTGAAGAGCGATTTGAAGGAAAAATTCATTATTGTCATATTCCGTGGTTTCAATTGGTGAAGGAACGAGCAAAAGAATACTTTCCTTAAAAAGTACGTACTTGCCTCTATTCTTTTGCAAAGTTCCGAAACTTCTTTGAGATATATACGAAGTATCGTCTCCTGTCTCTCCTTATATTTCTCCTGCGAAGGGAAGAGTATCATGAGATTCTTACAATATTGTTTCCGCGACTGCTTATCTTTATCTGTTTCAGTTTTGTACTTTTACACGGATTTTGATTATTAATGTCTTTTCTTGACACGTTTCTTTCAACCGCTTATTTTTGACCATTCATGTCTCTTCGCATTAAATGACCTTGTTTTTCTCGAGGATCTTTTCCCTATATATAGTTTTCTTTTCCCTTCCTTTTCATCCTTTAGTTTCTCTCTCGCAACTTTTCTTTGACTCTCTCCTTCCGCAATTTGCGCTCCCGCTACTCGCAAATCTTTCCTTCATCCTTTCTAGCGCTGATCTTAATCTCCAATCTTCCATCCATTCCCATACTGATAAATGGCTTTCATCGGTCGTGCATACAAAACTTCTTTTGAAGAAGTTCAACAGAAGTTGCTCGAGAAGGGTTTTACTCTGTCAACCATTCCTGATCAAGAACCTTCATCTATTCTTTCTGCACAGCTTTTCTCTGATCATCAATGTGATGATCAAAAGATTATAGTCTCGCTCGGTCAGCTTCTCGCGGGACTTCCTATTCCCTTGTACAATCCTGATTTGCCTTTATTTTATGAAATTTTGGCCCATGAAAAATTCTCTCGGGCGTTTATCAATTAAGTGGCGATTGTATTCGCCGATGCTTGAGTTCGCGAGTCGCAGTGCAGGCAAAGGATCTTTATACTCTAACTCACTGTCGAAATCCCAAATTCGCAGACTTGGAAATAGTTGTTGAGAAATACACCGTGGAAATTTTTTTTCGAAAATTACTCAAAGATAACTATGGTGAATGCGAAATCTCATTGGGCGTTCGCTCAAGAAAAAGGATAATGTCTCTCGAAGATAAATTACTCATGCAGGATATTGATTGGCACCCGGGTAATAATACTACTCCTCGCCACTCCAAAGATGAGAAATGGTGGGTTGTACCCTTGATTTTAAATGGTCCTTATATCGCGGGCCCGCACGTTCTTCCTGCGAATCTCGCAGGGTATCATCCTTGGGAATTCAAATGGCCTGAGAAGAAGAAAGAGGTATGTTTCGACTTCAAATTTGGCTTTCGTAACTTTCTTTCTATAATTGCTGAGTTTGTGAAATCTTTCAGATAGCCAGGTTGAGAAGAAGCTACAAAAAGGATCCGTCTGAGGATACTCGACATTGCTTCGATCGCTTACGAGTGAAGTAAGAATCACTTCCTTTCTTCTTATTTAAAACAATATTGTTGCCTCTGTTTCTTATCTTTACGCGTATGCGAAGGTTGGAGTTGAAGAAACTATTGCTGCGAAGATTAAAAGTAAGGGTAAAACTGTCGCTCGCAAGGGTAAATCCTCTGCCCCCCTTAACTAAGAAGCGAAAGGTCCAATCCTCTTCTCGCCTTAGCTCAAGCTCTGAATCTTCTGACGAGGATAACCATGACTCGAATCCTTCTCTCGCCAAGAAGATTTCGTCGACCAGCTTCTTCTATGGATCAGTTATCCAAAGATCTTCTCTGATCAAGTTTCCAAGGAATGGGAGATGCTCCCTAGCTTCTCTTTGCGGGACTCTCGCAAACGTGTGTAATGCTACTTTATTAGAGGGCAATAATTCTTTCAATGGAACCTCTAGAACTGTGTCTCCTGACTTCTTGAATGCACTTGGATCTTTGGTATGTATGCGATGTATTTCCTGTTAATTTTAAAATTTTAAATATATATATTAATGATTTTTCTATCTTCTTTTATAGGTTGGAAGAACTTCTTTGTAGTTGCCTCAGATCTCGAAAGAAGACGCAACAATCTTGAAAAGAAGAATTTGCAATTGAGCAAGAAGATTCAAGAATTAGAGATCGAAGCTGCGTCATCTCGCGATAAAGACGAGAGAATTCAAAAGTTAAACACCGAACTTAACTCCCAAAAGGATAAGGTGTCCACTCTTCAAAACGCCAATCAGCAACTTTATGGTATAAAATTTTACCTCCTTTTACTATTTTTATTTTATCGGTCGCATATTGCTACCTAACTTATTACTTTCGCAGATGTATATAATCTCTCCGATGAGGCTATTCTTCTCCATACATTTCCTGATCCTATGGATAATAATCTTCTTCTCGCTCACCTCAACAACTCTTTAAGTAGTTCATCGAGCAAAATTAACTCTCTTTCATTAAATGAACTTCAGGCCAAATATCGTCTTTTAGAAATTGAGCATAGATCTGGTTTAAGTGCTGCCAACCAATTTAAACGAATGTTTCTCGAGTCCCATAAAGAAACCAAAATTTTGAGGAAGAAAATTAGTGACCATATAGATGATAAAGATCGCATTGCTAATAATGGTGCACAGGCATTAGCAACATTTCAAAAATCTCTCCTTGAATTACAAATTGAGCGAGATGAATTGCTTCGCTTGTAATTCCTTGCTTAGTGAGCGAGAAGATCAAATTCGTTCTCTCCTTGTTATAAACAAGTGATTTACGAATTCGCCCGGGCTGCGAAAGTTTTAGATAATGCCGAAATAACCTAGGTGTTGATGTTAGTCTTCACGCCGAGCATACTTCCTTGGTTAAAGATATGATATCCGACGAGAAGGTTGCTTATTATACCTTATTGCTTCTTATTTCGTAGTATTGCTTGTAAATTGTTAACTTGTTATTTCTTATTTGCAGAATCGAGAAGAAGCTTTCAAAGCTAGAATTAGAGAGCTTGAATCGAAAAGAACAACTCACGGAATTTTCCAACGAGAATTAAAGAACTCGAAACCGAAAAGAACATTCGCAAAGAGTCTCTCCCTTCGCGAGAATAGATATTCCAAGTTGAAGAAACAATTTCTAACGACAAAGTGAGAAACTTAGCAATGATGTCAGTTCGTTTTCGCAATGGAGGTATGGAGTATGTTTGTAAGGACTACAATATCCCTCTCGCATTCATATCCCCGTCTCCTTGAAAAAGTTCCCGAGAATCGCCTGTCTCGGACGTTTGATAGCGAGGCCGGCGAAGAAGAAAATTCTCAGCGATGAGAATAATCGATCGAAGAATCGGATGAAGAAGAAGAATCGCCAAAGAGATAACTCTTTTTGTTTTCTTTTCTCGCTTGTAATATCTCTGCACATTTCGTATTCTTATTATAGTGTATTTCTTGGATTTTTCCCCTCCGAATTCAATCTTCACTTCCCCTTTTTGGTAGTTCTTCCTTGTAATATAATTGGCTAACATTATTGATGTATAACTCTTTCATCGTAAGATGAATAACAATATTTCATCTTTTCCATTCCCATACTTGCCTCTCGTTATTCATCTTCTGATGGAAGATTTTAGTTGTCATCATGTATGTTGTTGAATAATTATTTTATTGTTATTGAAATATATCGTTGCGACAAGATCGCAAGCCGCCTTTACACTTTCATGCAATGGCCCATTGACCTTGCCTTATCATTTTTGTGTGGTCTTCCAAGTCAGACCTCCCTTGTAGGATCACAATATCGCAACGTACAAGTCTCGCGAGATTAATAAACGGCGGTGTCGCGAGGAGTCGCAGGGAGCTACAATAAACGACGCGATGAATAACGACACCCAAAACAATTGGAAGACACAAAACCTGGCGAGAGTTAAGAAGTGTCGCGAGAGTGAATGTTTGTACACCTGCGACACTTCGCGAGACATTCCCGAAAATAAAGGGTAGCTTAGCTGTCATCCACTATGTATTACCCTATATAAAGGGCTAAATGAGTCTGTACAGAGGGAGATCTTTTTAAGATTGGTAGGCAAGTCATTAGGAGAGAGAAAGTTTAAGAGCACTTTAACTTCTAAGTGTAATTCTATTTTCCTGTGTAAATATTTTATGAATCCAATCAATAAATGTTCTTGATCTTACATCTTCTAATGGATTAATTAAGCAAAATCGAGTAAGGGGTGTAGTGTGGGAAATCCCGCTACTACATATGCGCTAGAAACAGGACTGTGGCAGAGATTGACGTAGAAATTGGAAGGAATTTGGATTAACAAAAAAGATTTGGAGAAGATCCTCAAGAATTCATTGAAAAGAAAAAATGGCTAGAAGAAGAAATGTACAAGGGCAATCAACGGTTGTAAGAAGAAGTGGGAGACTTGCTGGAGAAAGGAGGAATGAAACAGGAGAATCGTCAAGGATGAATAGGAGAAATGATGGAGAAGATCAAAATCAACCACCGAACTCCCCAGTAGCAAACGCGGTTGAGGATTATGATAGAGTAAGTGTACATACTTGGAGATCTGATTCTGAAGACGAGAGAGAAGAGGAGCAAAGCGCTTGGTGAACAATGGACAAGGAGGAGGAGAGCAAGAAATGAATGGAGAAATGAATCTAGGTAACGAAGAAATCGCAAAGATTAGAAAGATTGAGACAAACAATACATGAGGAGAGACGGCTAGAGGCAGAGGAACGAGCAAACTTGACAAGACAGAATCATGAATTGAGGATGGAAAATATGAGGTTGCAAAATAGGAGATCTAGAAGTAGCGTGAGATCAAGTTCAAGATCGAATAGAGAAGAAAGAAGGAGAGTTTTACCAACAGAAAGCACCGATGGAGAAACACAAAATCCGAATATAGAGCATGGCGAGAGAAGAGAAGAAGTAGAAGATCGTTATATTCCTCAGCCCGAAAATCTTCAAAATGAGCGGAATAGGGAAAATCAAGGAAACATGCAACTCCAAGAATCGAATGACCCAGCTGCTGAAGGGAGAATAATCTTGCACGGGAGAGAAGAACTGAGAAGAAACCGAGAGATCGAGGATGACATTGAGAGACACTACATTGAACAAGCGCGGCTAGCTCGCGAGAGAGAAAGGCTAAGAGAAGAAATGGAAAATCAAGAGATGGAGGAGGCAATCCGGCAGAATAACCATGATAACCGCGAAAGAAGAAGGGAACAAAATCGTGTCAATAGAAATATTAATGAAGAGTATGAGAGGGCGCAGGTGAGAGCTGAGAGACAACCAAGAAGAGAGAACAACCGATATAATGGTGTGCGAATTGAAGAAAGAAACGAAGAAGAGCGTCGCAGGGAAAGGAGAGAAGAAAATAACGAACAAGAAGGTCAAAACAGGCACGAGCGAAGAAGGAGAGAAGCAGAGCTAAAAAGACCAGTAGAATCAAGTTCTGAGGCAAATGAACAAATCTTAAGAGAACTGGCTGAAATGAGAGGATTGTTGAACAATGAGAAGGGAAGGAGGAAGGAGACAGTTGGATCGAAGCCATCGCAGAAAGCTGCGAAGAATCCCTTCACGTTAGAAGTACAGATGGGAGGAATACCTCCTAAATGCAATTTGCCTACATTAGCCAAAGATTTTTGACGGAACAACATGTGCGATACAAAGACATTAAAGCTTATATGAGATGTATGTTGCAGTGGGAGAGTCACGATGCTATATTGTGTAAGTACTTCGCGTCAAGCTTAACAGGAGAAGCGTTAAAGTGGTTTGAAGGATTGCCCAGGAACACGATCGCGTCGTTTAACCATCTGCAAGCTACATTTTTGGGAGCCTACATAAGCAACAACTTCACGCGACCAGGAATTGAAGATGTATTCGGGTTGAAACAAAGAGTTGGAGAGAGCTTAAGGCAGTTGACAATAAGATGGAGAACCATGTGTAGCGAAATGGCAGGACGGGTTGAGGAAAGATATCTCATCCTTTCATTTGTGAATGCTCTCTTCGCGACTAACTTGTTGTATGTTCAAATCTTTAGAGTTAAAAATACAATTACGATGGCGAATCATGAATTACAGGAAGAGTATATCGCCTTAGAAGAAAGACGAGAATGAAATGAATTCTTATCCAATCGCGAACACAAACTCGAATGCTGCGAACGCAAGCTTGTTACCTCGCTTCATCAATACAAAGGGCGAGCACTTCGCAAGGACAGCAGGCAAGGAGAGCCGATGAGGGACAAAGCAGAAGATAGTAGCCATGGGAAGCCATGATCAAGAAGAGTTTGAACGTGAAAGGAATTACTACAACCGTAATGACAGAATAATAAGATTCAGAGGCTAGATCATGTGCAAGAAACTTATGGTGGACGAAGGCAAAATAACCGTGGAGGGCAAGAGAAGTCATAGAACAAGATGGGAACAAATTAAGATGCCTCCACGGAATGCTAGCGTTGAAAAGATCTGGGAAGCTATACTTGTGATGGAAAATGTACCAGCACCTTGGAATGTTGGAATGGAACCACCGCCAAGCGATAGAAGTCATGAGTTTTGTTCTTACCATCGCTTCCATGGGCATCAAACAAACGATTGTAGAAACATAAAAAGAATTATTCTCAGGATGATTGATCAGGGGAAGCTGAATCACTTTCTAAAAGGAGAAGAAGAAGGCCAGATATTACCACCACCACCAGAAATGCACGTAATGTGTCGCCGAAAGGAAAGGAAACATTTGTGATAGAAATCGGAACGAAAGCCAAAATTTGAATTGCAACTCTATCGTCCACTCTTATCGCACAATCGAAGATTTTCATGACAACGTGCTCGAGAGAGTCTTCGCGAGAGATGCTGATGATAAAGAAATAATGAGCCTTGCGAGAACAACGCAGTTAGAAAAGTGGCAGCTGAAGACTATTTCCTTCTCTGCAGATGAAGTGCCAAAAGGAAGAGAAACACATGATAGCCCGTTGGTTGTGAAACTAGAGATTAACCCGAAACCAGTTGATGGAGAAGATGATGAGGCAGAAGCTTGCTGGGCGATCAACCGAATCTTAATCGACACCTGAAGTTCGGTAAATATTC
Organism: Papaver armeniacum; assembly: GCA_023531295.1. Taxonomy (NCBI): domain Eukaryota; kingdom Viridiplantae; phylum Streptophyta; class Magnoliopsida; order Ranunculales; family Papaveraceae; genus Papaver; species Papaver armeniacum. Next base: position 232,786 of record JAJJWW010011494.1, on the reverse strand, counting down.
TCTTCTACCATACTTACAAGACGATGGGAGGAAAAGATGAGGATTTGATCCCTTCTACATACAAGATATATGGCTTTAATGGCACTGCAAACAAACCAAAGGGAGAGGTTCACATGAGAATACCTCTACAAGGATTATCAACTGATATTTTATTCTGTGTGGTTGACGTGGAATCTCCATACAATGCGCTGATTGGGAGGCCATGGCTTCATGAAATCTTGGGAGTCGCGTCGACGTATCATCAATGTATTAAATTCCCACATCCAAATGGCATTGGTATTATACAGGGGGATTGGAAGGAGTCGCAACAATGCCATGAAGTAGATGTCGAAAGCTGCGAAGAAAGGAATGCCAAAAGAAAAGGTTGGAAACAACATGTGAGAGATGAGCAGAGAAAGGAAAAATTGATGGTGGATGCCATAGAAGTAAGGACTGAACATACCTCGCGAGGTGAGTGCCTAGAGACAGGCGAATATTATGGTAATAAAGAAGCGAAGGATATGAGGAGCAAAAGGCATAAGAAGTGAATAATTAAAAGTAATGCTGTGCGAGAATCTCGCAGTCAAGGGTAAATGAGAATTCGATTAAGAAAGAGATAAAGACACAACAAATGAAATGGAATTTTGCGAATACTTCGCAAACAAATATTAACAAGTAATGAAACATGAATGATTGAATGATTTAACAAAAATGAATGAGTAAATGAATGGGACGAACCTTTATGGCGTACACCCTAGTTCGCGAATAACATTTCGTAAGAGGCAAATGTAAGACCTAAAGTGCGTCATATAAGGGGGTATCTCTCGACATGGCTCAGGGAAAGGTTACACCGCTCCCGAAGCCTCGAGTCATGAAAATTTGGGGCCCATGAAAGCCTATCCTAGAGGAGGTACCTTGGATTCCCAACTATATATGTAGGTTATACCCTGGTTGGGCGACCGAGGGTCTCTTCTTAGGAGTCGTTGTATGCTCAAGGCGCCGGGTACACGGTTGAGCTGCAGTGCCCGGATGGATGAACCTACCCTGGCCATTCTTGGCAAGTCTTGGCATATGTTGCACTCGCCCGAAGAAAACTCCACTTAGGGTGCGCCTCGTAACCATAAACCATATAGGTATAAGGGATAAGAGGTCACGAAAACAACTGGTTGTTGTTAAGACCGGATGGGAGGAGCTAGTCTTGTATGGCCGATGTTTCGCCTCCTTGAAGGGGCAACCTGGGAGATGATAAGGGCGACGCTCTCCATTAGGGGGGGTGTCAAAACAGACGCAAATGTCATGAGGCTATGTTTTCGCAAGAGAATTTAGGCTTGTCATATTTGTGCAATTATCCTGCAGAGGCAATAATACTAACGCGAAGGTAAGGCGAGATCAATGGGTCTTTACACGAAAGTGTACGGACGTCCTGCGATTTCGTCGCTAGACGGCAATGTCATGGGGCTTTATGTTCGCAAGGATATCTAGGCCTGTCATATTGTCGCAACTAAAACATCCTGCAGAGGCAAAAATACTTGGAAAATGATAAGACAAGATCAATGGGTCTTTACATGCAAGTGTAAAGACGTCCTGCGATTTTGTCGCGAAGAAAGGTGGCAGGGGAAGACCTCTAATTAGGGAGGTCTGACTTGGAAGACCACACAAAATGATAAGGCAAGGTCAATGGGCCTTTGCATGAAAGTGTAAAGGCGGCCTGCGACCTTGTCGCAAAAAAAAGAGATAGCATTCTCAATTCATAAAGATATCTCATGACCTCGTCGCAGACATACATTTCAAAGAACATTAAAATTATTATCCAACAAAATACATGAGGATAACTAACTTCTTCCATCAAGATAAATATCGAGGCAAGTATGGGAATGGAAAAGATGGAATATTGTTATTCATCTTCTGACGAAAGAGTTATACATTAATAATGTTAGCCAATTATATTACAAGGAAGAACTACCAAAAAAGGGGAGTGAAGATTGAATTCATGAAAAAGAGTTCATATAACAAAGATACAAAGAATGTACGAGATATTACACGCAGCAAAAGAAAACAAAAAGAATTATATCTTTGGTGATTCTTCTTCTTCATCCGATTCTTCGCTTTATTATTCTCATCGCTGTAATTTTCTTCTTCACACCTTCACTATCGAAACATCGAGACAGTAGATTCTCAGAACCTTTTCAAGAAGCCGTGGATATGTATGCAAAGGGATGTTCTCGTGTTTACAAACATACTCCATGGCTCCATTGCGAAAACGAACGGCATCATTATTAAAGTTCTCCACCGTCGTTTCAAATTGTTTCTTCAACTTGGAATACTTATTATTACGAAGGAGAGACTCTTCGCAAGCCGTTGTTTTTCGATTCAAGTTCTTCAATTCTCGTTGGAAAATTCCTGCGAGTTGTTCTTTCTCGATTCAAGATCCTTAATTCTAACCCGAAGTCTCTTCTCGATTCTCGCAAATAAGTAACAACAAGTTAATAATTTACAAGCAATACTACAAAAGTAAGAAGTAGTAAGGTGTAATAAATAACCTTCTATCGATATCATATCTTTAATCAAGGAAGTATGCTCGGCGTGAAGACTAACATCAACACCTAAGTTATTCCTGGCATTATCTAAAACTTTCGCAGCCCAGGCGAATTCATCGTCACTATTAATAATGAGAAGAGAACGAATTTGATCTTCTCGCTCACTAAGCAAGGAATTCTGGCGAAGCAATTCATCCCGTTCAATTTGTAGTTCAAGGAGAGATTTTTGAAATGTTGCTAATGCCTGTGCACCATTGTTAGCAATGCGATCTTTATCATCTATAAGGTCGCTAATTTTCTTCCTCAAAATTTTGATTTCTTTATTGGACTCGAGAAACATTCGTTTAAATTGGTTGGCAAAGACTTAAACCAGATCTATGTTCAATTTCTAAAAGACGATATTTGGTCTGAAGTTCATTTAATGAAAGGGAGTTAATTTTGTTTGATGAACTACTTAAAGAGTCGTTGAGGTGAGCGAGAAGAAGGTTATTATCCATAGGATCGGGAAATGTATGGAGAAGGATAGCCTCATCGGAGAGATTATATACATCTGCGAAAGTAATAAGTTAGGTAGCAATATGCGACCGATAAAATAAAAATAGTGAAAGGAGGAAAAATTTTTATACCATAAAGTTGCTGATTGGCGTTTTGAAGAGTGGACACCTTATCCTTTTGGGAGTTAAGTTCGGCGTTTAACTTTTGAATTCTCTCGTCTTTATCGCGAGATGACGCAGCTTCGGTCTCTAACTCTTGAATCTTCTTGCTCAATTGCAAATTCTTCTTTTGAAGATTGTTGCGTCTTCTCTCAAGGTCTGAGGCAACTACAAAGGAAGATCTTCCAACCTAAAAGAAGATAGAAAAATCATTAAAACATATATACTAAAACAATTTAAAGTTAGCAGTGGAAGTATGCCTGTACACATACCAGACCCAAGTGCATTCAAAAGGTCGGGAGACACAACTCTAGAGACTCCATTGAATGAATTATTGCCTTCCAAGAAAGCAAAGATTACACACGTTTTTGCGAGCCCCACAAAGAGAAGCTAGGGGAGCATCTCCCATTCCTTGGAAACAATCTGAGAAGATGCTGGATAATTGATCCATGGAAGAATTGGTCGATGGAATCTTCTTGGCGAGAGAAGGATTCGATTCATGGTTATCCTCGTCAGAAGATTCAGAGCTTGAGCTAAGGCGAGAAGAGGATTGGACCTTTCGCTTCTTAGTTAAGGGTGAGAGGATTTACCCTTGCGAGCGACGCTTTACCCTTACTTTTAGTCTTCAAAGCAATAGTTTCTTCAACTTCAACCTTTCGCATACGCGTAAAGATAAGAAACAGAGGCAACAATATTGTTTTAAATAAGAAGAAAGGAAGTGATTCTTACTTCACTCGTAAGCGATCGAAGTAATGTCGAGTATCCTCCGACGGATCCTTTTGTAGCTTCTTTTCAACCCGGCTATCCAAAGATTTCACAAACTCAAAGAATTATAGAAAGAAAATTACGAAAACCAAATTTAAAGTCTAAACATACCTCTTTCTTCTTCTCAGCCATTTGAATTCCCAAGGATGATATCCTGCGAGGTTCGCAGAAGAATATGCGAGCCCGCGATGTAAGGACCATTTAAGATCAAGGGTACGACCCACCATTTCTCATCTTTGGAATGACGAGGAGAGGTATTATTGCCTCGGGTGCCAATCAATGTCTTGCATGAGTAATTTATCTTCGTGAGACATTATCCTTTTTCTTCAAAGAACGCCCAAATGAGATCTCGCATTCACCATAGTTATCACCGAGTAATTTTCAAAAAATTCTCCACAGTGTATTTCTCCACAAATATTTCCAAGTCTCGCGAATTTGGGATTTCTCTTAAGAGGATAGGGTATAAAGATCCTTTACCCGCACCGCGGCTCGCGAACTCCAAAGATCGTGCGAATACAATCGCCACTTAATTGATAAACAGCCCGAGAGAATTTTTCATGGGCCAAGATTTCATAAAATAAAGAGGCATCTCGAATTGTACAAGGGAATGGGAAGTCCCGCGAGAAGCCGACCTAGCGAGACTATAATCTTTTGATCATCACATTGATGATCGAAAACAAATTTGCGAAAGAATAGATGAAGGTTCTGATTAGGAATGGTTGATAGAGTAAAACCCTTCTCAAGCAACTTTTGTTGAACTTCTTCAAAAGAAGTTTTGTATGCACGACTGATGGCAGCCATTTATCAGTATGGGAATGGAAGGGAGATTGGAGATTAAGATCAACGCTAGAAAGGATGAAGAAAAGATTTACAGTAGCAGGAGCGTAAATTGCGGAAGGAGAGAGTCAAAGATAAGTTGCAGAGAGAAACTAAAGAATGAAAAGGAGGGGAAAAGAAAACTATATATAGGGAAAAAGATCCTCGAGAAAAACGAGGTCATTTAATGCGAAGAGACATGAAAGGTCAAGAAAAAGTGGTTGAAAGAGACGTGTCAAGAGGAGACATTAATAATCAAAATTCGTGAAAAAGTACAAAACTGAAGAATCTAAAGATAAGCAGTCGCGGCAGCAATATTGTAAAAACCTTAAGATACTCTTCCCCTCGCAGGAGAAATATGAGGAGAGATAGGAGACGATACTTCGTATATAAAGAAGCTTCGGAACTTTGCAAAAGAATAGAGGCAAGTACGTACTTTTCAAGGAAAGTATTCTTTTGCTCATTCCTTCATCAACAAAAATCAAAAATCGCTACCACAATAGATTTTTCCTTAAAGATCGCTTGTTAAGCAATATTCAAGGAAAAAGAGGCAAGATGTAGGATCACAATATCGCAACGTACAAGTCTCGCGAGATTAATAAACGGCGGTGTCGCGAGGGAGTCGCAGGGAGCTACAATAAACGACGCGATGAATAACGACACCCAAAACAATTGGAAGACACAAAACCTGGCGAGAGTTAAGAAGTGTCGCGAGAGTGAATGTTTGTACACCTGCGACACTTCGCGAGACATTCCCGAAAATAAAGGGTAGCTTAGCTGTCATCCACTATGTATTACCCTATATAAAGGGCTAAATGAGTCTGTACAGAGGGGAGGATCTTTTTAAGATTGTTAGGCAAGTCATTAGGAGAGAGAAAGTTTAAGAGCACTTTAACTTCTAAGTGTAATTCTATTTTCCTGTGTAAATATTTTATGAATCCAATCAATAAATGTTCTTGATCTTACATCTTCTAATGGATTAATTAAGCAAAATCGAGTAAGGGGTGTAGTGTGGGAAATCCTGCTACTACATATGCGCTAGAAACAGGGACTGTGCAGAGATTGACGTAGAAATTGGAAGGAATTTGTATTAACAGAAAAAAGATTTGGAGAAGATCCTCAAGAATTCATTGAAAAAGAAAAAATGGCTAGAAGAAGAAATGTACAAGGGCAATCAACGGTTGTAAGAAGAAGTGGGAGACTTGGTTGGAGAAAGGAGGAATGAAACAGAGAATCGTCAAGGATGAATAGGAGAAATGATGGAGAAGATCAAAATCAACCACCGAACTCCCCAAAGAGCAAACGCGGTTGAGGATTATGATAGAGTAAGTGTACATACTTGGAGATCTGATTCTGAAGACGAGAGAGAAGAGGAGCAGCAGTTGGTGAACAATGGACAAGGAGGAGGAGAGCAAGAAATGAATGGAGAAATGAATCTAGGTAACGAAGAAATCGCAAAGATTAGAAAGATTGAGACAAACAATACATGAGGAGAGACGGCTAGAGGCAGAGGAACGAGCAAACTTGACAAGACAGAATCATGAATTGAGGATGGAAAATATGAGGTTGCAAAATAGGAGATCTAGAAGTAGCGTGAGATCAAGTTCAAGATCGAATAGAGAAGAAAGAAGGAGAGTTTTACCAACAAGAAAGCACCGATGGAGGAACACAAAATCCGAATATAGAGCATGGCGAGAGAAGAGAAGAAGTAGAAGATCGTTATATTCCTCAGCCTGAAAATCTTCAAAATGAGCGGAATAGGGAAAATCAAGGAAACATGCAACTCCAAGAATCGAATGACCCAAATTGGCCAAGGAGAATAATCTTGCACGGGAGAGAAGAACTGAGAAGAAACCGAGAGATCGAGGATGACATTGAGAGACACTACATTGAACAAGCGCGGCTAGCTCGCGAGAGAGAAAGGCTAAGAGAAGAAATGGAAAATCAAGAGATGGAGGAGGCAATCCGGCAGAATAACCATGATAACCGCGAAAGAAGAAGGGAACAAAATCGTGTCAATAGAAATATTAATGAAGAGTATGAGAGGGCGCAGGTGAGAGCTGAGAGACAACCAAGAAGAGAGAACAACCGATATAATGGTGTGCGAATTGAAGAAAGAAACGAAGAAGAGCGTCGCAGGGAAAGGAGAGAAGAAAATAACGAACAAGAAGGTCAAAACAGGCACGAGCGAAGAAGGAGAGAAGCAGAGCTAAAAAGACCAGTAGAATCAAGTTCTGAGGCAAATGAACAAATCTTAAGAGAATTGGCTGAAATGAGAGGATTGTTGAACAATAGAAGGAAGGAGGAAGGAGACAGTTGGACGAAGCCATCGCAGAAGCCGCGAAGAATCCCTTCACGTTAGAAGTACAGATGGGAGGAATACCTCCTCAATGCAATTTGCCTACACTAGCCAGCATTTATGACGTAACAACATGTGCGATACAAAGACATTAAAGCTTATATGAGATGTATGTTGCGGTGGGAGAGTCACGATGCTATATTGTGTAAGTACTTCGCGTCAAGCTTAACAGAGAAGCGTTAAAGTGGTTTGAAGGATTGCCCAGAACACGATCGCGTCGTTTAACCATCTGCAAGCTACATTTTTGGGAGCCTACATAAGCAACAACTTCACGCGACCAGAATTGAAGATGTATTCGGGTTGAAACAAAGAGTTGGAGAGAGCTTAAGGCAGTTGACAATAAGATGGAGAACCATGTGTAGCGAAATGGCAGGACGGGTTGAGGAAAGATATCTCATCCTTTCATTTGTGAATGCTCTCTTCGCGACTAACTTGTTGTATGTTCAAATCTTTAGAGTTAAAAATACAATTACGATGGCAGAACTGCGAGAATTACAGGAAGAGTATATCGCCTTAGAAGAAAGACAGAATGAAATGAATTCTTATCCAGTCGCGAACACAAACTCGAATGCTGCGAACGCAAGCTTGTTACCTCAGTTCATCAATACAGTGGCGAGCACTTCGCAAGGACAGCAGGCAAGGAGAGCCTTGAGCATACACTGACTCCTGAGAAGAGACCCTCGGTCGCCCAACCAGGGTATAACCTACATATATAGTTGGGAATCCAAGGTACCTCTTCCGGATAGGCTTTCATGGGCCCCAAATTTTCATGACTCGGAGCTTCAGGAGCGGTGTAGCCTTCCCCCAGAGCCATGTCGAGAGATACCCCTTATATGACGCACTTTAGGTCTTACATTTGCCTCTTACGAAATGTTATTCGCGAACTAGGGTGTACGCCATAAAGGTTCGTCCCATTCATTTACTCATTCATCTTTGTTAAATCATTCAATCATTCAATCATTCATGTTTCATTATTTGTTAATATTTGTTTGCGAAGTATTCGCCAAATTCCCTTTCATTTGTTGTGTCTTTATCTCTTTCTTAATCGAATTCTCATTTACCCTTGACTGCAAGATTCTCGCACATCATTACTTCAATTGCTACTTTTCCTCCTGCTTTTGTTGACTATTCACTTCTTATGCCTTTTGTTCCTCATATCCTTCGCTCCTTTATTATCATAACATTCGCCTATTTCTAGGCATTCACCTCGCGAGATATATTCGGTCCTTACTTCTATAACATCTACCATCAGTTTTTCTTTTCTCTGCTCATCTCTCACATGTTGCTTCCAACCCTTTCTTTTGGCATTCCTTTCTTCGCAGCTTTCTACATCGACCTCATGACATTGCTGTGACTCCTTCCAATCTCCCTGTATAATACCAATGCCATTTGGATGTGGGAATTTTATGCATTGATGATATGTTGAGGCGACTCCCAAGATTTCATGAAGCCATGGCCTCCCAATCAGCGCATTATATGGAGATTCCACATCAACCACACAGAATAAGATACCAGTTGATAATCCCTGTAGAGGTATTCTCATGTGAACCTCTCCCTTTGGTTTGTTTGCAGTGCCATTAAAGCCATATATCTTGTATGTCGAGGGATCAAATCCTCATCTTTTCCTCCCATCGTCTTGTAAGTATGGTAAAAGAGAATATTTACCGAACTTCCGTGTCGATTAGGATTCGGTTGATCGCCCAACAAGCTTCGCTTCATCATCTTCTCCATCAACTCGGTTTCGGTTAATCTCTAATTTTACAACCAACGGGCTATCATGTGTTTCTCTTCCTTTTGGCACTTCATCTGCAGAGAAAGAAATAGTCTTCACTGCCACTTTTCTAATCACAATGTTCTCGCCAAAGCTCATTATTTCTTTATCATCAAGATCTCTCGCAAAGACTCTACCGAGCACGTTGTCATGAAAATCTTCGATTGTGCGATAAGAGTGGACGATAGAGTTGCGTTCAAATTTTTGGCTTTCGTTCCGATTTCTATCACAAATGTTTCCTTTCCTTTCGCCGACACCGTTCCGTGCATTTCGTGGTGGTGGTAATGTCCGGCCCTTTTCTTTCTCCTTTTAGAAAGTGATTCGATTTCCTTGATCAATCATCCCGAGAATAATTCTCTTTACGTTTCTGCAGTCGTTTGTTCGATGTCCATGGAAGCGATGGTAAGAACAAAACTCATGACTTCGTCGCTCGGTGGTGGTTCCATCCCCAGTTTCCAAGGTGCCGGTACATCTTCCATCACAAGTATAGCCTCCCAGATTTTTTCCACACTAGCATTCAAAGGAGGCATCTTGATTGGTTCCCATACTATTCTCGCGGCTTCTCCGCCCTCCATGGTTATATTGCCTTCGTCCACCATAAGTTTCTTGCTCGTGATCTAGCCTCCGAATCTTATTATTGTCATACTTGTTATAGTAGTTCCTTTCTTGTTCAAATTCCTCCCCGATCATGGCTTCGCATAGCTACTATCTTCCCGCCGTCTCTCATCACCCTTCCCTCGCTTTGCTGTCCTTGCGAAGTGCTCGCCACCGTATTGATGAATCGAGGTAACAAGCTTGCGTTTCGCAGATTCGAGTTTGTGTTCGCGATCGATAAGAATTCATTTCATTCTCGTCTTTCTTCTAAGGCGATATATTCTTCCCGTAATTCTCAGCTTCGCCATCGTGATTGTATTTTTGACTCTAAAAATTTGAATGTATAACAAGTTAGTCGCGAAAAGAGCATTCACAAATGAGAGGATGAGATATCTTTCTTCAACCCGTCCCGCCATTTCGCTACACATGGTTCTCCATCTTATTGTCAATCGCCTTAAGCTCTCGCCAACCCTTTGTTTCAACCCAAATACATCTTCAATACCTGGTCGTGAAGAGTTGTTACTTATGTATGCTCCTAGGAATGTGGCTTGTAAATGATTAAATGATGTGATTGTGTTCCTTGGTAGACCCTCAAACCATTTTAATGCTTCTCCAATTAGGCTTGACGCGAAATATTTACACAGTATAGCATCATGATTCTCCCATTGCAACATACACCTCATATAAGCCTTGATATGCTGTACCGCACAGGTTGTTCCATCAAAGATGTTTGTTAATGCAGGAGATTGCACTTAGAGGTATTCCTCCCATCTCGTACTTCTAGCGTGAAGGGGTTCTTCGCAGCCTTCTCGCGATGGCTTCATCCAATTGTTTCCTTCCTCCTTCCCTTCTATTGTTCAAAGAATCCTCTCATTTCAGCCAGTTCTCTTAAGATTTGTTCATTTGCCTCGTAATTTGACTCTACCGGTCTTTTTAACTCGCTTCTCTCCTTCTTCGCTCGTGCCTGTTTTGACCTTCTTGCTCATTATTTTCTTCTCTCCTTTCCCTGCGACGCTCTTCTTCATTTCTTTCTTCAATTCGCACGCCATTATATCGGTTGTTCTCTCTTCTTGGTCGTCTCTCAGCTCTCACCTGCGCCCTCTCATATTCTTCATTAATATTTCTATTAGTACGATTCTGTTCCCTTCTTCTTTCGCGGTTATCATGGTTGTTTTGCCGGATTGCCTCCTCCATCTCTTGATTTTCCATTTCTTCTCTTAGCCTTTCTCTCTCGCGAGCTAGCCGCGCTTGTTCAATGTAGTGTCTCTCAATGTCATCCTCGATCTCTCGGTTTCTTCTCAATTCTTCTCTCCGTGCAAGATTATTCTCCCTTCAAGCACTGGGTCATTCGGTTCTTGGAGTTGCATGTTTCCTTGATTTTCCTATTCCGCTCATTTTGAAGATTTTCGGTGAGGAATATAACGATCTTCTATTTCTTCTCTTCTCTCGCCATGCTCTATATTCGGATTTTGTGTTTCTTCATCAAGTGCTTTCTTGGTAAAACTCTCCTTCTTCCTTCTCCATTCGATCTTGAACTTGATCTCACGCTACTTCTAGATCTCCTATTTTGCAACCTCATATTTTCCATCCTCAATTCATGATTCTGTCTTGTCAAGTTTGCTCTTCCTCCTCCGCCTCTAGCCGTCTCTCCTCGTGTATTGTTTGTCTCAATCTTTCTAATGCGCGATTTCTTCGTTTTCTCCGTTCATTCCTTGCTCTCCTTGTCCATTGTTCACCAAATCTGCTCCTCTTTCTCTCTCGTCTTCGAATCGATCTCCAAGTACGTACACTTACTCTATCATAATCCTCACCGCGTTTGCTACTTTGGGGAGTTCGGTGGCTGATTTTGATCTTCTCCATCACTTCTCCTATTCATCCTTGATGATTCTCCCGTTTCATTCCTCCTTTCTCCAAAGAAGTCTCCCACTTCTTCTTACAACCGTTGATTGCCCTTGTACATTTCTTCTTCTAGCCATTTTTCTTTTCCAATGAATTCTTGAGTATCTCCTCCAAATCTTTTCTCTCGCTAATCCAAATTCCTTCCAATTTCTACGTCAATCTCTCGCACAAATCCCTCGTTTCTAGCGCATATGTAGTAGCAGGATTTCCCACACTACACCCCCTTACTCGATTTAGCTTAATTAATCCATTGGAAGATGTAAGATCAAGAACATTAATTGATTGAATTCATGAAGTGTTTACACAGAAAATAGAATTACACTTAGAAGTTAAAACACTCTTAAACTTTCTCTCTCCTAATGACTTGCCTAACAATTCCAAAAAGATCTCTCTTTTAACAGACCCATTTAGCCCTTTATATAGGGTAATACATAGTGGATGACAAACTAAGCTCCCCTTTATTTTCGGGAATGTCTCGCGAAGTGTCGCAGATGCACAAACATTCACTCTCGCGACACTTCTTAACCTCGCCCGCCTCTCACGTCTTCTTTATGTTTTGCCTGTCGTTATTCATTGCGTCGTTTATTTTAGTTCCCTCGCGACTGCCTCGCGACGCCGTCGTTCATTAATCTCGCGAGCCTTGTACGTTGCGATATTATGATCCTACAAAGCATGTAAGACTTGAATCATGATGCACATATACAAGGTGTTTTAGCGATTAAATATATCTTAGAGGTGCTAACGAGAGTTGTAGCAATGCTAAACTTATTTATGAAAATAATTCATGAGCATCTCGCTAAATCGTCTCAGGTAGGTATGCGAGTGTACGCATACTTACGAACCGGTTCGTGGATTCATATGTCTAAGGTACACGTACCCTAAGGCAATTCGCGAACTCAGACTCTTGATGTACGCATACTAGGTATGCGTACATTTCCCCAATTCACGAATTCAGAACACCATGATACACGTACTTGGTATGCGTACCCACCTATATTCCATAACTTCGATAAACATGGTACGCAGACTGGGTATGCGTCCGTTTTCACTAGTTCTGAAAATTTTCTTTTTGATGTTTGAAATATTCCCAACTGCCATAGATATAAATACCATTGCTTGGGCAATTTTCAAATGATCCAGAAACATAGTTCTTGAATTATAAATTTTTTCGAACTAAGATTGCTAAGGATCTATGAAAGTCCATTGCTTGAATCATATTTTGAGATGTTTAACAAGACATGATTGACACGAAACTTCTTATTTGCAATACTAAATCTACTAAAAGTCATAGGATATAGTCTTATATATATAAAATGATAATACTTGTGAGTTAATAGAATGGTTCAGTCTTCACATACATCTTTGTTGATGAATTTCTCTGAATTTCTACGTTTGATCTTCAGTCTTCAATCTTCGAGGGTTATTCAGTGATGTCTGATACTCAACTACCAAACTCTAATCCAAGTCCGAGACTTGACTTAAATATACTAGAAATCAAGAGATAATTTTGTGCATCTAACATTAACAACAAGATTGTGATAACAAAACTTGCGAGTTCGACCAAGCAGCGCTCTAACACTATCTTTATATTTTTATTGTTTATTTGGTTTCCTTAGTTTGTATACTAGATTAGGATTTTCCATCTTGAATGTTATTCTGGATTAGTCAATCACATTGAGGAAAACGTAAAGTTTAAGTGTGGGGGAGTATTTGCATATAAAGTTTAATTTCAGTCTAGTATTCACTTTCATAGAGTATAATTTTTCAAATTTTTTTACATATACTTGCCTCAGAGATCTTAGAGGCACGCAACATACTTTTTGTTTTGCCAAGACGAAGGACTCCTCAATCATATCTCTCTATTGATTTTAAATCAACTTTACTTGCTTTCTTATTTACGTAATTTAAAAACTTAAAACAAAAACCCCCTTTTGGTGACATATGACATCTAACAGTCACTGCTTTTCGAGGGACAGAATCTTATTTACTGTTATATTATCTATTAATAAATTAGAGATAAATGAATTAGTTTGTGCACTTATGATACACAACATCATCGGGCAAAGGAGGCGTTGAAGGAGGTATGTACACTCGTGCGATATTGACGGAGTGCGGGTGTTGGAAAGCTCTGTTACTGGTGTAATATGCCATCGATCGGAGGTCAGCCCAACGCTGGAATAGGAAGGGCGATGGTCCCTAATGATGAATTGCCAATTCTGGGATGATGAGGTGTCAGTGCTTATTGCACCACCGAGAAGAGCTTCCTAGTGGGGAGGTGAGGCGCTGGCAATGTTTATAGAATAATCCCAGCACTAGTTTGCTAGTGATGGGGAGATAAGTAATGGTGCTAGTCCATGTCGCAACAACGATCAAATGGTAATGGTCGTGATGGGAAGAATGATGCATTACTCTTAGACATAGTCTCTTACGCGTACACTGTAGCATTTCCCTTGTGGCACATGCGGCTGTATTTCCACAAGTCGCATTAATATTGATATTGATCTTAAGGAATTCTTTTGCAGAATTCTTGTACCTAGGATAGATTCAAGTTGTTCTATATTGGCGGACATTCCATCTATGATCTTGAAACTTGTCGACAACTAGGTCAAAGATAATTATAGCACAAGGACATTGATAAGCATGTAAATGCTACATTTTATACCCATATTTATATTAGCTAGGATACAATATTTTAGTTACTAATACTATTTTAGTGCTTTTGTAGAAAGTACAAGTGAATTCGATCATCCAACGAATAAACAGCAAAATGTGAAACTTATTGGTGTTTGCGACGAAAATGGCAAAATTTGGTTGGCCTGGTATCTCCATGTATCAGCAACCACAATGATCAAATATGCTTGCCTGGTATTTCTATGTATCAGCAGCACTTATTATGCTGGCCTGGTATTTTTATATATCAGCAGCACTTATTATGTTGGCCTGGTATCTCCATATATCAGCAGCAATGAAATGGGCTGGCCTAGTATTTCTATATATCAACAACCGGGTTGGCCTGGTATCTCCATGTATCAGCAACCACAATGATAAAACGGTGTTGGCGTAAATTTACGTATAGCATGAACAAAATTGAGTTTCCAAAGGTAGCTGCATTAATTCTTGAAGCACCTGCTACACTTCCAAATTCAATATCCAATATTGTTTCCTTAGTGACACACCTCCATCGGGTAATGACATGCAGAAGAAAAAATATATGGAGATAATTAATTAGTGTTAATTTATTAATGAGAGAATATTGTGATTGTCAAGAGGGAATCAATATTCAATGTGAAAAGATTTTGCAAGATGGTGTATGGCATGAAAATATATTCATGAAGTATTATGGGATCCACATGCATGCAACTCTCACTCGGAAGAGGAAAGAAAATAAAGAAATGAAGTGGTATTATGAAAAATGGAAGAAAATAAAGTAATGAAGTAATATTATTTTACTTACCATTATTAGTGGGAGTGAATTATATTAAACGTGGGCATGAGATTGTGAACATGCATTTTGGTTGGTGGTTAAAGATACATGCAAGGGAGATTAATTGTGATTGGAGAAATAATTATACTTCTTACTTTAATTATTCACATGCAAAAAATTGATAAGGAAAGAATATGTTATTCTCATGTACAATTTAATATGTGTGAAGTGGAGCAACCAAATAGATGAGGCATTGACGAACCAAGGAAGGGGGGGGGGGGGGCTACGGCCATTTAGGGAGAAGAGGGTTTTTTGTTTTGATTTCCTTTTCTCATGATTTGCTAGATTGTTTGTTAGGGTTTAGGTAGAAATCAATTAATTATGAAGACTCTACATTGATATATGCTTAATAATGATTTGATTGATTAATAGTTTTTCTTCACATAGCTTGGTATTTAATTGCTCATGTCATTTTCTTGATTATTTATGCTTTTGAATTTATATTTCATGCTTCGGTTAAATCTCTAGACGTGGTATGCAAGGATAGATAGGTAATGCTTTAAAATCACTACCCATGAAGCGAAGGAAACTATAGCGGAGAAACAGTAGTTTGAAAATGCATGGAATATATTCTTAAAGATTAGTAGAGTTTGAGTAATTAATTGGTGGAAACCGAAAATCCTAATAACCCATTCTCATTTGTTTATCATTAGAATTATTATTATTTCATTTTGATCCAAATTTCTGAAAAAATTGCTAAAACATCATCTTGTCGATTGGTTACTTTTGATATTAGTTAGTAGTAGTATTTCACACTCCTCGTGGGAACGACCTGTACTTGCCATCGTTCTACTAGTTAGACACTGCGCACTTGCAGTATTATTATTGTAGGTTTCGGAACCTACAAGACATGTTTCAAATATTATCCCTGAGATGTGCCAAAGAGGGGGGGTAGAGGATGTGATGAAGCGCAAAAGGTTTTCTGAGTCAGTTTCAAAGAGAACATTTGGCCATTGTCTTTCTGTTTCCGTTCTTGAAGACAATAGTAGAGCCCAAGTTTCTGCGGTTAAGGCAGTCGTAATTCCTAAAGGTTGAGCTGGAGCCATTAAAGTTCGTGCGTTGGAATCTCTGCAGATGAATCCTGCTCCCGCAAAACCTGGGTGACCTCTGGATGCTCCATCTGTGTTAATCTTAATCCAATTGATATTTGGAATTGACCATCCTACCGATATTGTAGATATCCTTTTGTCTCCTCTTGGGTGGTTATATATCGGTGCATCTCCTGGTAGGACCGGTGGTAAGGAATCTAGTGCCGCAGTGAATTCTTGTTGTAGTTGTTGAGCCCAGATTAAGATTTTGGCTGAAGTTGTTTGTTCTTGATGGTATATTAGGTCATTCCTAGCTAACCATAAGGTCCAAAAAAGAAAGCAAAAGGAGGAGATTTCAGTTATTGGTGCAGATTGTTGTAGGATTTGGGAGATGGTTGTCTGAGGTGTTAATGTGAGAGTGAGGGGGGAGTTGGAGTTTGGTGTGTTTCTAAGTTGAGCGAGCAAGGTGTCCAGGATGTATTCGCTGTCGGACAATGAATTAGAAGGTGACTCGTCGATTTTGTATCAGCATTCAATCTGGGGCATATGTCAGAGTTGGTCAAATAAATATGATGTAAGAGAGAGAAGGTTGGTAATCCTTCATTGATTGCTTTCCACAAAAAAATCCGAATTTTTGGTGAACATGGTAAAGTCCAAAGGAATTTGGTAGGTGGAAGAGGGGTATGAGTTGGTTGACCATGGGTTAGACATTTTTATCCTAAAGAGGTAGTGTATTTTCCAAATTTTGAGTGTGGCTAGATAATTTTTTCCTGTGAGTTTTTTTTTTTTTCTTTTCTTGCAATATGCGGCATATGTCTCAAATAATTAAACCCCAAATTTACCTGGCTAAATTGGGGCCTACCCCACTTAATTTGTCCCTACTAATAGATGACAAAAAGGTCATTAGAAATAACTCTCACACCACCCCTTATCCATCAATTACTTAAGTACTTAATTTACCCCTGTTTAATTAGCACTAATTAATCGAATTAGATGTTAATTATGTTTTAGATGTTAGATCAACTAATGTTAAAGAGTTCTTCAAAACATCAAAAAACTTAAATTTTTTGATTTTTTTTTTCGTAAACAGTACCCAGAATTGGTTTACGTTAATGCACTTGTAAACCGATTCTGGATTGATGTTCCAAAATTAACAGAGGACTTCAACAATCGGTTGAAGTTGGTATATGTATAATCCGGTTACGCAAATCGGTGTTTTACTTGACATATATAAACCGATTATTGTCTTTCATAAGAATTTTTTTTTCATTCATTTCATTATTGTATGATGCATTTAGCACATGCATCAAGCCTTTAAACCCCTAGGCGACCCTAGAGGAAGAGTTATAGTCTCGTGAGGGTTTACATAGAGATCTACCCACAAAACATACACAAAAAAAACTTCTAAAACCATTAATCTTCGTCGGAGGAATCCGAGTCCCATTCACTCGACATGAAGTCCGGGGCATACTCCGGGATTTTGGATACCATGAATTGATAGCTTGCATCGAATGCGAATGCTTCCCCTATTCCTCCAAGTAGCGCTTTGACGACTTCATGCTACAAAAACACAAACACAAACTTACTTTGTTAGTGGTGTTTAGTAGGAAGATCAAACAACATGGATCACGTAAAATAAACCACAAGAATACTTACAAATTGTTCAATGGAGTAGCTAAATTGGGTAGCGTTCAAAAACTGTTTTTGGATGGCTAAAAAAGCAAGTATCGTATTTTCGATGAATAGGTGCCTATCATGCACTTGTTGAACACTTCTTCCATTAGAATTCCCAAACTCTTGCCTATATTTGTTATGCACCTTTGTCCAAAAGGTTTCGGCATCTACCCTTACGGAGGACTGATTTTTGATTCGAGTTTCGGCGTACCATGCTTTGGTGATGGATAGATCTTCATTTGAATCAAATGAAGCCATTTTGGAGGTATGAAATGAGTAGTTGTGGAGTATATGGAGTGAGAGGGAATAGAATGAGCAATTTTGGGCCAAATGGGGTCCAAGGATGAGGTCTCTATATATAGAGAAAGTCCATAACGACTATTTTTTTTTTGGAAAAAGTGCAATAATTTGAAATAATCAGTCTTCTCGAAGGTTTGTAAAATCCGATTGTGTTATTGTGCCACCAGGAATCGGTCTTTCTTGTGACCAACATAAACCGATTACAAACATGTACAAAATTTGAATTTTCACAGACATTAATCGGATTATTTAGATGCATATGTGATCCGATTGTGGGTTGAAAAACATACAGGAAAAACAACATTTCTAAGGCATGAAGAATCGGATTATATTTACCCCACACATAAACCGATTTTCTGATGGACCTCAACAATCAGATTATGTGGACATATCGAGTAGACCGATTGTTATGTGTTTCGGCAACAGAATTTTTGAGCATGCATAAACTTGTTTGATACACATAATTATAATTAAAACTTGAAATGCATTAAGTTCAACACCATGATCATCCAAAATATAAACCTTAACCATCCGAAGTATAAAGTTTTAAAAAACAAAAACTTAAACAACCAAGTCTTAATAAACTTAAACAATCAAGTCTTAAAAACTTAAGAAACCAAAGTCTTAAAAACTTAAACTAAAATCATGGAGCACCAAAGATCGGGAGCAAAGCAACACCGGGAGCATTTTCAAGCAAAGATCATCATCATCATGAGCATTTTCAACGGCGGACATCTTACTCGCTTGACCATGGCTTGAAATTGAGCCATTTCTCCACAAACCTTCCATAAATCCATGACGATCCCTCTCAGCTGAAATCATGTTTCTCCTCATTCTAGTGAACCTCATGACCTCATGAAGCTCCTCCAGTGCAAGCTTGTCAATCAATGCGAGGGTTTGTTCAAGACGGGTCTCACCCCCATAAGCAAACTTATAGAGGCTTCTTTTTTGCACTCGTTGTGGTTCCCTAAGAATATCCTCCAAGGTGAGCTCTCGAGTGTAAAACTCTAGGTGTCCGAAGTCCATATCTACATAAAAAAAAACAAGTTAACAATCGGTACATAACCAAACATATGTAATCCGATTCTCAACAACAAAACACACAGGAATGTCAAACAAAAACAATCGGTTTATGTGATACATATATAAACACCAATTGTGGAATGGAATCTGAAGAGACAATCTTAATCGGTAAATTAACAAGCACATAAAACCCGATTATGGGATCTCATAGTTTTTTAAAAAAAATTGAATCCAGAATTGGATTATTATAAAGCATTTATAAACCGATTTTGGTGATGTATTTTCATATTTCTTTTTTAAACCTAGAATCGGTTAATGTTGATCATCATATAAACCGATTACTCTGCATGCTCTTCATGGCCGAAGAACAAAACCCAGAATCGGTTTATTCGATATGTCAACATATACCGATTCTGGGTGTAATCAGAGATTTTGATGGATGAAAATCGAAGATTTAAACATGTAAATCAATGAAGAAATGCGAATCATAGAATGGGTTGATGGAGATTCACCTTTTTATTGGTTGGATCGAAGATATTGGAGAAGAGGATGAAAAAATATTTGATTAGGGTTTTGAGAATTTGAAAAGATTATGATGAAAATAGAAAGTTTTTTAGGTTTAGGTTTTTTATGTTTTTTTTTTGTTGATCTGGAACCCTGATATTTTCTTTTCTTGAATAGCTTTTTCAACAAGTCTGGATAGAATTTCCATGCAAATTAGGAAAATATATGGTGATAAAGGATCACCCTGCCTTAGACCTCTCGAGGTGTTGAAAGTGAGTCCCCGAGAACCATTTAGGAGGATCGAGAAAGAGGTTGTTGATAAACATTGCATAATGAGTTTTGTCCAGTTCTCGGAAAAACCAAAAGTTGTGAAGACCTTCTCAACAAAGGTCCATTCTACCTTATCGAAGGCTTTTGAGAGGTCTAGTTTTAATGCAAGAAATCCCTTTTTTTTCCTTGGATATGTTCATAGAGTGAATAAGTTCATGGGCAATTATGATATTGTCCGTGATTTGTCTTCCAGGAAGGAAAGGCTGACTGATTTGGGGATTATCTAATTAAGTATGGGTTTTAATCTATTAGCTAAGATTTTGGAAATTATTTTGTAAATGGTGTTGCTCAAGCTAATGGGTCTGAAATCTCCCGGGGTTTGAGGTGTGGAAGTTTTTGGGATGAGGGTTATGTAGGAATGGTTGAAATCTTTGTTGAGGACACCCGATTTAAAGAAATCTTGACCGATTGAATGATATCTTTTCCGAGGGTGTCCCAGGTTTGCTTTAGCCATCTGGACCTGGGGCTCCCCAACTGGTTCATATTAGAGAGAGTGAGCCAAATTTCTTCTTTTGTGGGAATTTCTGTCAAAGAATAGTTTTCTTCTTGGGTGATGCAAGGTTTTATTATGCTGGAAAGCTCGAATTCAGAGTTGTTTATCTGGGATGTTCCAATTTGTTGAAAATGACTAACCAGAAGTGAGTTGATTTGATCTTTATCTGATAACCAAAGCCCAGATGGTTCTCTGAGGGCGTTAATTGCGTTGATTCTTTTCCTATCTGAGGCAGTGGCATGGAAGTTTTATGTATTCTGATCATATTCTTTGAAGAATTTATCTCTTGAGAGTTGATGATAGTAGTCATTTTTGATTTTGTACCACTTACCTAGCTCCGCTTGAAGATTTTTAATTTCTCTATGTCCTTGGAAATGTTTCCCGATCTATGGATATTGTCTATTTTGTTATTTTGTTATTTAGGGATTTTATATTTTTATGAATATTCTCAAAAGTATTTGAGTTCTAGTGGGCAGATCGGAAGAGAGTAATTTAAGGAGCCCGGAAAAGTTTTGTTTTGGGTTATTCTCAGAGTGTAAATTCCAAGAAGCATTGACTACAATAGGAAAAGAGTAATTTATGTTTTTGGATTTACTGAAAATGGAAAAATTAGTATTTATATGAGATTGTTTTAGGAATTAATGTGGGGGTAAATTAGGATTTTTAAGAAATTTGGTAGCCAATAGCAATTTGGTGGAGTGGGAAGGGAAATTTGATAGGTCCGAATTAAGTGGAGTAGGCCAAGTTTAGGCAGGCAAATTTACCGGACAGTATTTCTCCTCTAATTTCCACGGGGGAAAATCAAGCCTTGTGAAAAATAAAAAATAGGCGGTTAAAAGTTAAAACACCTTGGCCGACCCCGCGTTACTGTAGTTTCAATTGAGTCCTTGAGTCGGTACTAAATCCAAAATCCCCAAATTACTGGGAAGGAAAAACAAATTAAATTTCAACGACAGGACTGAGTAAAAGAGATTTCAAATCTTTCTCCGATAAAAAAAAAACATTCTCAGCAATTATCTCGTCATCCATGGAATACAACAGATTCTCTGCTGCTATCTGTAAGTAATAAATTCTCTCTTAATTGTAAGTTCTTAGGTTTCTTCTTGTTTTAATCATTTTCACTATGAGTTGGAACTTGGAATATAGCTTATTGGAATGCAGTTTACTCCTATCAAATGTTCGATGAATTGTCTCTGTGAGAAATATTCATTATGAATTTGGAATTCTCTATCGTTGGAATTTGTAATGTTTGGGTATGATGTTGCTGATTCTACTTGATGTATCAATTTCGTTATGGTTTACTCTTAACGGAAGAGGAATAGAGGATTGCACCTATTTAGAGAAATCTAGAATTCTTTTAGAGTTAATCCTTGATTCCCATTGCACGCACTGGTTAAGTACTGTTTTTCTTAGGCTAGTGTTTTAACTCCAGTGTAGTGATTGAATATGTGTACTCCATCATTTTAGGTCTTTAAACATAATTTCCAAGTTTTCTTTTTAACTGCACATGAGAGTAATGTAGTTACAATGTCACTGATAACATTTAGATTTGCCTTATTTAAATGTAGTGGAAACTAGAGAATCCAAATAAAATACACAGAAAAAGGCATTTTCTGTTTGGAGAGGCCATCGCTCTACCAAAATATGCAGTTTAGTATTTTACTTTATTTTCTTGAAGCTGAAGATGTCTATGTTTTTGGGGAATTTCACTCCGCACATCCGGTTAGAAGAAATTGGATGTGCTTCCAAAATCTGGGCCAAGCAGGATGCGACATAAAGGCAGTTATTGTTTTGTAGCTTATGAACTAAGATGTTGACACAATTATGGGGAACAAAGTCCATTAGGTGGTTCAGAAACAGTCTAGGGAGAGAAGGTACCGAGTACTATGAACTGTTCAGGAGGAGGTTCTTAAGGAACTGAAGATTATGGTAGCAAGAAAGGATTGACAAGGCATAGGTATTTTGAAGGTTAGGTGTCCCATATGGATTATTTCATTCATATTCATGCTGAGCCACCCTGATAATTCTAGGTTAGGGGTTACAAAATGCTCCTCTGTCTTCTTAAGGGATTCAGACAGATGAGTTTACCAGGTTAGGAACTGTGTGATGTAGTGACCAGTTTAGTGGGTGACGAAAGAGAACCAAATGCATAAAGATGTTCGTTCTTAAGAAGGCTACGGTCAAATGGAGAAAGCCCATTTTCAGGATATTGCAGAAAGTAGTCTTGTATCTTAGAAACGAATTAGAACATCACTTGCTAAGAAAGAAAGACATATGAATTATCAGCATGATGGAAGAGAGTGAGAAATGACGAGGAAAAGAAATACGGACAGGGAAACATAGTGAATAAATCAAGGTGGAGCTCCTTTAATTCACCTCAATGTTCTAGCCCACTGTTAAAACCTTTTATTTGAAAACAATCATTATCTTCCAGATAAGATTTCGTATCTTCTAGTTCAACTTTCAAGTTCCATATTAAAATCATCCTATTTGAGGTCCGGAAGTTCCAAGTCAAGGTTTGGCTGCCCAACGTCGCCCTCTCGGATCTTCTTCGTTGAATCAGTTCTCATACTAGAACAAATGTTAAGACAACTATTACTTCCTGATCCTCAAATTAAGGGTGCAGCAGGAGTGGATGAATTATTCTCGACAAAGAGAAGAGAACAATGACAAGTTTACGAACTGGACTCGTTGCATGATTCCAGAAAAAATGTTATGTAAGGAAGAAAACCTGCCTTCAGAGAATCCTAGGAAGAGGAGAGAGAAGATTGACTTTCAGAATTTCGAGTCTCGATGATGCAAGAAACACATGCACATTGGGACACAGACGCCAGAGGTACTTGTTAGTAAACTGGTAGAAACTTCTACAAGCCTATTGTCGCAGGAAACACACATAGTTCTGAAACACTATGGTCTGGAAATGGCAGCAAAAAAACGAAAAGAACTTATCAAAGGAGACTTTAGTTTATGCATGCTTGTGCGCTCATAGGTCATCTATTACAACTAAACAACGTCCCATTTCTGTTGACAATTGTAACAGACGGATTTCTTAGGAAACAGAATTTGGAGTTGGGTTTGAAAATCAGAAGCAGCGACGGGTAAAGAGAATGTTAGAGCTTAACTTTAACCTGGTTTATCTTTTCCCTTGTTAGCATATCTTCAAGTTTTTAGTCTCGATAGAAGGAGGATCATTTGCTTGTGACCCATATACACATACAATTTCTTACCAGGGTTGTCAATGTGAAAACATGGACATGTTAATGTTAGGTATAAGATGTATCCCATGAGTTTGGAGACATAACCTAAGTTCGTAATGAAATAATGAATAAACAGGTTCTACTGTTTACCGATTTCAAGAGGGTTTAATTTCACTCCATACTTTTGGTTGAAAATAACGTAACTGGTAATATGGAATGATATTTTCAATTGGCTATCCCAGTTGGCTAATATCTGTATTGTTCAGCATGTCATGGTCCTTTTAATAGCAGTTCTTACAGTATAAATGTTTATAATATCTGTATTGTTCAGCATGTCATGGTCCTTTTAATAGCAGTTCTTACAGTATGAATGTTTATATTACACAGCATGCCAAATTTCTAGTATTTAAAGGTTTTCCTCTGAATAGCTGATTGAAGTGGAGCTTTTGTTCAATGCTGTGTACTAACAGCACGTGATCCCTGTTTTTGCTTTCCTGGTTGTATGTTTGAGATATAGTCCAAGAATGTTGTTTTTATTTATGTCTCATTGCCGTGGTTGTTGCGTTCTTGTACAAGGCTGGTTACTTTGTTGCTGTTATTGAGTTCTTAGATTTACAAGGCTGGTTACTTGGTCTATTGGTTTTGCTTCTTATTAGACGATAGCCCAACGGATGAAACTTTAGATGAGAATGTTAGGAACTATAACTGCCAACTTCGTACTGATTCGAACTTGGACTTTCACGTGGTCGACCCCACTCTGTTCAAAGAATGCAGTACATTAAAGGCAAGGCACAGCTTCTTAAACCAGTAAAGTTGGGACCTGATATGATAAACCAGCAGCAAATGGAATTCAGACATTATCTGAATCCAGAAATAGGGTTGTTTTTAATTCCTTGCCATCATCTGTGTTTATGTTTCTCTCTTACCTCCGAGAAAACCTTATGCATAAATCTTATTGTTTTACTGATCGATTGTTCAGAATATGGCAACTAACCAGATATAGAAGGTATAATCCTCCCCTAATCCCATGTTCTAGGTGCTGTGTGTGTAGTACACCATGACTGCTGAAAATGTCAAGGTTGCTAAGCTAACTTCAGGTTCTCACTCCATCTGCAGAAATAGGAGAATCAGCGGCCGAGCTTGACCAAAAACACTGAGCAGACTCGTCCAGCAAAGATAGAGAAAGCGAGTAGCTGGTTCTCAGAACAGGGCTGACGTATTCTACACAAGGGCAATGACGAGGTATATACATATCCTGGTTTCATCATATGCTTTTCTTGAAAGAATGTTCATGCTACCCAACTATAAGTATCAAAGGGGTAATGACAAGGTATATTCATATCCTGGCTGCATCATATGATTTTCTTGAAAGAATGTTCATGCTACCTAACTATAAGTATCAAAGTTTTGATAAATTTAACTTATCTTTTCAAGTAATAAGAAACAGTGTTGATTTACTTTGCTTATGTATTAATGCAATTTATAATAGACCAAGAAGCTTTTATATCACCATATCCTGCAAGAATTTAGTTTTGGTTCTATTTACTAATAGATTACTGTACGGTATTTTATGTTGGAGGGTATCAAAACAGATATTATTTCTTGTTTCACTAACATAAAAACTGAAAGAACATCCACCAAACGGCCTTTGGTCACTGTATACCTATCAGATGGCCATGACAAGATAGTATGTGCACCGGCCCTTTGATAGACTCCATGTGCTTGGTATGTACCCCAAATGCTATAGAATGTTCACACATTGGACGAATTTATGTTAAAATAGTTAATAGGTCTCAATAGTTTCATTTATTTTCAATGTTCAGTACTAGACTGTAGAATTTATTTGTAATTAAATTTCTGAAGACCGCTAACAATGCAAGAACAGGTAAATAAAGAAGACAAACACTACAGGGAAACTTAAAAAATTCCAACCTACTTGACTGTATCAATCTGTCACAAGTAACATGTAGTTAATCTGTAAACTGCTTACCTATTTTAGTGTTTGCATCATTTCTTTAGCAAGTTCATTAGATATAAGATATACATTTTTCTTTCTCAGTTAAAAATAGTATCAGTATAATGTTGTGAAATTTGTCATAAATTTGGCAACCCTTTTTCCTCACTCTCATCCAAGTATAGTAAAAAATAGCCAAATTTATCGTTTATTGACTAAACCAAGAACTAAAATTGCCAATTTTTGGATATTGCTTGTTCAGCTTGACATCTTTCAATCATCAAAACCAGCCGATTTTGACTTGGGACATCTCTAATGTGAAAATTGCACAATGTTGAATTGTACTTAGCTTGTATATAGGTAATCCCTCAAATCCATTTATAAGCCATAAATGTAGTTCATCTTTAAGTTTATGTTGTGATAGTGACTATAATGTTTTAAGATGTTGGACTATTACTGTTACTGTTTAGTATACAATTTCCTTATTGTAGAAAAAACAGAATATGAATTTGATTGGGTCATGTTTCTACTTTAATGTCTTGACCTTAGATCATCCTTACCTAATACGAACATAGATTAGATAGGTCTTTTAGTTAAGTTTGGTCTACCAATCTTTTACCTAAACTTTGACCCCCAAAAATGGTTCATGTAAATATGAAACATATAGAAATTTTTCGGAAGATTACTGCTTTTGTTAATGCTGAAATAGTTTAGGACTCTCTAGAGTCAAATTGTCTATTCGATTACCTAACATTCGGCAGGTTTTTGTCAAATTTACTTTGCTAATTACTCAATTCTGTCCATTTTATGAATCAATCTTATTTTGGATCACCAGTATGATCAGACGTAAACAATTAGATTTTCTTCAGTAATCAATGAATGTTTTTAAGAGAATTCAAGTATTAGGTCTATATCACTTTCGGATACTATAATGTTGTTTCAGTTCCAATCTCTGTCTAGTATCTAGTAGTGCATATGAAATCCTTAATAGAGTAACAGAATTTACTGATCTCAGACCCATTTTAAGGCTATAATGATCTTTGAGTTAGATTTTGCTTCTTTAAACTATTGTATTATACAAATTAACATTTCGAATTTTGTAATAAATACATAACGATATACAGCAATTAATCTTCTCATTTATTATGAAACTGTCTGAAAGTCAAAAGTCAAGGGATGCCATTCTAATTTGTTCTAATACAAAAGGTCCTTTTCTGTGTTGCAGGTGTCTAATTTTGCTGCTCAAAGTCAAACCTCATTTGTCTCATTGACTTGTATTCCTGCTCCCAGGTAAATCTAAAAGGCCCTACTACTCCTTTTATGTTCTTCAAAGTTCAAACTTTGTTAGTAGTATAGGAGTATTATGTATGATGAAATAGAGATAGGAAGTGTTTGGTTATGCTTAAAGAAACTTAGAGTTAATCCAGAGAGAGAATAAGGAAACAGAGTAGTAATGTTTGCATTAAGTGTGAGAGATGGAGGTGGAAATAAATTTAATTTGTATTTATCATATGACGTAATACCCTCATAATTCTTCAACCGTCTCAATTACTCTTGCATTTAATTGATTTTATGGAAATCCAATCCAAAATAGTGATCCCCTTCTTCTTTTCAATGCTGAGACCTAACTTCCATCCTCAACAAACAAGCCCTAATTTTTCTCCTAGCTTCACTTTAATTAATTTCCACTTAATAGCACCATCCATCTGTCCTCTGTTTCTCTCTCTATCACAAGCTCATTTACACTAATTTGGTTCTGAATATAAAAAAATTTGATTGGAAATGAAAAGAGAAAAACCAGGGATTACAGTTACAGACATGGGTTTCGAGTTATATTTAGTAGTGATTTTGATTTGTTTATCTTAGAAATCACTTTCTATCCACGTCTAAGATTTGAATGCATACTTTTGTTGTTATTATTTTACAGTTAGAAAGATGGATAGAAATTTATATAGGAAAAAGACCAAAGATAGCTTTAAGGTAAAGTTGATAAAAGTTTCTACCAACTCTTAATGAGTATTCTCTTAATTGTTTACTTGTATACCCATGTACTCAAATTCAATACCTTCACATGCTCTTGTTTCCGTTTTCATTTTCTTTTCTCAAAAATTTCTAGAGAGATAGGGTGTGAGTTAAGAGTTATAGAGACAGAGAGAGAATAAGAAGTTAAGCCGTACACAACATTTGATCAGAAAATTTAGGCAGTTTAAGTCAGTTTCATTCTACAAATGTTTACAGCTAAAGAGGAGTAGAAAACAGAGAAACAGACTCTTAAGACTTAGAAACTATAATCTGATCAAAAGAAAAAAAAAAAAAAAAAAAGACCCACTATCTATACTGATATTGCTGATATTCTATCATAGAAACTTAATTAGAAGAAAAAAGAAAAAAAGAAAACATAAAAGAAGTAGCAACCTCTCCAAGACCCAAAAAAGACAAGAGTAGAACCTAATAACAGAGTAGAAATAGAGAGAGAGAGAAGAAGAGGAAGAAGGAACAATAGTAGTCAAATCAACTACTATCTAGGAACCATGCATGGATGTCAGCATGGTCTTTTAAGCTAAATACCTAAACTTAGTTGTTGTTGTTGTTGTTGAAGTTTCTTGTTTTCTTCGTGGTGTTGTCATGGAGGAAATCAAGCAAAACAGTGCTTTTGCATTTGGGACATTTTGGATCTTCTTCAGATAACATGACATACATAAGACAACGAGGACAACCAACTAAAACCATTGAAGTAGCTTCAGGACTGCTTGAATATCGAAGAGTATCGTCATTACTGTTCTCTGATGAAACGCATGAACTTGGTGGTGAAGTTGGTGATGAATTACCTGACCGACGATTATGATTTGGTGATTCAACTTGTCTTGGGTTAGTGATATTGTTCACCCTAGGTGGTGATAAGTTGAGTTTCAAATCTAACCTTGGACCCTTTCCGTGTCGACTCATTCTTCTACTTTCTCTGTTTAGTAAACGCTTTTGCTTTTCTTGTCCTTCCTTCTTATAGTAGATCTCACCACTCTGTTAACAAACCCAAAACAGAACAAAACAGAGTTAGAATTTCTACACTTACATACAAATAAACAATGAAACAGTATTCAATCATTCATTCACTCATTGACTAATAAGTAGGAAATAAAACTGTTACTGGAACCAATGAAAATAGGTGAATTTTTTTGATTGATATGAAAATTGATCAAGAACTCATAGAGGTAACATATATGTTGTGTTACCTTGAGATCCAAAAACCTTTGGCAACCTAAAGGTAGAGGATAAGGTTCTTCTAATTCCACAGGTATAGAGGAAAGGTGTGAATGTTGAGGCGAGGAAGGAAGAGATTTTAGGGGTGAAGAAGAGTTGAACTCAGCACTACTAGCACCAACAACATGAACTTGTTTTTGTTGCTGTTGAAAGAGTGGTTGTTGTTGCTGTTGGAGTCGTAAGGTCATGTTATATATAAGAGAATTGCAAGGAGAGAGATTAAGAGAGAGAGATGGGTATTCTTTAAAACTAAATTTATTTTATGGGGAGGGGTGGAAGGTATAAAGAAGTACAGAGAGAAAGAGAGAGAGAGAAAGTAGAGAGGATTGAATGGAATTGAAGGATTGGTAGAAGATGAGTTTAAATTTAGGCCAGAAATTGTATTAATTGTTGGAAAAAATCCCAAGATGTTTGCAGGAGATGGAAAAAATTGCAGTAAATTACGCAATTACAAATGCAGACCTCATTTATTCATTTGCTTTGTGAGAGAAATTAAGAGTTGAAAGAAACCAAGAAGAACCCACAACAGAGCATAACATGCACCATTACAAAGAAAATTAAACTAAGATTAAGCTTTTTGATTAAATATAAAGAAGGAACAGCGAAAGAAAGAAAGAAAGAACCAAAGAGAGAAACCTATGAAGTTCTCTCTCTCTCAAATCTCTATATTTGCTTAGTACCTTTCTCTTTGTCTCTTGTTTCTTCTCTGAGAGATTGTGTTTGTGTTTTTTGGTTACTTTGAATCCCTATTTATACTTCTCTCATGTAGCTTTGTTTTGTTCTTTTTTGGAAATCAGTATTGTTTTTGCATGAAATTGTCTTAATTAGTTAAATGAAATTATGTTTTTTTCATTTACAGAATTACAGTAGAACCAGTAAATGTAACTTTTTACATGATTTCATAGTTTGTGAGAAAAAAATTCACATTTGTTTTGAAGTATCATGAAAGGTATTATATGTGAAAAAAATTCTGTTTTGTCTGACAATTCAGAATCATCTCAAATCTCTGAAATGCTCTCTACTTGTAATATATTTGTTTTTGTAAACATTCAAATATCTGTAAACAATATAAAACTAATTTAGTATAATTTTTGATACATTAAAATAACTCTGGACCCTAATCTCCAAAAAATCGGTTTATAGCTTGTTTAAGGGTAGCACGTGCACTCTATATGTTACTATACAAAATTAGGGAAACGTAATTATGTTTACGATATGATAATGCAAATTAGATCTTCTCTCATGATCAAGTTATGATCATGGGAAATAAATTGAATATGTTGAAAGTTGAATCATATACACTACTACGGGATTGAAGCTGTATCGATGAAGCACGACCGTCTTATTTAAAAATTGAACTCTAGGGTTCTAAGTTGTAATTGTATTGATGAACCACGACCGTCTTCTTTAAAAATTGAACTCCTTTTAAAAATTGAACTCTAGGGTTCTAAGTTGTAATTGTATTGATGAACCACGACCGTCTTCGCGTTTTTTTTTTTTTTTGTCATAGTATCATTGCTTAACATGGGATCATTTCGAACGGATAACTTCAGGGAAAATGTATAATTAGTACTAGGTGTTTGTAATGATAGTGAATGAACCCTTTTTGAGCTTGGTTGAAGCCAATGGAGGTAACCGACAAAGAAATGGCAAGAGATAGGTTTACATTATTCATCATTACATTGTAGTACATGATTTGCCTCCTACAAACCAAATGGGAATTCCATAGTGGGTTGTATTTGTTTGCAGTATTGCCAAATTATAGAAATCAAGAAATGTGAATAAAGTATGCAACTATGCTCCATTATCCCGTCTCCAAATAAATGCAAAATCAATGAGAATCTAAGTTTAAGTATTTTTTTCTTTTTTTTTTGTCAATCAAATTGGGCAGATACGTTAACTATGTATGAATTCTACGTGTCAAAGAATTCTTTGACCTTTTTTTTAGATACTTCTGGCGGCTATTTTTAGGCCATTAAATTTTACCACAATTTATCACGATCAAATCACTGATGAATTACTTTTCCCCGCCTCATTTATTAACTAACAAACGTTATTTTAATAACCGTTTTCACAGCTATAGTCTGTAACAGTTGCAGTTACGTTTTTCATCAAGCTACTACCATTCTATTTTTTGATGCATAATTAGTCAAACCACAGAATTTCAGAGTTCCCAACTAATTCTATAACTGCCACCTTTGCGCCTCATTTTGTACATCTTTCGTACCCATTGAATTTGACCTAGATTTTGTTAACAGCTTTTTAATATAGGAGCAGAGCTGCAGAAGTCAACCATATGAGTAACTTCTAGCCGTTAGATGCGTAAGGTAAATCTTATGGGCTTAAATTTTTTACCAAGCCCATGGTTATAGCTATCACTCTTAAACTAATCCTTATACTTATGCTAAACCCTAATTGCTAGTAATTAATATTTCTGAGCTAGTTTACACAGTAAATTGAGCAAAAATATACTGTCAATAAGTTGGGGTTTAATGATGCCAGCAAAGGGCCAAGTACCATTAGTGTTCTATATTTATTCCATCATATTGCTGGTCAAGAGAGATAACTACACATTTATTTCTTTCATTTACTGCCTGAATATAAACATTTTTATATCTATATTTTTTCTTTGAGTTGGTTTGAGTGTGTTTAATAGGAGGTTAATTTGTTAAACAACCCCAAACAGAATTGTTGAAAATTAGAGGGTTACAACTTACAATTTTCAGTTTGACTCCATTAATGTTCTTTGTTTAAAAACAACTGAATCAGTTTTACTGCAAGCTAGCTTACCTTAGTTGTTAGTAGCATCTCTTATGCTCTGTATTTTCTTAACTTCACGATCGATATTCTCAAGATTTATTCATACAGTCCATGCATATGATATTTAAGCTCGTTGACATTTTGTAACGGTCGCACACTAATATTTTGGATCCCATCAAACATAAAAACCCTCTCAAGGAGAATTTTCTTATTTTCTTTGGAAAATAAAAATAATATCTTTCTAATTAAGTCCATCCAATAAATGGTCTAATTAAGGTCATAAGTCCAACACAATCTTTTGTAAGATTATTACCGACTTACGGAGTAGTACGTAGAGAACAGTATAATATGAATGTAATGCAACTCAAAAAATCTTAAAGGTTTAGGGTTCGTATTTTGGAGTTTAATTCTTTGGCTTTACGAGAAAGTGATGCATTAACGTCTCTCATAATTTTCGGTGGGATGAGTCTACTAGTCTCTCATCTTAGCTCATAATTATGAATGGGGTGGAAGAGGAGTATTTAAATTTTAGTGAGAGATGTAAATGGTGTTTAATGGTGGTATAGTGATTGAGTTTATGAAGTCAATGTTTAGAGCTGTAGACATAAATGTTTGGATTGTAATGAAATATTTATAAGATTTCCAATACCCATCACGATTTTGCTTGTGATAAATTTTTCATTGACCCTAAAAACCTTTATAAAATACATTGTGTACATCCCCTAGTTCACTCCATTAATCTCTCTTTTTCGTGAATTGATGATCAATATTTATGATGAAATCTCCTCATCAAAACTGTAAGAGAAGAAAAATTAAGGGAAGTTTTAAAGGGTTTGACTCTTTTGAGCTCAGCTAGCTATAAGATATGTATTATTAATGGAGGTGTTTAATGTGATTTATTATGGCTTCAATTCATTAATTTGATTAATTTTTGTTTATACACTTAGTGGTTCATACGTGCTTTTGCACGCAATTCACCAAATTGATTTTTAATATGGAAGATTAATGATTTCTCCTTAAATTCGGGTACTAATCAAAATTAAACGTACCATTAACCGGTAATTAAAGCGTATATATTGATTTCGTATTAATTGTAGATAATTTAATTTTTGTCTTATTACGATTAATTAGGGTGTTTTTAGTGGATACTACGTGTGAGTAATGGATTACCAGTATTACCGCCCCATGTCGTGCAGAAGAGCTTGTTAGGGTTTCTAGTGTGATTACCGGCAGAGGCAGAATTATTATCCTTATCCGTACATTATTATGTTTAATGTCAAAAGACTATGTTATTGAAATTATAAGATAATTTATTTTATTTTATTTTACTTTTTTTTTTTTTGATTTTTTTTTTAATCTTCAATTATCAACATTTTTACAAAATTACAAATCGTTAGTGGGTAGCCTAGCAACAAGCTGGGCACCGACACCTTTCTGAATAACAACGCCTAAACGATGAAATAGAGAAACACCTACCTTAGGATTTGCGTCATGACTAGCTAGGCAGTATCTCAAACGCTTCACGAAAAGAATCATATCATCACCAAGAACGCCGAGAGTTGAAAATGCCAAAACGCCAAAACCGTAACCATGGGTAGTACATATGTCTAGATATTTGTGGCATTTGCGCGTGTCTGCAGCTCTAATGGCATGACAAGGTGTGATGTTGCGAGTGCTGGCACTAGTAAAAGGCGGGACACCTGTGACGTCAAAGCAAACGTCTTTCTCATCCTCCCAATTGTAAACAAGGATGTCAGCGGGTTTAAAGGAAGTAGCATTTGCAAGAAACCCCAGAGAAACTTCTTTCCGTGCAGCGACACCAAATTTATAACATATATTGGCTAAGACGTCCCCAACTGAATCATGTCGGAATTTGTGCCCGACGTCTTTCGCACAATGTAGCGCATGGTCACCAAATATACATCCATGTCCTTATGACAACTTGAACACAAACTACCAACCTCAAAGAAAGGAATCCCAAAACGATATTGAAGAATGAACAGAAACTGCCGCGGACCTATTGCCTGGTTCAATCCGCTTATGGGGATGGCCTTAAGGAAATCCATGGCGTGCTTACTCCTATTGAACTGCCATAATGTAGAATCTCGCTCCGAAAAGGTAAAGCTGGTAGGCACTTTCTCCTTGACAACACCAAAATAAATGACTGCCAACGATTTCATGGGGGGGCAGCGTCGTTGATACTGAAGTTGGAGGAAGTGAGACCACAAACCTCAGTAAAGGACCTTAAAGCATGCTGGAACTTGGGGCTTGGAGTCGATTGGGGTTGAAGTTGCAAGATAGTGTCTTGAAGTTGCTTTGTCTGGGCGTATGAAGCTAAATAACAATACTGTCCGGTATCGGACATTGTATGAACGCCTAGGCCTCCATATTTAATTGGAAGGGTTGTTAACCGCTGCTGAAGTAAGCCAAATCCAACGATGTCTCCTACAACAATCTTCCGGAGATACTGCAACAGGTGTTTGTCGAATAAAGAGGCTGCAGACTGTATAACATCTGGGATGGTAGTACGGAGAGTGAAATATAGCTTAGATACTCCTACGCAGCTATGTAGGAGGAGTAACTCGCATTGCGGATCTTGTAATTTCTGTATCTTGTTCATAAGGTGAATGGATTTTTCAACTCTTCGTTGAATCATCTCACTACAGAAATTCGTGTCAAGGCTAACAGGACCGCCTAGAAGTTTCACACCTCCCCGTGGCTTGCTAATATTCAAAGGGAAAACAACATCAGCCTCTCTTCGTGGGTCTAGGGTAGGCCAGAAAATTTCCGTCTTCATAATGTTCAAGTGTAAACCTCTAAATAGCCCATCAGCTTGTATAATCCTCAAGGCCTTGGCAACCTCCAATGTATCCCCTGCAATGGTTCCGTCGTCCAGGTACCAGGCGTGGAGGTCCAATGTACATTGCGCAGCAATCTTAGTAACCAGAGGATGCAAGGCTAACGCGAATAAGAGGGGGCCGAGCGGGTCACCTTGCTGCACCCCTTGTGCAGACGAAAGGATATAGTCATTGTAATATAATCTCGCCGGTGTTGAGTAGCAGAACTCAACCCATATGGAGATGTTGGGACAGTGAGTACGCACCTCTTTAATCAATGCAGACCTATCAACTAAGTTGAAGGCATTAGTAAATCCACTAGCAACATTTTGTGAGTGTTATGACCACCTTTTAATTCAAGCAGTCTGTTAGCAGCATGGAGGATTCCTTCACCGCCGCATGGGACACCAACCCCGAACTGATGGGTACACAAATATAAAGCAAGATCTCTACAGGCAGCAATAGCGGCAAGTTTGGAGCATAGCCTCATACAAATTGTTCCCACATCGATTGGCCACAACCCCCCTCCTGGTTTAAGAAGTGGAGTTAATGGGGCACTGGCTATGTATTTCCCAAGAACTGGAGGACAAGCACCTGCTAACCAAAGGTTCACTACACCTGCGATTGATTGCAAAAGCTCTCCGGCGACGGCAGATGCTGCACCACTTTAGGAATCCACCGGATGTTGAGCCTTGAGGCCGTCACGTCCACGAGGTACCTTTCGGGAAGCTTTGCATAACAGATAGATTATCCAGAGACGATTTCTTTTGTTTGTTTTGTTCTTTTTTTTACTCCCGCCATCCTAATTTACATATTACGGAATATTAAGAGAAAAGGGGTTCATTTAAAAATTATCAACCGTCTTAATTTAATTATTTTATTACTTTGGTTTTTTCATACATATTACCGAATATTAAGAGAAAAAATATTTATTTCTAAAGATAATGAACCGTATCGGTAATTGCAGCTATAAATTTATTTTAAAATAAAAACTAAAATTTAAAATCTTTTATAGATTTTTTTTTACGAGCGAAAGAATTACCTTAACGAGCGAGTAACAAGTTGCATCGTTAGTCTCTTCTAAACAGTAAGTTTCACTCTTTTGAAATAACGTATGCCGTCTTGGCAACTACAACATTATCATACATGAAGCTCTAAACCTTTTTTTTTAACAGAGCAAAAATTTCATAGAAGATTAATATCTTCTTTTTTTTGCGCTGAATTCCTTCCAAAATTTTACATCTCAAGTGAGCATTCAAAGGATCACCGGAAACAAATTTTTTTTCTTTGCATGACTCCACTTAGCTAGCTTGTTGGCCTCCCCATTCAAGTCCTTATGTACATACTTAGTATCTACATTAATGCTAGTATCCAAAAAAGACGGTACATCTTATATGCGTTCTCCAATCAAAAGTAGATGGCCTATTGTTTAAAAAAAGATGCAATTTTACAGTTTGTGTTGATTCTGATGAAAAGAACATTCAACCCTGCTGCCCATTTCACGCTCTTTGAATAACTAGAAATGCTGCTGATACTTCCTGAAAAGAAACGAATATCAATTATTCTGTTATTTAACCACTGCACAATATCAATCGCATATGAGCCACCTCGAAATCCTCATAAGAAGCATCGACATAAAAACCCTCGTGTTTCTGATTTTGCAAACCACCTTGATTATGGTTATTCCAATTTTCTTCCCAAACATTGTTGTAACACTACTTATCAGAATTCATTTTCCACTCTTTTGTGAATTTTTGAATTACGTTGATACATTTAGCAGGGTTAGGTTTAATTTTATAAAAAACAACAACATTCTTATGATTCCAAATATGCTAACAAATTATACAAAAACCTTCCCACCTTTTAAAGAATGAGAGAATCAAGATTTAATCCATCATAAAAAGCCATTATTATAACTTGGAATTCGGATGCCAATCCAAACCACACAACCCTTTTAAAGTTGCAAGAACCAAAAATATGAATATAATTTCGCTATAAACAACATCATAGATTTACATGCTTTAGAACTTCATGCGTTTTTTCCTTAAGAAGCAAACATATGCACCCATCTTATGAATAGAACCTATGGATCCTTTTGAGGAGTTCGAAGATATCCATATCCAGAAATTCAAATGCATCAAAAACAAAAGAGACAAAGGCATATTAACTTTCGTCATATACACGTCGTTTCATGCTTTGCCACCTAACTTGTTGCAATCCTAAGATCATTTTTACTGTATTGAACAAAGACACCAGCTAACCTATAACATGGAAAATACATGTCTAAGTCGATACACTTGTGTTCCATCTGATCAAGACCCAAAATTACTGATGGTCTATGAATGAATGTCATCTCTTGCAAATTGAAACATCCTTCTTAGATGGAATGATTGTCCTTTCCAGCATAACAACTGAGACATCATTTACGCAACCATTTTTATATTTGTAATCTAGATAACACTTACTGCGATGAGGTAGGGCGTAAATGGTAGTTCCAGGCTTTGGATATGGCCAATACCAAGCTTGCAATAATAAAATATCTGGACATCCGATAATTAGTGCCAGAACCTCCGAAAGACAAAAGAATAAAATAAAAATAAAAAAGACTGGAAAGCGAAACATCACATCAACAAACTCATACAAAACGATTAACCCGGAAAAGTACTTTTCAACAACTTTAAAGTAAATGATGGATAATCACCATATGCTGGAGAGTATCTTCTACCATCATGTAAATCTTGAAAACCATCTGATAGGGAGAAGAAGTATCTCCTACCACTATGTTATCCCTTATTAGGGATGATAAAAATGTTGGATTGTCATCATATTCATTTTTACCTGTATATGTGGATAACCTGCTAAATTTGTTAGTATCAACATTAGAAACCATGTTTTATTTTGATGAGATGCATTATTTGTTTCTTGCTCCTTGTGACTAAATCTCACATTCCTCCTCAGATATATCTTCCTAACAAGTTCCTTTTAAAGAGACATGACTCACGGTATTGATAATATTATTACCATTACTAGTTTTAATATGAGATCTTTCGTTAATTTTTTTTTTTGTTAATTCTTGTATGCATCAATTAGCTGCTTGAAACACTATTTTTTTTTTTTTCAAAAATTTCAAGTTGACTACTGCTGAAATTGAAGGTACCTACTCTAACTATAGTTCACTTCTCGGAGAATTCATAATATCTGTCTTAGTGGAAGTAATGCATACTTATCTTCCTCAAAAGAAGCATCACCTACAACCTTTATACTAACTATAACCTCCATATTTTCATTTGTTTCATCATTCACTTTATTAGATGCATAAGGAGTTCATTGTTTCTTATCTCCTTCGGGTGCATTAAAAAGCAGTTGAGCCATCTATATTATGGCCCATACTTTATTACTATCAACAGTCTTCAGAGCATATTATTCCATGACTGATTTCTTCCCTCACCACCTTAAATGTCATTGAGCTTTCCGTTTTGCTTTCAACATTTTGTAGAAGTAATTTTAGGAAATCATAGTAGACATAAGTAGATCTACATTTATGCTCTCCTAAACCAAGCCCAGTGACTTTCAAGGGGTACTTTTTCGAAATCAAAGTAATTCATAAATGTGAACACATTACTCTCTAAAAAGACTTTGTCATATAGAGGTAGCGAGAAACTAATCTTAATCCGAACCCTAATCCAAACCTCTGCGAAAGGGTGAAGGTCTTGTTAATTTTACCATCACCTATACGCATAGGCATACCCATCACTAAAGCAATCTCAAAAAGAATTTTCTTCCTCCAATATTCTTAGCTTACATTATAAATTTTAATCCGTAGTTGAGCAATGGATTGACATTGAGCGCTAGGATTAAAATTCATATGATACCATTGCTGGAACTATATCCAGTCAAGGTTCAAAGAACAAGCCCTAGCGTACGAATCTTGAGCATGTCATCTTGTATAGAGAAATAAAAAAAAAAAAAAAAAAAAACTCTTTGCCATGGGGAAAAATACTCCAAGTGATGCTCGTAGGCCAAAGAGTTTTGAGTTTAGCTCTGATCTCAGAAACACGATATAGAACATAATCTTTTGGCAAAACCAGACGACCAATAAAGTTGTTGGGACAATCTTCCAATCTCTTGAGATACTCGTCCTCCTAAATATTGATCGATAGAACATTGTCGTTCACGCGGTATCCAAGTAATAAATAATGACAAAATTCTATAGAAAGTGTATCCATAACTGCGGATCGATGCATAGGATTTAGGGTTTGCAAACGCTGTATTGTGAATTGCATCAATAGGATGATAAAGATATGGATTAAAAGAAATTTATCCGAGTGGAAAATGGAGTTTTCCATGTTCTCCGAGAAAACACAGGATAAAGAAAAAAACTCTAGTAGTAAAAGGAAAAGATATATTTCGCTTGGTTTAAATGCAAGATATGAAAAACAACACCAATTTAGAATTAAAAAAAAAAAAACCAATTCTCTAAAAATAATTTAATCCAGAATTATAGAATATATATTTAATACATTTTCATTAGAGAAAATGCTTTTGTCAGATGTTGGATATTTTGGTTACTCACTGATAACCTTAAGAGGCATTAATACAAACACGAGATGCAGACACAGAATATAATACTACCTCTGTTCTACTTTAGATGAGTGTTCAGGGTTATTTTTTGATTCTCCATATTACTTGATAGTTTTCAATTTTTCCCACAAAACTACCAATAATAGCCTAACATTTTTGTCTTACAACTATAAGTTTATTTTAAACACACTAATAAAAATTAATGTATGAAGACTTTTTTCAAGGGCATAGATAGAATTTTTTTATATCTCTCTCCATTTCTTATCTAAAGTGGAACGGGGGAGTATATTTTTTAGAACTAGGACACATACATTATATATTGATAGATATTTATCAATTGCGTATTAGTGTTTACATACAAAAATTAAAAATTCGTAAAAAGATGTTGGTGAATATAAATAAACTAATAAATAAACACACATATAGGATATATATATATTGTATCTATGTACTGATAAAAATTTAGAAGAGCTTCAAAAATCGGGGGAAGCATGTTCCCCAACCATCGTCAAACATGAAACTACCAAAACAATTTGGAGGAGCTGGTGTTCAAAACTTAAAGTGATATCAAACCAACCAATGAGTTCATATGCATCTTTTCATTTTTTTTTCTTCATGGAAACAAATAAAAAATGCTTTTTAAGTCCTGCCAGCATAATGGTGAGTCTTAGACGCATCCATTACAGGTATAGTCGGCATGCCGTATGTGTATCTTGTTCTGACACGGATAGAACCCCAAAAATAAGCATGACAATGCTATGCAACAAGCTGCGGTAAAGACAAAGATGTCCATAGGTGTACATGATGAAAATAAAAGCCGATATACAAGGTCACCCACTTTCTCCGTTTTTTTTTTAACATTACGATGGAGGGTTTGAGTAGAGCGAGTGGAGTCATAAGGACCGGTTTGAGGTTTTTTTTTTCTATGCACCAACTAACTCATTCTCTCATTTACAATATGCAGATAATAAGATTGTGCTTATGGATATTTTTTGACAGCAATGTATGAACCTTTCTAAGTATTTTGAGATGTTTCGAAGTTCTGTAGGTTTTATATTTAATAACGGCAAACTAGATTGGTGGGTATCAACAATGTACTTGATTTGCGGTCGTGAGCATTAGGTTTGAACTTCTCTATAAATAAACTTTATATCACCTATTTGGGTTAGCATTAGGTCCAAGTTATAAATCTAATCAAGCGTGGGCGATGGTGATAGAATGTTTTGACAAAAGACGCACAACCTGGAAGTAATGGTTCCTTTTTAAAAGAGGTCATATTGATTATGGAAAATGAGGTTTTATTGGGTCTTCCTATGTATTATTTCTTGCTAATCCAACCTCCAAATAACATTATTGTGTTTCTTGAAAGGAAATGTGTTATTTTATCTAGATTAAGGCGGCGACACAAAAGGGATGCATTGAATCGCTTGGCCACAAATTATCAAACCTCTATATTTCGGAGGTTTGGATGAGGTTCCCTACTAAAAGATAAAATTTATTGGCTCGGGTAATTGCGTCAAAATATATGATTCATGAACACAAGGCTCTAGCTCATCCAACTACCAACTTACGTACGGAGCGTTGTTGTCATATCAATGTATACTTCTGTTGTTTACAAAAAATGATAAGACTATCATTTTTCCATGATGCTTTGTGTGGGGATAGTCCATTGGAGTTCTTATTTATTTTGCTCTATAAAATTGCTGATATTAAATGGGAATCAATTGAAATTCATCTGTTGATTGGATATTTCCAAGTTTCATACCTCTTATCGTTAATGGTGCTATCGTAACGAAATTACAATTGGAGTATCAATGGTAACCTCCAAAATTCTCTACTTGCTCTTATTTGGTCATACAATTAGTAATTATTTTAGAAAGGGGCCAAAGACGAAGATGCCCTTTGGATACCTAAGAAACCACAACCTTCTAACTTGGAGGATGTAATTGTTTATAAAGATAATGTATATTCGGAGAAGACAAATATAAAAGAAAAAAAAACTTGCAGGGTTTTATTCAGGAAGAACCAATTGTTCATGAGGAGAATCTCATAGTCTCAAATGAGAATACTCCTGCAAGTATTGATATCAACCTGTGTCTGGTGGGATTTTAAGCAATGAAGTGGAGGATTTGCTTTCTCAATCTGAACCCGGGAAGTGGAAAGCTATTACTAGAAGGACAAATAATTCAGGTAAAAAAGGGAATAAATACATACAAGTACCAACTCGCTACTTCAACCCACTGTACTAAAATCTCTTTCTGAGTCTACAAATGCTAGTGTTTATTATTTGGAAGAAACCACAGACGTAAGAGAGCAAGACAAAGAGGAGGAAAAAAAATATGGTTGATGATATTCCTGATGAGTTTCAGAATACAAATCCTATAACGAGTGTATGGGAGTAGAAAAGTTGTCTTCGTTGAATTCTCAGTAATTCAGCATCCGATTCTATTCAGAAGGAGAATACAGAGGTCAGTCCTAGTGCAAATGGATTTGAGTCGGGATATAATCCGAAAAAATAAGAAGAAATTTTTTGTAGGAAAAGATTCGATTGTGTCTTCTAATTCATATTCTGCTTTTAGTAAGGACGAAATAGATTCGAAAATCGCTTTTAACAAGTTACTGGGGATCTCTGACCATCATTTGATGAGATCTATGTGTAGGAATTAATTGGAAAGTCATGCTAAATCAGATATGGAAATACCTCAGATTGGGGATACTGATGGTTTGGGTGATTTCGACTTTGACTCCGACTATGATGAGCAAATTGATGCTGTCAAATGCTCGTTTCAAGATGAACACCTAGACTTTCGAAGAGTGTTCGGTCGTTTTATTTATTTTCCTTTAGGTTTTCTTGAGTTTAAGTACTATACATAGTTTCTTGCTAGAGTTTGCGTTTGTACCTTCTTTTTTGGAGGGTTTGAGTTTACCATTTGTGAGTTTTCTTTTTCTTCCCTTTATGGAACCTTGGTGTCACTTTTGGTACATCTCTGTTTTTTCTAATGAAATTTTCCCTTTTCACGTCATTCAAAAGAAAGAACTAATATATTTGTTTTCATGACGCGACATGCAATGTTACGAAAGTTGCGAACTCGTGACAACTTAGTTAATATATGTATTCAAGTTCCAATCCTTTTTTGCCACTTGGACAACAAACACATATCTCGTCTCTTTCTTCGGTGCCTGTATTCAATTCGAGAATAGACAGAAGTGATTCTCCAAGTGTAGATAAACATGGACTTTACTATTGTTAATTTCACAATTGATTTTTGGTTGGCAGCAGATTCAATATGACGGGTTTGTAGTATAATTTAGAGATATATATTACCAAAATTTTATAGATGATTTGGAAGGAAAAAAATAATATTTGTTCTTTAATAAATCGACTTCAGCTTTCACTTTAAACTGTTATATCAAAGCGCTAATCTTTTTATGATGTAAAATATATCATGTTGGTATGCCAAATTTGTTTGACATTTGGATATACAACCGATAATATCATTTTAAATGGGAACCATCTTGATTGTGTTAACTCATGTTGTTCTGTTTGTTTTTTCATTTCTTTTGTTTTTTACCGATATATTGTCAATTTTCAAAGAGAGAAATAAGAACTCGGGCCTCATATAACCTGCACAACTTTATCAAAAATATATCAGTGATGCGATTCCTTTACTGGTAAACTATTCAGGTCAAGGGGTTTAGAAGACACATGCATAAGAGTAGTTCATATGGAATGAACAAACCATCAAGTTTGTTCATTTTTCTCCCACTATGGACTCAACAAACATGAAAAATGGATGTTCAAACCAACAAATTTGTTGGTTTGTTCATTGAGTTGGAGGACGTAGCGAGCGTTTGATGATAGATCGGGCGAGCTTGCCTCAAACACTAGCGTTTGAGACACAAGCACTGGCTCTTTCTCGGGCAGCGCGCGTTCTTTACAAGAACGCCAGAGCTTGTCCTTCCAGCACGCGTTTGTCATAGAAGCGCCAACGGCTGAATCTGGACGGTTAGAAACTCTTGTGATCTAACAGCTATAATTTTTTAGTTCTATATATACTCCTCATTTCAACTCCAAATTCACGTATTCTACACATTCTTCACTCTCAAATCATCTACAAAAATGCCTCCCAGAGTTCGTGGTGTTAGATTCACTAAACAAGAGGATTTAGCTATTTGTATAGCCTTTGTTTTTCACACACAAGATGCTGTCACGAGTAATGTAGCCGATTCGACGTTGACTTTCTGGGAGAAAGTTTACAGAATATTCACCGCTGAAACTGAGAACATCCATGGGCTGATTCTCACGGATTGCAGCATCGTTTTAGTGTAATTAATATGAATGTATTGGAGTTCGTCGCCCAACTAATGGACAATCACCAAAATAAGCTCAATGGTGAAGCCGAACATGAAGTGTTGCCCAGAACTCTAGCGATGTGGCAAGCATCTCACCGCGGTCTTCCTTTCGACTTCCATGCTTGTTTCAACATTCTTAGGGTGCTCAACATATACGATCCCTACATCGCCCTAGGAATTCCACCACCCGCCGAGAATTGACGCCTATGTAGTAGTTGTTTTAATTTAGTGTATTTCTTTTATTCTCATGTATGATGTGGTTGTTCAATGCAGTATGTTTTTATTTATGAAATTGAGGGTGCAATGTTTAATCGAGGAAAAATTTAAATTACTTATGATATTGATGGTTTTAGATAATCGTAATAACACAAAATAAACAACAAATTAAATAACATAATACCATAGTGAATCGATTTGTCCTTCAACTTCAATCAGCCCACTCCACCAAAAAACACTTAGGACATTCCCAGAAATGCCTTCCATATGTGTCTTCTTCATAAGAAGTCCGCAAATACATAAAAGTCTTACAATCGGGCTTTGAGCATCCACTGATTCTCTGTGGAAAATGTTTGTATTCGTGATCTCTATATCCACAATGCTTGCAGTGTAATAACTCCTTCTTCAATTTGGCTTTAAGTTTGAAGTTTTTGCAGAGTGTTGCAGTCTTTTCTTCTTCTTCTTTTTTAATCT
This sequence comes from Papaver armeniacum, assembly GCA_023531295.1. Lineage (NCBI taxonomy): Eukaryota > Viridiplantae > Streptophyta > Magnoliopsida > Ranunculales > Papaveraceae > Papaver > Papaver armeniacum. The sequence continues at coordinate 188,947 of JAJJWW010011494.1, read as the reverse complement.
TCATAACATCATCTAGCATATGTGGTTCCTCTGGACAGTTGGGATCTTCACATTGCAAATACCTGAGCTTTTCTGGTTGTGATTCAATCACCATTCTGATGCGTGAACAACCTTCCCGCGGACACTTTGAATATATCCAAGGGCATTGCATAAGACTGTGGTTATCCATGAAACATAATGGACAAACCTCTTTTGCTTCGACACATAATATTTGCTTCGCTTTTCCTTTAGAAAACATGGTGGATGTTGAGAAATAAATCTTTTGGTTTGGTTGAGAGGCCACCCCTAGTGTTGTATTTATAACAAAAAAATAGGCGTTGGTAATTCAAACGAGCGGTTTTATTAAAGTCGCGCGGTTTTACTACAAACGCCAACTCATATGGTAATTCAAACGGGCGCTTAAAGGAAAGTCGCGCGGTTTTACTACCAACTCCAACGACTAAATTTACAACAACTCGATTTTCTTTCTCGACCTATAAATTCCATTTTTCCTATTTCCAAAATCACATCTTCATCTTTTTCTTCTTCTTTTATAAAACTCTTAATCTCTCTCACTCTGCAAAAATGTCTGTTAGAAATTGTGGTCCCAAGTTTACTGAAGAAGAGGATATAACTATATGCAAAGCATATTTTTTTCATAGGGTAATCACTGGTATGGGCTTTCAAGACGGTTCTTTTTGGGAGAACGTTTTTTCAGTGTTCGTCTCATTGACGGGAAACCCAGGAAACCGAGATGCTCGTCGATTGCGTGCTCGTTTTCAATCTATTAGGCTTACAGTCCAGCCATTTGTTGCTCTGGTAATGGAAATTGATCGAGAAAAGTTCATCGGTGTAACTGAAGATGAAGTGATCCAAACATCTCTTGATAATTGGGAGGAAGCTCACGGCAAACCTTTTCGTTACGAAGCGTGTTTTATAATTCTAAAAGATAGTCCATCTCAAGCACATTTGTACTGCACTCGAATGCCGCTCCCGGTCTTTACAATGGAAGAAGATGTTACTCTTGCTCGATGTTGGATACATCGTTTGATGAGACCAATGAACAATGACTATTTCTGGGAAAGAGTATTGGGACATTTTGTAACATTGCGGACCGAAACCATAAGAAACAGTAAGAGCCTAGAACTAAGAATTGCATTCATCACTAAGGAAGTTAAACATTATACGAAAGTTTTGTGGATGGTTCACCGTAGCTATTCTGGATTATCCAACGAAGAACTGGTGAGTATCTTACCTTTGTCCTCACTGATCAATTGCATCATAAATATCTGAACTTGTTATTTATCTCGTTTCTGACGAAAACCATCGCTCGAGACCAAGTTTACTGAAGAAATCGGAAGAGAGTTTAAGCATTTTGAATGTTATGAACTCTACAAAGAGAATGTCGCTGGATTTGATGTAGTTTGATGTTTTTGTTATGGTTTATTAAAATGTAGTTTGATGTTATTTGCAAGTTTAAATTGTAATAAATTTCGCTTAATCTGAAGTGGAAATCTCTATTTTAAAATCTGAATATTTTCATTCATTGATGCCAATTCTTTTACAAGATATAAACTTAGGAAATAATAAAACGTACTAAACAAGTTCAATAAAAATCGAGTACAAGTTTTGGCCTCCTGTTTATCTTCATTTGACGTATCTTCCATTCAATGCGCTTTTTGACAGTTTCGCCTTTGTTTTTGAATTTTTTGTTGTTAACTTTCAAAATTGGAGCTCTTCTTTGCCTTTTAGCGGAATATTTTCTTGGAGCAACTTCAAAAACTTGCACTTCCCTCTTACAATTTTCAATCTTTTTAAAACTCCTACATATCTTAGAAACAACAGCTTCAAGTTTTGCATCGCAAAAAAGTGTGATCGCCTTTTCAGCCATTGAGAAATAGATTTTAGAATAGAAAATTCAAGAGAAGTGAATTTTGGTGTGAGTGAATTGTTTGAAATTGATGGTAATTTATAGAGGTAAAAAGTGAATTTTGAATTTTAAAAAACTACCCGTTGGCGTTTTTGCTACAAACGACAACGTCATATGTTAAAGCGCCGCGTTGAAGCTTTGAGCTCCAGCGCTTGTCCTACCAACGCCAATGCTTTACCTACAAACTCCAGCATTTGTCTGTCGCTCGCGCGCTTAGTTATCTAACGCCCAGTGCTTTACCATAGTGGAAAAACCAGTTTGACCATCCACATGGCTCAACAAAAATATGGGTTTGTTCATTCCCATAGGAATTGCCCAAAGACACCACAAATAAGACAAAAGATGTTACCCGAATCTCTTTCCTCGTAGATTCACAAAATGCGGTTACTAATTACTCCCTCCGTTCCACTTTAGATGAGTGTTTAGGGTTATTTTTTTGTTCCACATTACTTGATAGTTTTCATATTTTCACCACAAAACTACCCATAATACCCTAACATTTTGTCTTGGAACCATAAGTTTATTTTTAAATACACTAATAGCAATTAATATTTGAAGACTTTTCTCAGGGACATAAATAGAATTTTTTTATATCTCTCTCTATTTCTTAATCTGCGTGAAAACTCCCAAAACGTCATCTAAAGTGGAACGGAGGGAGTACTATAACTCCCATGTCGGCACTTTGGGAAGACAAAAAACTTTTTTTTTTTTTTAAATAGTTCCATCATCATCCTATACAACAGAACTCACCCTTACAAATAGGAAGACTGGACAACCTTCACTACAGATCTCTCGAGCACTTTCGCATACCAGCAATCCTTCGAATGCATCTCTTAGAAATATTCGTTCGAATTTTGTTTAGAGAAATCTAATTATAGTAACAAATTGACATTTAAGAAGGGAAAAATATCGTTTGGTCCTTTTTTAGGTGGGCCCATGTCTGTTTAGTCCTTTGGTCAAACGCATATAACTGTTTGGTCCATAATTATTTAAAAATATTAAATCGACAAAAATACCCTTCCGTGTTAATTTTTTTATATATTCTTGTAGCAATTCATTCCAAATGAAGTCCATACAAAAATAAAAAAAAAAAAAATGAAGTCATATAAAAAACCTAAAAAAAGACTTCATTCCAGGAATGAAGTCCATACAAAACCTAAAATGACTTCATTCCAGAATGAAGTCCATACAAAAACCTAAAAAAAACAGACTTCATTCCGGAATGAAGTCCATACAAAAACCTAAAAATGACTTCATTCCAGGAATGAGGTCCATACAAAAACCTAAAAAAACAGACTTCATTCCGTGAATGAAGTCCATACAAAAACCTAAAAAAAAGCAAGTCCATACAAAAACCTAAAATGACTTCATTCCAGAATGAAGTCCATACAAAAACCTAAAAAAAGTACTTCATTCCAGAATGAAGTCCATACAAAAACGACTTCATTCCAGGAATGAAGTCCATACAAAAACATGAGGTAAAAAAACAGACTTCATTCCGGAATGAAGTCCATACAAAAAATCGACTTCATTCCAGAATGAAGTCCATACAAAAACATCAAAGAAGATCGTCTTCATCTTCTTCGACATCTTCAACAAGAAGAAGAACATCGTCGTCTTCAAAAACACCAAATGACAACATCATCTTCATTCGTCTTCATCGCCTCCAAAAACAACAAAAAAATCATTATCTTCATCGCCTCCAAAAACAAAAAGCAGCAATTTCTTGTTGTTCATCGCCTCCAAAAACAAAGAAGAAAATTTCTTGTTGTTCGTCATCGTCTTCATCGCCTCCAAAAACAAAGAAGAACAAATTCTTGTTGTTCGTCGTCAATCTTCATCACCTCCAAAAACAAGAAAACATATATTGAAACAAATCAAAAACAAAAAAAGATCTAAGAAATCAAAAACATCATCGTCATCTTCATCGCCGTCTTCAACGAAACAACAACATCATCGTCTTCACCTTCTTCTTTATCAAAGACAGCAAGAAAAAAAACCCTTAAAAACAAAGTTCATCTTCATCTTCAATACAAGCAGCAGCAACAACATGAGATCGTCGTTCATCATCTTCTTCGTCGTCTTCAAACAGTAGTCGATCAAATCTTGAAATCAAGATTCGTTGTCCGCAACATAACAACAAAGAGAAAAAAAAAAGGGAGAAAAAAACTAGATCTCAAATTGAATTATAGATGAGAGAGAAAGTAAATCGATAATGATTTATTCTCTCCTACTTTTGACTATATATATGGTCCTTATCCAAAGGGTATTTCGCCACTACAGGGTGACATTTACATCATCCATGACATCAGCGTAGGACCAAATGATAATTTTTAGGACCAAATGATAATTTATATTACCAAATAGGACCAAACAGACAATTGACTGGGTCAAATGGACTAGACTGATACATATATTTTATTTTTAGGAGTATATGGTATTTCCTACATTTAAGAATCGAATAATAATTGTTTTTAGAAATTAATGGCAGCAAATTAAACTTGATTCATTATGTCCATCCCTGCTAGACAAAAGTATTTAAGGAGTATTTAAAATCTCGCTATACGACAGAGTAATAATTTGAGGTTCCATTAAGGTACAAGTTTAAGGTTTTATTATTCATTCATTAAATTAGCCCATAATTACGTAGTTATTCCTTAGTTGCTCAATTTGCAGTTTTATATGTTTTCATTTCCTCTTAGGTAGTTATTCCTTAGTCGCTACAAGTTTCTAAAGCGAGCAAGTTACAATTTGGCAAAGAAGGATCTCTTGTACATATCATTTGATAGCGGATATCCACACGGATATACTCAAGGTCTTCATCGCGGTCATCGAAAGTTGTCTTATACTCCATCATGTAATGAATATACTTCGTCGAATAAACGAGCTCTTTGTTTTGCAATTAATCGTATTGTTCGTTTTGTCCTACAACCGTTCCATTTTTAAACATATCGCTGCAAATGCGCCATCTGAGTACCAAGCAAAGTGAAACAACGAGGTCGCAGGAAAATGTGCGACAATCACAGGTGCTCTTGCTCATAGACTCGTAGTTCCCGTCACAAAATTCAGCAAAACATATCTCCAGAACGCCGAATGTTTTCTAGGGGGGTCAGGGGTCCCCAATTTTTGGTCCATTATAAAGTAACATAGCCTACATTTTATGGGGATGTTCTGATTTTGTTACATATGCGAGACTATGCGCGAAAATATAGGAATCCGTACAAGGTACGAAGTTTTTATTTGTGTATGCATTCAATTTCTTCACCCAAATGTTGATATGTTAAGTTTCTGGTTCCATTTTTAATATTTGATCCATGTATTTATTAAAAAAGTGGGTTTAGATTTGGACCACTAACTAAAATCTTGTACTTGGGCATTGCATTAATCTTAATTTAAGATCCACGATTGACAGAACTTAATAAAACTCAGGTTGTACAGTTCCAGTTTTCATTATCAAATCTACTTTTTATTCTTTGTCAGTTCACAAGTGAAAAGTGAAATGGTTTTAACTCAGTGTTTTGTAAAACGGGTTCAGAGCCTTCGGACACAAACCACATGCTATGGCCGTAATCGCTTTTCCTGTGAAAGCAGTAAAAAAGAAAACATTGCATGCAAAGTAGCCAGAGTCATTTTAGTGTAGGTGATAATACCAGTGACCCGAATTTGAAATTTGCCCGCACTAAATTCTTCATATGAATGTGTTGGGTCCTCTCACAGTAACAATATATGATCATAACCCCTGCTCATCGAGAAAACATTTTTATGTTGGTTTTTAAAACATCGGTTCAATTCGGTGGGTTATGGACCTTATGGTGATCTGTTTGACATGGACAACTTTAACTAGGGTTATCAGAATGTAGCTACAGGATCTAACCAGTGTATGGAAAACGGTTTATAACTGTCGTAGACTCGTAGGTGTTAAATCTTTTTCTGTTTTTGGGTTGGATCATAAATGTGTGCTTATTTCGCATGAAAATGACATCATTTCTTGTGTTCTTTTGGGACCACTTTGGTGTTTCTTGTATATGTCTTTTCGGAGGAAAAATGTATATAAATAGTAGATACATGTGATGTAATCAGGGAAATGGAGGAACAAGGATTTACGAGAGTCCCACTAGGGTGCACGTCATTTCGGTGGATCCATATGCTCGCACATAGGTGCACGCCCTAAACACTCTCGGAAGCCGAATCTATTTTGCTGAATGCGGATTAACTAGAAAAATAAGCGGCACAAAATTGCACGATGTCTAGCAGATGATGATCGAATGTCATATCTTTTAGCATTTTTGGGTCGACCGAGCGAAGCGAGGGAAGATTTTTTTTTTTATGATAGCAGATAATTTTATTGCTTAACTTGCTGAGGTATTGTGGTCTTTTGCCAGAAGACTACAAATATCGGCACTAAAGCGAGGGAAGACCTTTATATGAATATTTTTTTTTTTGTAAAATCTAAGTCAATTGGATTTGATGTTCATGGTTAGTCTTTTTCACTTGACACAATTATCCCTCCATTTTAGTCAAATAACTATAACTCCTTTTGTATCCTATTTTTTAGGGGTATAATTGGAAAACAAACTTTAATATAACATATCTAAAAATCAGTGCCTTGGAATTTTACAAATTTTATCTTGTTGGAAAGGTTATAAAATAATCTACACAATGAACACAAACAACAATATCAAATTTAGAGTTTTTACGAAAAATTCGGAAGTATTTATCAATTTAGGCACAATTTTAGAAAATTAAATGTATATTCATTATGTAGCCATATTTTGATTTACGCATCAACTAATTTTCCGTTGCAACTAATAAAACGATATACTCCCTCCGTTTCAAGAAAAGTGATACTTTCACTTTAGACACAATTCTCGAAAATTGAATGCATAGCCATTATGTAAACCACCACCAAGGATGCATAACACATCCTGCAACCATATTTTGGTTTATGGATCGACTAATTTTCCGTTTCTGGAAAAGTAATACTTTCATATTCCGTTTCAGGAAAAGTGATACTTTCGCTCCGTTTCAGGAAAAGTGATACCTTCTTCCCGTTTCAGGCAAAGTGATATTTTTGCCCCGTTTCAGGAAAAGTGATTGAAACGGGGCGAAAGTAGTGCAGACAAACCCCATCTTCAGATTCTTCTTAGGTCGGCCCTCCCACCGTGACAACGGTTGTACTAGTTAATAGATTATCTATAGATAATGATGCTAGCAGTGGTGTATGTAGGTTTCTTTTCTACGGGTTAGGAGTTGCCATTCAAAAGGGTATTGGTGCTCAGCTTGTTGCTAGGCTACCAACCAAAATTTTGTACCAACCCCTAATGGATTTATATCCTGTAATTGTTTATGCTTCAAAAGAAAAAATTCTGTAGATTTTGATCCGAACCATTTAGATTTTTTTACTATACTTTTTAACATTTGCCATTTGTTGCTTCGCCAAAATGGTTATGATCTTTATTTTCCTGGCCAACTGGCCTAACCCCAGATGGTTAACAAATTGCAGTTTTTAACCACATATACTAGTAGTGAAACTGTGCAAGGACAACTGCTTCTTAGTACCTGATGGTATACCAGCAAAGCCTCAAAAATAGTTGGACATATATTCATGTTCCTAGTATGGGAAAAAGGACGTTTTGACTGTGCCATCTAGTGGATCCGGACAAGGTTGGCCTGTTCAAAACACTTGTGTATAATACTGAAGTACTAGCTAGCCACTTAGACCTAGTGATGGACAGTCTCTTACTGTGTGATCTGCATACGCTCATGACAATCATGACTGTTAAAACGAGCGTGAAAATACTTTTCACTGCGGTTCTTCAAATGTTGCGAGAGACCGGTAAAAACAATCCCTGATTTTTTTTTAAAAAAAAGGGAAACTTTGGCAATTCGGGTTTGTCATTTGGATGCCCATAAACTAAATATAGAACATGTCATAGTAATGAACCAGCTCTTACAGCATCTAACAGTAAAACCAGCTCTTATAATCATCCTGCTTAAGCGTCCAACCACGAAAACCAGGACATTTAACGCGAATTTTAATAACATTGGCATAATAAGTATGGTTTCTTGGTAAGATATTAAGAAGCCATAGATGATATTGAAAGTACATTTTGATGTGTATCTTTCACAATATTTTTAAATGCTCTGTTCTTCCTATTAAGTCGTTCACTTCAAGTCTCTCCCTCTAACTCTCAACTTCCTTCATAAATACCTAATTCAATTGTGCTTGCAAAGCATTCAGTGAGAGACTTCATTTCCTCACCTCATTACCCTTTCATCAACTCTCTCATTAACTGTGAGTTTCATGGCATGTTACGTATAGAGAGTGAAAGTAGACATATAGTCTTAATTCACTGAAAACTTTAAAGTGGAAGGAAGGGTCATTTCTCAATTTAAGTACCTCAACTTATAGCACCAGAGGAGAAGCATTGAAGCACCTTTGCTAATTTATCTTATCAAATTTTTTGTTATAATTGCCAACCAAATTTCACCACCTATAGTATCACGAGAAATAAAAATATCAGCCAACCCAAAGTTAAATGGGCAATTAATTCAAAAGAAAAATATTTAAGATCCACCTAAATGAATTAAACTCAGAGGAAGGAAATAGTTGAAAATGGTGGTTGTAGTCCATTAACATTATGCATATGCCAGTTTCATTTTCCCATGAAAGTCCTTCAATGTTCATTAACTAGTAGGTCAGTAACTATCTAATGAATGAACATACAACCTGTTCAGCAGTAAGGCCAATAATGAAGTTCTTTAATTTAATTTATTAGTGGGATGCAATTTTATTAAGTTCTCTTATTTGAGCAAGGATCTTGTTAACTTGTATAGCCCTGTGAAAAATTAGTTTTGCTTGTTTTTTTGTATTGGAATATATCATTTGTTGCAATTCATAAGTCATTTTCGATGCAAGAAATATTAATTTCCAGTGCAATAAGCCAATTAAAAAAGAGTGAGGATCCATGGGCATTTTTAGATGGACACTATCATACATGATTTGTGTCATTTTCTCTGCAAAACTCAAACGACAATGAATTTAAATCTGATATTTTGATGATACATTCTTCTTATAAGACTCTACATTCCTACCAAAAATGATCACAATTCGAGATACCAAACCTCACCATCTACCGATTTTAATTACAACCGTTAACTTTTAACGGTTGATATTCAAAGGGTTAGATGGTAGTGTTATACGTCTTGAATTGTGCTCATTTTTTGTGGTAATGTAGAGTCTTATAAGAAGAATGTATCATCAAAATATCATATTTAAATTCATTGTAATTTGGGTTTTCATGAGAAAATGAGACAAATCATGTATGATAGTGTCCATCTAAGAGTGTCCATGGATCCTCCCTCATTAAAAAAAGGTACAATTTCCATGTAATGAAACAAATTTTTTTTTTTTTTGGGTTAAAACCTTAATTTTATTCGGCCTTGTAGTAGGGTAAAAACCGATTCTGCTGGAAATGGTAACATACGGTAGGTTGATAAGAAAAGAGTCTAAACCCTAAACAAATATAATGCACAGGAGTACTTTAGATTCGAGAGATCAATTTGTAGAAATAGGGCATAAACTATGAAATGGTCGTTCCAGTCTTGCTTCAGTCACAAAAAAAGGAGAATGGTTGGTCTCATGAAGGGAAGCAGAGGAAGTGTAGAGATCAGAGTGGCAGACTCTGTGTAAGGTGAAGGTGTATAAATGTGTATCAGAAGGTAGAATTTTCTTGAATGTTGTAAGCAGTATCTTTTGTGTGTGTTGTGGATACTTGCCTTAATGGTTATGATTGCATGTTCATAAATAGATAAGAAAATCTATTTATGTGTAATCATGCTTGTACATCCTGATCTCGTAGGAAGTGGAAGTTGTGAAGGAGTGAAAAAGGTGGAGATCGTGTGAAAGTGATGAAACAGTGTCCCTATCATGGAGGGAAGACTGGACGGTTGCATACCCACTACTCCTTCACTTGTCAACTGTCCGCATTTCCCGACACTTTCTTATAATGGGTGTATTGCACACCGCATTGCCGTAGACCGCCAGACCAATACCATGATGAACATCCCCATTTGTGATATTGTTGATGTCTCGAGTATTTTGGTGGAAAATACTACTCCCTCCGTCCAAGTTATGTAGGAGGAATTTTTAAATATCTTAGATTAAGAAAAAAATGTAGATTTCATATATTTCTATCATTTTCCTAATTTACCCTTCACCTATTTCCAATAGCTAGACTCAAGAAACTACTTTTGTTGATACCCATGTAACATTAATGATGGCATATATGTCATATGTAACATTGGAATATGAACTCCGTCTATCTATTTGGACAACCAAAAATCACTTCTCCGCCTATATAACTTGGACGGAGGGAGTACTTAGTTGTAAATGTAACCTGCATAACTAGGTTGACCTGCATGACTTCCTCTCACCTGACTGATGAAGTTGACAGGTTGTGAAAGTATGTCATGTCGCAGCTTGAATGGATCAGTAACATGAGACGGGGTTTCCGAGTGAGTCCAACACCTCTTGAATGAAAGAATGAATGAAATTCATGAAATTTCGTAGTCAGATATTCTCAGGTGTGAGATCCTTTACTAAAACTGCTGTAGAATCTTCATACGAACTCGTATTTTTGATCAGAAGAGAATTTCATATCTTTTACCGCGGGAAATTTTAGGGTTTGAGCTAGTTTAGGAGGTGAAAACATCCCGGCAGTAAGAACTCAGGAGGAATTCTGCCAGTTTTCAGCCATGACCTAGTTTTCTCTTTAGGTTATATCTTTTAGCTCGTCCTTCCGATTGATATAATTTTTTAGTATGTTATACTAGACAACCATACGAAACTTTTGACATATATCTCCTACATAAATTCTTCACCGATTGCTCCCAGCTGTCCGGATAGGTTGAGGAGATATGATTGGTCAGCCATTGGGAGCTTGTCAGGTAAGCTTCAAGTGTTCTGATTGGTTGGAATGAAAGAGGGGCGGAAGGTAGTCACCCTGAGACCTGATTGGTCGGTCACGAGAGGCGCAAGGCCTGCCATATTGGCGGGACAAATTGTGTGGTCGGACCCAATCCGTGACTGACCTACGCAATCACGGTTAACCCTAGATAATTTCAAACTTATTTATTTCTCGACCATGATTAGGGTTTGGTTGCAACCAATCATGGGAAGTCTTCACTCCTTGCTTGGGTAAGCGAGCCTTCGACAAGTAGGAGTCAAGATACTATACTTCACGCCAAATTGAGCAAAAATCGTGAAATTCATGCCTTCACATGAAATTAAGTGAAGTAGAAAAATTGTGTGTGTTGACACAAAATTGAGAAAAATACCCGAATTTGTATGCTTGCACGAAATTGGGGCAAAAAAAAAAAATGAGTCTATCTATATCATTCAATTGAGAATGGATATTGATATTTAGGTAAATTTTAGGAATTCAGCCGTGGGATTATAGCACTAAAATATTTTGACATTTAAGTATTGAGGGAAATATCGAGAAAAATCCCAAAATGACAGGTATGCCCCTTTCGCTCGACTTTTAGTAAAATGACTATTTTACCCATGGTCCAAAACTTGATGAATATCAGTTTTCACTTCTAATTATAAAATCACCGTTTTGCCCCTGGTGTGTAAAATTTTACCTATTGTCTGAAAATTCACCCAAAATGACTGTTTTACCCTTTGTCAAAAATCCACCATCAACAAGCCTGTCAACATATTTATTTGTTGATTTAAACTAAAAGTTGCAATTATTGAAAAGGTAGATTTAGGGGGTGTTATACATATTATGTCATGAGGAGCACTAAGTACTTAATCGGTTATTATTGTTTCCTTAGAATCAATCTTTTGAGGATATGAACTGTAATGACCCAAACCTTCAACAATATTGTTGTCACTTAGCCACTGCGGATATCCAGCAGTGTCGGTTCATTAAACGGGTATCGCTATGATCATCCAGCAGAAGCTTTCCAGAAGAGTCCCCGGATTCCTCATTTCCGAACACATTTAACTGCACGACTTTTTTGCCTACTCTGGACCCTATGTTACATGTCTCGATGTTTAAGTTCTTTTCCACCAAATTTTGATCTCCAATGCAAGGGTCAATATGGTAAAGTTAAAGTAAGATGACATTGCTAGGTAGTGGTAAAGAAGAAAGTCTAGATTAACTTTCTTCATGACCTTAGGTCTTTAGTCCACATCATCATTTGTCTCTAAATTTGAATACAATTTGTTAAATAAGAACTCGGAGAGTGGAGATGAATCTTAGGTAAAAAATCTTATCTTTATTTTATTTTGTCATTTAGCAATAAACCATAAAAAAAAGTGTTAATAAGACACCCACCTAGGATGACCTTGACCACTTGCTAAAAAATATTGGACGTTCGTACAAAACCTTACTTGCTCATTCATGCAAAAATGGAGAGTTTCAGTCAAGATCAAACTCTTCTGAAAATACAAAATATTGCATAAACGTCCGAAAAAAATACCTGAAATCTCAGGATTGGATGGACGTCGACATGGTGGCTCGTGCACCACCATGGCCGGATTTGGACGGTCCACCAGGCCACCATGATCGGCCGGTCCCACATTCTTTAGTCCATATTTCGAATAATCATCTACTTGGATAATACTTCATATTTTTGGAAAATCCTCCATATTTTGGTGAATAATCCTCTTCCACTAGTTGGATAATCCTCCGCCAAGACGGTATCTCCACCACCAATGGCCGGTCTCCATACCCTTTGATTGGTCGGTATCTACCCATATTGGACAACCTTCCATCTCCTGGACCCAAGGCTTCCAAAATTAGGGTCTCAGACTTTAATTTTTTTTTGATCGGGTCTGAGTATCAACAATTTCCAGATTAATCCAGCTGTCAATATTTTAGTTAATATTTAATATTCGGTCCTTCTACCAATATTTTTGTTGCTCGAATGTGATATTGGACACCCACTTGGCCGACCATCCAATATTGCATTCGAAGACCATCGAGTCTAATACTTATTAATAGTCTAATTCCTACTTTTTCATTCGACAACTCATGACACAGTGGATCATTAATGGGTATTCTATAATAACCTAACAACATACTTGACACATCAGAGTAGGTCAAGATCCAGCAATCTCATCAGACCGACGTTCATCAATACTAAACATCCGAGTATCATTGATGTCTTAGCCTGCACAATGATATGTTATTATTTATCGGACTCAATGTCTATGCATTATTGCTGTCCCAACAGGCACCTTATGCTCAATCCATAAGTCACAGAGCATATTACATTTTTCAATTATACTCGACTCATCAAGTCTAAGACTCATTGTTAGAGCATTGCTCGGTCGAACTCACAAGTGTTGCTATCTCAAGCTTGTTGTCAAAACTATATTTGATTTCTAGTCTACAATTAGTTAAGTCTTGGATTAGGATAGAAGTGTAGTTGAGAAACGAACATCACGGTAGTCATCATTGCGTTCTACCGATTGAAGGCGAAGATCAACCGAAGCTTTGGAAAATTTCTTCAACAAAAGGTAAGTGAAGACCGGACCATCTTTTTCTCAAGTTATATTCAATTTTCTATCTTTGAGACGTTGTCGAGTAAATAATTAGACTAAGCATATCGAAAATTTTGAGTCAAGTTTATCTTGTAATTAGTTCTCTAAATATATGACTAAGATTAATGAACATTTCATACTTGATGAATTTCGCTTAAGAACAATTTATTGTTCGCAATCAAAATCATGATCCAAGAATTATTCTTCGAAAATAGCCAGGAACAGTGATATATGTCATTGATGTTATTCGAGAATGTTTCGAATCGATATAGAGATAAATATAAAACTAATGTAAATTCGAATATAAGACAGTGTATATACCAGTCTTATAAACTGTTAAGGTCTGAATCCGTAATACATGTACTCATTACACGTAACAGAGTAGCTATATGTCAACTAATAGACTTTTAGTATGCATACCTGTATGCACACCGTAAAAAGTCTGTGAACTCGTGAACCCGGATCGGTACGCAAACCAGTACGCTACTAGAAAAGAATTATTGGTCTGGGAACCGGGTTGGTATCCATATCAGTACACATACCAGATCAGTTCTGTGAACTCCGGAACGTGTCATTGTCTTAAGGTATCCATATACGGTACACGTACTGAAAAAGTTCTATGAAATCCGGAACTCGGTCATGTTATAAAGGAAACATATATACCGGTACACGTACTTTGACTTAACTGTTCACGAACCGGTTAATTATTTGTACCTTGTACATCTACTTACCATGTCGATTAAATTCATATGTGATATGATTTTTAATTGTTGTAGTAAATAAGATTCGAACTCTAAGACTTGTGAAGATTATATTTAAAGATTTAAAAAAAAATAAGAAGCAAAGGCGAGAGTTACTGGGACTAGGATTTCGCCGAATTCATTTCAATAGGTTCAATTATTTATTCTTCAGCAATTATAGCTCAATAAATAAAAACATGGACTCTTATTTTTGCCATGGTAGATTCTCAAAATATTAGCTATAAATCGTAAGCATAGGACATCAAACATTTAAGCAAGCATGACCCATCAAATAAAATAATAACTAATTAATTCAAATCGTAAATCAATTTAAAATAAATGCAAAAGTCATAAAAAGAATAAGATAAATTTACCCATGTATGAAATTCAGATTCCTCCATCGACCCGGTGATGCGGTTTAGCTACTCATGATGTAGACACTCTCAAAATATTTTTTATATACCTCAAATGGTGTTTACAATGAAGAAAAGGAGAAAAATAACATAAACCGGGAATTTGCAACGGTTAATAGGCGTTACAAACTCACCGTTACACTTTGCAAACCAGCTGTTATAGAAAGTATATTAGGAAACTGTCGTAGAAAAACTGTCACTAAGCCAAGAACTGTGACAGTTGTAAAATGACAGACCCATAGCGTCTTCTGTGTTCTTCGTCTTCTACCTCTCTACAACAGCAGAGAAGTTTCTGCAACTTCTCCTCTTCAGCTCTGTAGTCTCCAATCACTCGATGATCCCTATATGACTCCACAGAACCCTTTTTATAGCCACAACAACCATCGAATCTCCCCCATAACTTTGAATATTATTGTAATAAATTCTTTCCACTCTCGGGAATTATTTCCATCTTTTATCTCATCACGCATCTTCTGCAAAGCATATATATTCTACCACGTTAAAAGCATGTTGTTTTGTTGCCCTGGATTGAGTCAAACTCGTATTTATCCACACTCCATTTTCAGTGAACACAGGAAAGCATACGATTATCCATGATATATTTCTTCTCTGTTTTATACTTCCACGCGTCTTTGAGTTGTCAAGAATCTTTTCCAATCAATAAAGAATAATCCAGAGGATAATATCGTCTTCCATGCAATGCGTATCTTCCAAATAAAACCCGATAATTCTCACTGCCCTGTTTTCCTTGAATCGAGATAATATCTTTCCTTTTTAGAATTTATAGCTATTACCAATCCTGTTTAGTCGTGCCAGATTAATCCCAATCCAAAACAGGAAACAAATCCGACCAAATCACAACGTAGAATTCGACCAAATCATGCAGAAAATCTTGAGAAATCCCGTGAATACTTCCACTGCTCTGTTTTCATCAATCCGAATCTTCAGCCAATTATAATCGAAATCATTGATCATACCAAACCTGTATAGCTCTCATAAACCCATACCATCAAATCCAGCCATTGAGTCTCACTCAAACACCTCCAAAATCGAAACCCTAATTCTGCTGCCATTTTCCCTCCATTTTCTGATTTTGAATTTGGGAAGAAGATGTCCTCCCCCTAATACTGTACGGGTGTCCCTTTAGCACTTGCCTTATGGGGTGTAAATAGTAAGGAAGGTGTCCCTTATCCATTGAGGTGCTCCTTAGTAATTGAGGTGTCCCTTAACCAACATTGAGAGTCTGAATAACACGTGTCCTCCGGGTGCAAATAGCATTTTTTCGAGCCAATTCTCACAAGAGCTTATTCTTCCAAAAACAATTAAAACAAATTTGTTAGAGAAATAATGAGTCCTAGCTAATGTATTTATGGGTTAAAATGCGTCGCACTTTCGTGCTTATCAAATTCCCCCACACTTACATTTTGCTAGTCCTCGAGCAAAACAGAAGAAGACCCGCTACACAGCTGGCATATAATAAGAGGGAAAGCGCGAGAGACCCGCTACACAGCTGGTCATACCAATTTTTTTTTTTTAGACCCTCTAAACAACTGATCATTTTTTATTTTTTTTAAACCCGCTACACAGCTGGTCATATAATAGAAATATGAAAGGTTAACCACTCCCACACACTTGAATCTAACATTGTCCTCAATGTTTCAAACAATGCAACCTGTAATGGGATGCAATAAATATTAATAAGAGAAACAAATATAAATCAAAGAGAAGCGATTAGAAGATTTCACATGATTGACGCAAGAAAAGTATCATTCTCTGTAACACACATCAAAAGATAGTAATAACAAAGAACAATGAAAATCAAATAAAAGCAAAAAAGACTAAAGAAAATGTAAAAATAATAAATAAAAAAAACTACCTACTGGATATGTACAGAAACGGATCCCCAAAAATTAACAGCCTGAAAATTTGGGGATCAACCTAAAATAAAGTATTTACAAACGACAGCTTCACAATTATGTTGTGAAAATATGGGGACACTGAAACTGTCAGAAATAGAGGATTACCCCCAAACCTAGTTTTTATTTCACATGGAAGTGAGTAAAGAACAAAATATGGGGATACTATTGGCACTGTGGAAATATCATTTGGCTCATGCACGGTATTAGAAACAGGGACGTCCTCTGGGTATTTGGATGCAAAGTAATCCAACAAAATTTTATAAGCACATAATTCTAACCCTAAATTAGGTAACTTTCGGAAGTCTAAGGGTCTAGATACAACCTCTAAGTTGGGAGAATTATCTTGTGAGATATATTCATCTATTGAATTAGGCAAATCATCTACACGGTCATCTATAAATTCTGTCTGGAACAGAGAGTCACTACAAGACTGATCATCATCAAATAATTTTTGGCATTCCAGAATTCATCTTTGTTCCAAACTAGGTGGTGTGTATTTGTAATACTTCTCATATATCATTAGAGGGGATTCTTCACTTACCAATTGTGGAGCAAAAACTCCATACCGTTGCCTATGCATATATTCACCAAGCGTCATCTCAGATGAGGTTGCCTGATAATTTGAATTTCTAAGCTTATGTTCTTCCAGTGTCATCTTAGGTGACGTCTCCTTAGAAGAAGTCATCATCCTCAAAAAGTCCCTGAAAAGAAATACAAAAAGAAACGCATAAAAAGGAAAAAAAATCTAAAATGAAATGAAATTACTTTACAAAATAAAAATAAACCTAAAAATTAATCTAAAAACAAGTCTGCATCGGCGGCGCCAAAAATTGATATGATTTTTAATTGTTGTAGTAAATAAGATTCGAACTCTAAGACTTGTGAAGATTAAATTTAAAGATTTAAAGAAAATAAGAAACAAAGGCGAGAGTTACTGGGACTAGGATTTCACCGAATTCATATCAATAGGTTCAATTATTTATTCTTCAACAATTATAGCTCAATAATTAAAAACATGGACTCTTATTTTTGCCAAGGTAGATTCTCAAAATATTAGCTATAAATCGTAAGCATAGGACATCAAACATTTGAGCAAGCATGACCCATCAAATAATATAATAACTAATTAATTCAAATCATAAATCAATTTAAAATAAATGCAAAAGTCATAAAAAGAATAAGATAAATGTACCCATGTATGAAATTCGGATTCCTCCGTCGGCCCAGTGATGGGATTTAGCTACTCATGATGTAGACACTCTCAAAATATTTTTTATATAGCTCAAATGGTGTTTACAATGAAGAAAAGGAGAAAAATAACATAAACAGGGAATTTGCAACGCTTAATAGGCGTTACAAACTCACCGTTACATTTCCAAAGCAATTATTACGAAACTATATTAGGAAATCGTCATTAGAAAAACTGTCACTAAGCCAAGAACTGTGATTTGTAAAATGACAGAACCAGTAGCGTCGTCTGTGTTCTTCGTCTTCTACCTGTCTGCATCAACAGAGAAGTTTCTGCAACTTCTCCTCTTCAGCTCTGTAGCCTCCAATCACTCGATGATCCCTATATGACTCCACAAAACCCATTTTATAGCCACAACAACCACCGAATCTCCCTCATAACTTAGAATATTATTATAATAAATTCTTTCTACTCTCGGGAATTATTTCCATCTTTTATCTCATCACGAATCTTCTGCAAAGCATATATACTCTACCACGTTAAAAGCATGTTATTTTGTTGCCTGGATTGAGTCAAACTCGTGTTTATCCACACTCCAATTTCAGTGAACACAGGAAAGCATACGATTATCCATGATATATTTCTTCTCTGTTTTATACTTCCACGCGTCTTTGAGTTGTCAAGAATATTTTTCAATCAATAAAGAATAATCCAGAGGATAATATCGTCTTCCATGCAATGCGTATCTTCCGAATAAAACCCAATAATTCTCACTGCCCTGTTTTCCTTGAATCGAGAGAATATCTTTCCTTTTTCGAATTTATAGCTATTACCAATCCTGTTTAGTCGTGCCAGATTAATCCCAATCCAAAACAGGGAACAAATCCGACCAAATCCGACCAAATCACAACGCAGAATTTAACCAAATCATGCAAAAAATCTTGAGAAATCCCGGGAATACTTCCACTGCTCTGTTTTCAACAATCCGAATCTTCAGCCAATTATAATCGAAATCATTGATCATACCAAAGATGTATAGCTCTCATAAACCCATACCATCAAATCCAGCTATTGAGTCTCACTCAAACACCTCCAAAATCGGAACCCTAATTCTGCTGCCATTTTCCCGTCATTTTCTGATTTTGAATTTGGGAAGAAGATATCCTCCCCCTAATCCTGTACGGGTGTCCCTTTAGCACTTTCCTTATGGGGTGTAAATAGTAAGGAAGGTGTCCGTTATCCGTTGAGGTGCTCCTTAGTAATTGAGGTGTCCCTTAACCAACATTGAGAGTCCGAATAACACGTGTCCTCCGGGTGCAAATAACATTTTTTCGAGCCAATTCTCACAAGAGCTTATTCTTCCAAAAACAATTAAAACAAATTTATTAGAGAAATAATGAGTCCTAGCTAATGTATTTATGGGTTAAAATGCGTCGCACTTTCATTCTTATCAATGTGCACTTAAATTATTTCTCCGAGATAATTAGCATTTGAATAATCTCTAGAAACACCATAGACATATTTGATCACATTATTGTGACTCGAGTTAAGTCTTAAGTGTTTTTATGAAAATTCTCAAGATTATAGTTCAGTTGACTAGTTTCGACTAACCATTCATGAGCGTGGTCTTTTGTACACGGATTGGTTACGGTTCATCCTAAACAGGGTGTACATCTTGTTATTTTAATCAGATTCAAAGATTCATCTAACGGTGGATATTGTTTGCTTGGTTCCAAATCTATCTTGGCTTAAACCTAAAGCAACCTATGCTTTGAATGTTTATAAAAGAGGAACCTCAAATAACTGGGATCTTTGAATCCCAACACACATTTTATTGGCGTGTCATAGTTGTAAAACTAGAGTCGCCCTCTTCCTAAAACCCTTTGGGGGTTTAGCGACTACCAAGACTTCATGGGGATTCGTGAAGCCAAGTCCAGCTATTGTTTATATGATAGCTCGAGGATCCTGATCTTGGTTGATTAATGAGCTGCTCACTTGAACAAGATAGATAGTAATCATCAAAGTTCTCTTCGTCTCAGACTTTGTTGATTCCACAAGTTTAATACTTGTGAGGTGAATAATAATTTAGGATGCACTTCGGCGATCGACTCGGTAAAAAAAATCTTCGATTTTTTTTTCGTTTTCAGTGATTTTCACAGTTTTCATTAGTGTTTCTTACATTTAATTCAATGATGGATGGTAGTTTTTGGAGAAATCTATACAAGTTAGATAGTAATGATGTCTGAATTGAATAAAACTCATACAACTTTTGAATCTGGATCAAGAATGGAAAATAATAATTTTAGGTCTTCTTCTGTTAATTCTGGGTTATCTTCAGAGGGTGGAGCTCTTAATAAACAACCATCACTCTACATTTCAGATGATGAAATTGATGAAAGTATCAATGAATAAAAGTTTAGCCTAGTCGGGAGATTGGATTTTGTTAAATTGAAATTTGCTGCTGCAGAAGCTTCCTTAAGAAATCAGTGGAAACTTACATGTAACTGTCAATTGATTCCTCTTGGTAAAGGTTTTTCATTATTAAATTGGGTAATGAGGTTGATAAGAAATATCTTTGGAATGGTTTTTGGTTTGTTGAATCACAATCTCTTAAATTACGAGAATGAGAGGCAATTTTCAATCCAGCTGCTCAAAAATCCGTTACTGCTTTTATATGGGTTCATTTTCCTGGTTTGGGTATTGAGTATTGGGAAAGAAAAAATTATTATGCTTTAGGTGAGACAATTGGTAGATCTATAAAGGTGGATGAGACTACTCTAAAGAGAGAAGTTGGGTATTATGCTAGAGTTCTAGCGGGAGTATATTTAGCTAAATCTATTCCATATCAAGTTGTAGTAAAATCTAAGTATGGGAGTTTTCTTCAATAAATCCAAATTCCTCAACTTCCGAAGTTTTGTGATCATTGTAAGGTGGTAGGTCATTTGGTTTCAGAATGTATAACTAAGAGGAAGGAGCTTAATATGGGGGAAGCTACAAATGTTAATCATGTTCATAGGAATGTTTGGAGGGTTAAAGATAAGAAGATAAATTCTCTAAGTCCCGTAGGGTTTGATATTTGTCAAAATGCCAAGTCAAAAGAAAAGAGTATTGGGGATGAAATATTTAGTGATGATGTAATTATGGATGCAATTTATCCTTCAATAAGTATAGTGGATGGAAGATCTGCAGTACCAAAAACTAATAGTACAGGTAAATTTCATATTCTACAAAGTTTAGAGAATGAAGATCTTATTCCTATGAGTGTGAATAAGATTTTGGATGTTGCTTCAAGTAGTTCCTCTATTATAGATACAGTGAATGTGGTGAATGAGAAGGAAATGGTAGCAAAGGAAGTAATTAAAAAGGTGGTGAAACCAAAAACTTTCAGTTTAATAACAATAAGGAAACAAAATGCACTCAATTTAGTTAAAGAGCAAAAAGGAATGACAAGTCATGTTTCTTCTCAATCTCATAATTCTAAATGAAGATTATCTTTTGGAATGTCAGAGGCTTAAGAAGAATTAAAGCCAAAGACAAACTAAGAAGTTTAGTTAACCAATTTAGTCCTATTTTAGTTTGGGTAGTAGAGCCAAAGGTAAAATGGAATTCTAAGGTCGGTTCCTATGGGGGGTGGCTAATGATAGACGCATTTATGTGTCTATATTAGTCTCAATTCTCTGTAATGTTAGTACTCGATTTTGTGCTTATTTTGGTATTTTATGTCTTTGTAGGTGTTTTTGGAGAAATAAATGTTTTTGGGGAAATCGGCTCGAAAAGTTGATAAAGGCACCCCGGAGGACACTTACTATTTGGACTCTCATTTTCGATAAGGGGCATTCAGTTGATAATGGGTAACCCATCACTATTTGCACCCCAGATCTACTATTTGCACCCCATGGCTAATGGCACCCTACTCTGGTTAGGGGGCATTTCTTCTTCACGATTTAAACACAAGTTTTGGCGGGAAAGTTTGCTTTTCACCTGCGAAGAGTTTTGGAAGAGCTTAAATGAGATTCAAACACGGAATTTGGTTGGGATGGATTTGTTTCAGCTAAACATGGATTTTATGGTTGATTGGATCAATTATATTGGGCTGTATCATTGGATTTTCGATAAACCAAGGAAAGTACTCGGGTTTTCTGGAAACGTGGGACAGAAAGGCAGGGCTTGGACAAGTTTTACTCGGAGATTTTCATAGAAATAGTTTGGTTTGGGCCTGTTGATGTAGTACAGCTGTTTATGGGTGAAAACTACTCCTGCAGAATTTGGTAATTTGTGGTGTGGATGAGGAATGAATTTAAACCTTAAACAAATGCACTGCGCGGTGAGTGCTTGTAGATTCGAGAGATCAATCTGTGCAAGTCCGGCCTAAACCAAGAAATGGCCGTTCCAGACTTGTTTCGGTCACAAAGTGAAGGAGATGGGGTTGATCTTAGGGAGGGAAGCGAAGAAGGTGTTGAGAATGTTAAGGTGTAGACTTGCTTATGACTTGCAACAGGAAAGTGAACAAGCTTACGATTGGTGTAAGCAGGCTCTGGGTGTTTTCTTGTTGTTTTTCTCTGTTTTTCTCTCTGTTGTGTTTGAAATAGGGCGGAGAACCTATTTATACAAGTCACTAAGCCTTATTCACGTCTCTCGTGGGAAGTGGAGGAAGTGGAGTGATGGAGTAGTGGAGTTGTGCGTTGGTGATACACGACCAGCCTTGCCCACTTCTCCTGTTCATCTCTAACCGTCCATGACTTCCTAACACGTTCTTGTGATGGCGCGTTGCACGCTGCACGCCGTAAACCGCTGCACCAATATCCCAAAGATGTATCCCCAGGTTTGTGACATGATTGATGTCTGGAATGTGTGGATTGTGGATCCACGAAAGATAGCATGTAATCTTTGAATTGAATAATCTGCGTTATTCGGGAAGTCGATACTTGTGAAGTATCGTGTGTATTTTATGCAGTCTTGCATCATGGTGTGGTAAAGTGATGGATAATGACGCCTCACTGACCAATTAACTCCTGACGAGGGTTGAATAACCAGGCTGGTGAAGTTGGACGGATGAGATGATCTTTGAGACACTCATCTGCGACCCTTAATGAAATTAGGGTTTTGAAGAGGCGCGCAAGCATCACTCTTCAGCTTGGTCGAAACCAAGCATGGGAAGGATTTCGGAGAGGACCGACCGGGCGTGCATGTAGATGGCATGCCGGTGTACACGTCCATGTCTCACTGTCCCATGGAGGTGCGATCTAGGCCACTCAATTTGACCGGCAAAGAGGAGTGATTGGGATCGATTTAGCAATAGGAATTTGATGCCGCAAAAGTCCGCGCACCATGCTCATTTCCGGCGCGCGTTCTAAGACGACCTAACTCGATCGGTCTTGGCCGATTGGTTTGACGTGAAGATGGTAGGCTGGTGTTCACGCCTATGCCTGAATGTCCCATTAATACGTGATCCGAGCCACCCAAATCGTCCGGCGAAGTTGAGTGGTCGAGATCAGTTTGGGGTTTGGGAGGCGTGGCCACGCTAGTTTGGGCTCACGTTTTGGATTAACCAGGCATGATATGCCTTGGCCGAACACATGAGGAGGTAGATGGGCCCACGGTGGTCATGCTGGTATGACCGGACCGTTTAATCTAATCTGGGACCCTCCATTCGTGCGGAGAAGATGGACGCTCATGATGCTCAAAACCCTAATTTTGGGTTTCAAAGCCGTGCGCCATCTCTTGTTTGGGCGACAATTTTGTCACGACCAAACATGGTTGGTTTTGACCGATTGGTCAAGTGTGTAGGCGGGCCCACGGTGATCGTGTTGACATGCTCTGGGACCTTTGAATTTACATCTTCACCCTCCATCTATACCTGCGAAGATGGATGGTTGAGACTGCTTTGCAACACATGTAATATGCCGCAAACCCTAATTTAGGGTTTTCCTTCCATAATGCTTGGTATGAACGGTTTCTTGGCAAGCTAGGCCAATGACCGACCATGCGGGGTCGGCCGTGGGTATTCCATACCGCTTGGGGTGATGGAATTGATCCGGGGCCATCCAATCATGCTTATGGAGTTGGATGATCTGCGATCGAGATCATATCCGGACCGATACTGGTCGATCCGGGATGCTCAATCGGGCTAGTATAACACACCGAGAGGGGCTCAATCGGGCTAGTATAACACACCGAGAGTCGGCACATGTACGGGTATTTCGTACATGGTTTCATTATAGTGCTTGGAGGTTCGTGTTGCTCTCGCAAGAGTAACACTCGGTCGTCATGCCACACCGATAATGAGTACTTGGAAATACAAGGCTGATATGAAATTCACAGAAGGGATTGTTGCCACATGCTCCAACCTGGAGGAATTTCATGTATTCACAGAATGGGATTGTTGCCACATGCTCCATTCCTGGTGAATTAAGTGAGGGAGTATCCAACACTTATAAATGGCTTTATCTTTTACAAGATGTCAGCGCATGATTTTTTCTGTTTTTCTTTTTTTTACAAATTTAACCTTGAACGAAAATCCACCATCAACATTAAGTCCCCTGCCTAGCACATAATGGTTACACTATTGTGTGGTAGGCATGAGATGGTGACATATACGTGAGAAAGACAGGATGAAAGAAGTATACCCGGAAGAGTGTTGGCCAACCGCTAGTCGCCCACGCCGTTATGCTTGTATGGAATCCTTTGGTGGGACCGGTTTCCTTCTTTGGGTATCTGAATCAAAAGAGGAATCCAAACAAAAGAGGTATCCTTGTTCCATTGGGATTCTTCTAATTTTTGTCTATAAAAAGAGACCAATCCCTTTTCTTTTCTCACGAGTTTTTTTTTTTTTTTCATTGTCAAGCAGCTCCCGTCCGTGACCTTGCTGCCGCCCCACCGACCGCCGTTGCCGGAGTTGTTGTCGCCGGAGTCCGCCGCCGTCCGTCCACGGTAAGTTTCGGTTTTTGATTTTTTTTTATAAAGGTAAAACCCTAGTTTGTTAGGTAAACACCTTTTGTAAGACATGTATATGCTTAATTTTTTCCACCAAGGTTGATACGTCAATATTTTCTAGAATTGCTTAGTAAAACAACACGTGAATCCATGATCATGTTGTTTTTGCTTCTTTCCACCATTGCATGCAAAACTATCTTCTTAGATTGTAGCTTGGGAAGAGACCTTGGCTTGAATTTCGTAAACATAATTCCCACGATCATGAGAAAAACCGTGTTGTAATACGTGCTCGTGAATGTAACCCCACCTTGTGCGTTTGATCTGAACGTGGGTCCCACCCACATATGCTTGACTGATTTGAAACCAGTACCAGACTTGAAACTTGTACCGGACTTGAAACCAATACCAGACTTGAAACTTGTACCGGACTTGAAATCAATACCATATTGAAACTTGTACCGGACTTGAAATCAATACCAGACTGAAACTTGTACCGGACTTGAAACCAATACCAGACTTGGAATGATACTGGTGCTTGGACCCAATCCCAGCTTTTGTGTATTTCAACGTGGGTTGTGCCTTGTCATGCGTGACTACATGCCCCATGCGTTTTTCATACAAGTTCTAACTCCTATTTTCATTGTGGAATGAAGAAAAGAACTCCTGTTGAGATGTCTTCCGGAGATAATCTTTGGTTCCAAGCCAGGAAGTGTTGACGGCTTCAAAGATATGCCGAACATCGATGATGAGTTGTTTACCTCGCCTTTTCCAAACATCAGAAGGCATCCTTCTCATAAGATAGTCCTGCTTTCCGATTCATAAAATATGGATGCTTGATCCATTTTCTTCTTCAAAGACTTGTGATGAGATTTTGTCTCCGGAGAAATGAATATCCGCCTTCCCTATTGACTTCAAGATCTACCATACTCCACTGGGTTCTTATGAAGGATGGATGAGACGCATGTTGAGTAATAAGGACATTAAAGATAATTTTCTTTCGGCGCAAATCCTCAATGCGTTCATGGCATCTGCTGCTCTTGAAATTAAGAAAGACGCCGCGGGTTTGATTACCTTCATTTCTCGGTGGCGTATTTCTACTCATACCGCCATATATAGATGGGGAGAGATGACTATTACCCTGGAGAGTGTAGCTGCATTAATGAACCTGCCTGTTGCCGGAAGTCTTTCTTACGATCTCTCTGATACGGAGCAACGTAACTATGATGTTATACTTCAAAAGGTGGCGGAATTAGACAATCTGGACAAGGAGGAGAAAAAGATACGAGATGCTTTTACACCTGGTGGGTGTCGGAGTGGTCTCCTGCAGACCCAGAGCCGGATCAAGAGTTGGAAAATGAGCTCAGTGTGATTGCGTTCCTGTCTTTATGGCTATCCAGAGATATATTCGACGATGGTTCTGGAAAGAAAACCATTAGAGGTGACCTTGTTAAGATCGCTATAAAGCTGGCAAAAGGTAAAGTTCTTCCCCTGGGTGCCTTGTTCCTTGGATCGCTGTATTCTCATCTGGACGCCTTAGCAATGGACATGCATGTTTCTAACGGGTACAAGAAGGTGGAATCGCACGTTCACTTCGCTTTTCTTCAGGCATTCTTATGGGAACACTTCAAAAGCTATGCTCCTACCCCTGCAAATTTTCTCACCAACTTGTATGGTGGCTCGAGAATACTCCGCTGGAATAAGAGGCGTCCCAGAGCCGGTGCTAGACTTGTGGACGCATTTGACAATGTGTCTTCTGTAGATTTCCGTCCATGGGGCCGGTCCACCCTTCCGTTGTTCAGCCAAAGACTTTTGCTATTGCTTCTGATGGCCCTGATGTTGTGTTGCGTATCGATGTTAAGACTATGAGATCCGGGGAAATTGTTTACATGCGCAAAATGCATCTCGTGATATGTCCCGTCTTTATTCAACGAAGAATTTACGTGACTCCGTACAATATTGACAGGGCGGCTCGTCAAATGGGGTTTGATCAGGGTGTCCCATTTATCCGTCCACCAGGGGTTCCGAGAGATTTCCTGAATATTCTTAATGCTGACGTGTTTTTGGAACGGGTGAGCCTTCCCTTCTGGCCTATTGGGAGAAACCCAGTGGTAACCGATAAGTACAAGGAATTTTGGAGCAGGCAACGGTTGATTTTCCAGGAATTCTCGGAGAGTATTGTGACAGGTTTCCGTGGTGAACCATCTTCCGACGTTTTGAAAAAGCATTTCCGGTTGAAGCCACTTCGGCCAAACGGACCGGTGCCGAGGATTGCAGTCCCCAAGCAGGAGAGAGATCCAAGAGGCAGGCATGTGGTTCGGTGATCCTCAATTCCTCCAATATGCAGGTATTTAAATTTGTTCCCGTTGGTTCCTTTATTTCTCCAGGGTGAATCTTTCTAAGAGTAATTCTTGCTTGAAATCAGGGGATTCCGAAAGAGAATGTCTTCACAAGGCTAGCGCGTATTCAAATGAATGAGAAGGTCCGGCGGTGCTTGATCTTCATCTTCATGCTCGAGAAGTCCGAGAAACCTCTTCATGTTGAGAAGTCCGGAGAAACTGATCTTCATGTTGAGAAGTCTGGAGAAACCGCTCCTTTTCCCGACCATGACAGAGATGATGCAAGCTCGGTTGGACAAGCCGCCTCCCTGAGTGATCTTGTTGACGGGGTCGTGATGGAAATTAGTACCCAGAGCAAAGTAGATGCCAAAAGGAGTATAAGAAAGGTAGCGTCTGCAATAATTGAGGCGGCTCCCCTTGAAATCCGTCCTGAGCAGGTTCCAGTGAATATGTCTATTGTGGTGACTTCTTCCGAAAGGCCTCCTGCAACTGACAAGGCTCCTGTGGTTGGTGAGTTACCGATGATGCAGCACAGGGCTTTGTTCGATCCTCCTTTTACTGTCCCTTATCCAGGTCATGTGTTGGTTGGTGGATTCAGCGTGCCGGTTCGGTTCAAAGAGTTGTATACGGCAATATGGGAGATACACGGTCATATTGCTACCACTTTGAAGCTCAAGAGTCGTCTTGCATTGGTCAACCGCGTTCGGAGGCTTTATTTTCTATCCATGGGATGAGCGTCGCGACCGGTCGAATGATTTACGAGGAGATGATTGAAGACTGGAAGTGCCATCGAGATGTGTTTGTGCAAGACGACTTCAATGCTCCTTGGTTTCTCAAAAGGTTCTCCGAGATTCGAGCTCCGAAATTACAAGGTGAAGCCCCTTCTGCGAAAGCGTCACTCGCCGGGAAGAAGAGGTTGAAAAGTTGTCTCGAGGAGTTGAAGTCGAAGCAAGTTGTACTTCAAAGGATGAAAGTCGCTCTTGCCCAGAAGGACGAGTTGCTTCTGAAGGATTTTCCTTGAAGGATTCGTGCCATATACTTGTCTCTTCTTTTTGATGTTTTTCTTTTTGAGTGATAGTGAGGATTTTCTTTCTTAATTTGACTTACGGTTTTGAATAGGTAATTGAACTGGTTTATTTTGAGATAGTTTTGTGAATAACTTTTCTGAAAGAGGTTATTTTAAATGGAATTTGCATCTTGGTCATGAATGATTGCACATGTCATATGAAATTGCAAATGTCGTGTAAAAGGGAGGTATGAAGGGAAACAAATATGGCATTTGATCGTTGAGCCTCTTTCTCCATGTGCGGGATGCTAAGTCCCCAAAGGAATTCTAAAACTATCCTTCTTGTAAAATTGTTGAGTAGAACTTACTTGCTTTCGAAGCCTCACTTGTATCGAACCGGAGTAGCCTTTCTAAGAAAATCCTCCGCACCAATCTCTCAGAGTTATCGCTCTAGACCAAGCTTCTCCTGAACAATGCGCTTCAAAGCGTTGCATTCGCTGGTGGGGTGATGGAGGAACCGGTGGAAATGACAGTACCTCGGGTCCATTACTTCTTGATCAGTGGGCGGACGCCATACCGGGGGTAGCTCCACCTCTCCATTTCGTACCCACGCCTCCAATAGCTCCAGAATCTTCTTTATTGGGAAGGGGAAATGTAAGTACCTTGAGTCTGGCTTTTCCTGCGTTAGTTGGCATTGTGATGTCTTTCCGTGGCTTTGATGTGGAACAGGAGATGAAGTTGGGAGATTTGCGAGTGCCATCATATCTGCGGATCGCTTGCCTAGGCAAAGGGATGTGGAAGGTGTCGTAATGTCACTGCTGAGTGACCGGATTGAACGTTCCCATCCTCTGTATTCAGGTATTTCATGATTGATTTCTCCTTCCTCAAGCATTTCTTCAGTCGGTTGGAAGGCCAACGCTGATTGGACAGTCTTCCGGGCTTCAACAAGAGTTTTGATATATAAATCTTCTAGCAGGGCTCCGTAGGCTGCAGGCTCCCTTTCTTTATCTGGCAGACATTGTAGTACTCCGGACAAGTCTTTTCTTCTGTGGAGTTGCTTCGAGTCTGGACCATGTTGTCCATCTTTCCTGATCCGTTTGCGATTACGTGTTCTTTTTGCTTCTCCACTTGTAAAGGTGTGACTCGACTAAGGATTTAACGTTTCTTACCTCTCGAGTTGATGCCTACCGACCTTCTTGTAATTGTGCTACTATATCATTCAAAAGGCGAAATGTCTCGCTCTGCCTTCTGGTGATACCGGCTTGATTTGCCAAGACATCCTCCAGCATTCTAGCTATACTTCCCATGATATCTGAACCACCTGCGGACTCCGAGTGAGGGTACATCGTGAGATGAAAATTGAAAAATTGAGAATTCAATTTTTTGCAACCGAGAGATCAACCTCCCACTGTGGTCGCCAATTGTTTATGGGTGAAAACTACTCCTGCAGAATTTGGTAATTTGTGGTGTAGATGAGGAATGAATTTAAACCTTAAACAAATGCACTACGCGGTGAGTGCTTGTAGATTCGAGAGATCAATCTGTGCAAGTCCGGCCTAAACCAAGAAATGGCCGTTCCAGACTTGTTTCGGTCACAAAGTGAAGGAGATGGGGTTGATCTTAGGGAGGGAAGCGAAGAAGGTGTTGAGAATGTGAAGGTGTAGACTTGCTTATGACTTGCAACAGAAAAGTGAACAAGCTTACGATTGGTGTAAGCAGGATCTGGGTGTTTTCTTGTTGTTTTTCTCTGTTTTTCTCTCTGTTGTGTTTGAAATAGGGCGGAGAACCTATTTATACAAGTCACTGAGCCTTATTCACATCTCTCGTGGGAAGTGGAGGAAGTGGAGTGATGGAGTAGTGGAGTTGTGCGTTGGTGATACACGACCAGCCTTGCCCACTTCTCCTGTTCATCTCTAACCGTCCATGACTTCCTAACACGTTCTTGTGATGGCGCGTTGCACGCTGCACGCTGTAAACCGCCATACCAATACCCCAGTATGTATCTCCCAGTTTGTGACATGATTGATGTCTGGAATGTGTGGATTGTGGATCCACGAAAGATAGCATGTAATCTTTGAATTGAATAATCAAGTTATTCGGAAGTCGATACTTGTGAAGTATCGTGTGTATTTTATGCGAGTCTTTGCATCATGGTGTGGTAAAGTGATGGGTAATGACGCCTCACCGACCAATTAACTCTGACCGTGGTTGAATAACCAGGCTGGTGAAGTTGGACGGATGAGATGATCTTTGAGACACTCATCTGCGACCAGTTAATTAAATTAGGGTTTTGAAGAGGCGCGCAAGCATCACTCTTCAACTTGGTCGAAACCAAGCATGGGAAGGATTTCGGAGAGGACCGACCGGGCGTGCATGTAGATGGCATGCCGGTGTACACGTCCATGTCTCACTGTCCCATGGAGGTGCGATCTAGGCCACTCAATTTGACCGGCAAAGAGGAGTGATTGAGATCGATTTAGCAATAGGAATTTGATGCCGCAAAAGGCCGCGCACCATGCTCTTTTCCGGCGCGCGTTCCAAGACGACCTAACTCGATCGGTCTTGGCCGATTGGTTTGACGTGAAGATGGTAGGCTGGTGTTCACGCCTATACCTGAATGTCCCATTAAAACGTGATCCGAGCCACCCAAATCGTCCGACGAAGTTGAGTGGTCGAGATCAGTTTGTGGTTTGGGAGGCGTGGCCACGCTAGTTTGGGCGCACGTTTTGGATTAACCAGGCATGATATGCCTTGGCCGAACACATGAGGAGGTATATGGGCCCACGGTGGTCATGCTGGTATGACCGGACCTGTTTAATCTAATCTGGGACCCTCCATTCGTGCCGGAGAAGATGGACGCTCATGATGCTCAAAACCCTAATTTTGGGTTTCAAAGCCGTGCGCCATCTCTTGTTTGGGCGACAATTTTGTCACGACCAAACATGGTTGGTTTTGACCGATTGGTCAAGTGTGTAAGCGGGCCCACAGTGATCGTGTTGACATGCTCTGGGCCCTTTGAATCTACATCTTCACCCTCCATCTATACCGCGAAGATGGATGGTTGAGACCGCTTTGCAACACATGTAATATGCCGCAAACCCTAATTTAGGGTTTTCCGTCCATAATGCTTGGTATGAACGGTTTCTTGGCAAGCTAGGCCAACCGACCATGCGGGGTCGGCCGTGGGTATTCCATACCGCTTGGGGGTGATGGAATTGATCCGGGGCCATCCAATCATGCTTATGGAGTTGGATGATCTGCGATCGATCATATCCGGACTGATACGGTCGTCCGGATGCTCAATCGGGCTAGTATAACACACCGAGAGGGGCTCAATCGGGCTAGTATAACACACCGAGAGTCAGCCTGTACGGGTATTTCGTACATGGTTTCATTATAGTGCTTGGAGGTTCGTGTTACTCTGCAAGAGTAACACTCAGTCGTCATGCCACACTGATAATGAGTACTGGAAATACAAGGCTGATATGAAATTCACAGGAAGGGATTGTTGCCACATGCTCCAACCTGGAGGAATTTCATGTATTCACGAGAATGGGATTGTTGCCACATGCTCCATTCCTGGTGAATTAAGTGAGGGAGTATCCAACACTTATAAATGGCTTTATCTTTTACAAGATGTCGGCGCATGATTTTTTTCTTTTTTCTTTTTTTTACAAATTTAACCTTGAACGAAAATCCACCATCAACATTAAGTCCCCTGCCTAGCACAAAATGGTTACACTATTGTGTGGTAGGCATGAGATGGTGACATATACGTGAGAAAGATAGGATGAAAGAAGTTTACCCGGAAGAGTGTTGGCCAAACTCTAGTCGCCCACGCCGTTATGCTTGTATGGAATCCTTTGGTGGGACCGGTTTCCTTCTTTGGGTATCTGAATCAAAAGAGGTATCCTTGTTCCATTGGGATTCTTCTAATTTTTGTCTATAAAAAGAGACCAACCCCTTTTCTTTTCTCACGAGTTTTTTTTTTTTTTTTCATTGTCAAGCAGCTCCCGTCCGTGACCTTGCTGCCACCCCACCGACCGCCGTTGCCGGAGTTGTTGTCGTCGGAGTCCGCCGCCGTCCGTCCACGGTAAGTTTCGGTTTTTGATTTTTTTTTTTATAAAGGTAAAACCCTAGTTTGTTAGGTAAACACCTTTTGTAAGACATGTATATGCTTAGTTTTTTCCACCAAGGTTGATACGTCAATATTTTCTAGAATTGCTTAGTAAAACAACACGTGAATCCATGATCATGTTGTTTTTGCTTCTTTCCACCATTGCATGCAAAACTAACTTCTTAGATTGTAGCTTGGGAAGAGACCTTGGCTTGAATTTCGTAAACATAATTCCCACGATCATGAGAAAAACCGTGTTGTAATACGTGCCCGTGAATGTAACCCCACCTTGTGCGTTTGATCTGAACGTGGGTCCCACCCACATATGCTTGATCGATTTGAAACCAAAGTACCGGACTTTAAACTTGTACCGGACTTGAAACCAATACCAGACTTGAAACTTGTACCGGACTTGAAATCAATACTTGATCGAAACTTTGTACCGGACTTGAAATCAATACCAGATCGAAACTTGTACCCCACTTGAAACCAATACCGGACTTGGAATGATATCTCGGTGCTTGGACCCAATCCCAGCTTTTGTGTATTTCAACGTGGGTTGTGCCTTGTCATGCGTGACTACATGCCCCATGCGTTTTTCATACAAGTTCTAACTCCTATTTTCATTGTGGAATGAAGAAAAGAACTCCTGTTGAGATGTCTTCGGAGATAATCTTTGTTCCAAGCCGGGAAGTGTTGACGGCTTCAAAGATATGCCGAACATCGATGGTGAGTTTTTTACCTCGCCTTTTCCAAACATCAGAAGGCATCCTTCTCATAAGATAGTCCCGCTTTCGATTCGAGAAAATATGGATGCTTTGATCCATTTTCTTCTTCAGCACTTGTGATGAGATTTTGTCTCCGGAGAAATGAATATCCGCCTTCCCCTATTGACTTCAAGATCTGCCATACTCCACTGGGTTCTTATGAAGGATGGATGAGACGCATGTTGAGTAATAAGGACATTAAAGATAATTTTCTTTCGGCGCAAATCCTCAATGCGGTCATGGCATCTGCTGCTCTTGAAATTAAGAAAGACGCCGCGGGTTTGATTACCTTCATTTCTCGGTGGCGTATTTCTACTCATACAGCCATATCTAGATGGGGAGAGATGACTATTACCCTGGAGAATGTAGCTGCATTAATGAACCTGCCTGTTGCCGGAAGTCTTTCTTACGATCTCTCTGATACGGAGCAACGTAACTATGATGTTATACTTCAAAAGGTGGCGGAATTCGACAATCTGGACAAGGAGGAGAAAAAAAGATACGAGATGCTTTTACACCTGGTGGGTGTCGGAGTGGTCTCCTGCAGACCCAGAGCCGGATCAAGAGTTGGAAAATGAGCTCAGTGTGATTGCGTTCCTGTCTTTATGGATATCCAGAGATATATTCGACGATGGTTCTGGAAAGAAAACCATTAGAGGTGACCTTGTTAAGATCGATATAAAGCTGGCAAAAGGTAAAGTTCTTCCCCTGGGTGCCTTGTTCCTTGGATCGTTTGTATTCTCATCTGGACGCCTTAGCAATGGACATGCATGTTTCTAACGGGTACAAGAAGGTGGAATCGCACGTTCACTTCGCTTTTCTTCAGGCATTCTTATGGGAACACTTCAAAAGCTATGCTCCTACCCCTGCAAATTTGCTCACTAACTTGTATGGTGGCTCGAGAATACTCCGCTGGAATAAGAGGCGTCCCAGAGCCGGTGCGATACTTATGGACGCATTTGACAATGTGTCTTCTGTAGATTTCCGTCCATGGGGGCCGGTCCACCCTTTCGTTGTTCAGCCAAAGACTTTTGCTATTGCTTCTGATGGCCCTGATGTTGTGTTGCGTACTAATGTTAAGACTATGAGATCCGGGGAAATTGTTTACATGCGCAGCTGCATCCCAGGATATGTCCTGTCTTTATTCAACGAAGAATTTACTGTGACTCCGTACAATATTAACAGGGCGGCTCGTCAAATGGGGTTTGATCAGGGTGTCCCATTTATCCGTCCACTAGGGGTTCCGAGAGAATTCCTCCCGAATATTCTTAATGCTGACGTGTTTTTGGAACGGGTGAGCCTTCCCTTCTGGCCTATTGGGAGAAACCCAGTGGTAACCGATAAGTACAAGGAATTTTGGAGCAGGCAACTGTTGATTTTCCAGGAATTCTCGGAGAGTATTGTGACAGGTTTCCGTGGTGAACCATCTTCTGACGTTTTGAAAAAGCATTTCCGGTTGAAGCCACTTCCAGCCAAACGGACCAGAGCTGAGGATTGCAGTCCCCAAGCAGGAGAGAGATCCAAGAGGCAGGCATGTGGTTCGGTGATCCTCAATTCCTCCAATATGCAGGTATTTAAATTTGTTCCCGTTGGTTCCTTTATTTCTCCAGGGTGAATCTTTCTAAGAGTAATTCTTGCTTGAAATCAGGGGATTCCGAAAGAGAATGTCTTCACAAGGCTAGCGCGTATTCAGAATGAGAAGGTCGGGCTGTCCGATCTTCATCTTTGAGAAGTCCGGAGAAACCGATCTTCATGTTGAGAAGTCCGGAGAAACTAATCTTCATGTTGAGAAGTCCGGAGAAACCGCTCCTTTTCCCGACCATGACGAGAGGTGATGCAAGCTCGGTTGGACAAGCCGCCTCCCAGAGTGATCTTGTTGACGGGGTCGTGATAGAAATTAGTACCCAGATCAAAGTAGATGCCGGAAGGAGTATAAGAAATGTAGCGTCTACAATAATTGAGGCGGCTCCCCTTGAAATCCGTCCTGAGCAGGTTCCAGTGAATATGGCTATTATGGTGACTTCTTCCGAAAGGCCTCCTCAGAATTGACAAGGCTCCTGTGGTTGGTGAGTTACCGGTGATGCAGCCTGGGGCTTTGTTCGATCCTCCTTTTACTGTCCCTTATCCAGGTCATGTGTTGGTTGGTGGATTCAGCGTGCCGGTTCGGTTCAAAGAGTTATATACGACAATATGGGAGAAACACGGTCATATTGCTACCACTTTGAAGCTCAAGAGTCGTCTTGAATTGGTCAACCGCGTTCAGGAGGCTTTATTTTCTATCCATGGGATGAGCGTCGCGACCGGTCGAATGGTTTCGAGAGGAGATGATTGATGACTGGAAGTGCCATCGAGATGTGTTTGTGCAATACGACTTCAATGCTCCTTGGTTTCTCAAAAGGTTCTCCGAGATTCAGGAGCTCCAGAAATTACAAGGTGAAGCCCTTCTACAGAAAGCGTCACTCGCCAGGAAGAAGAGGTTGAAAAGTTGTCTCGAGGAGTTGAAGGCCGAAGCAAGTCAGTAATTCAAAGGATGAAAGTCGCTCTTGCCCGAAAGGACAAGTTGCTTCAAGGATTTTCCTTGAAGGATTCGTGCCATATACTTGTCTCTTCTTTTAGATGTTTTTCTTTTTGAGTGATAGTGAGGATTTTCTTTCGTAATTTGACTTACGGTTTTGAATAGGTAATTGAACTGGTTTATTTTGAGATAGTTTTGTGAATAACTTTTCTGAAAGAGGTTATTTTAAATGGAATTTGCATCTTGGTCATGAATGATTGCACATGTCATATGAAATTGCAAATGTCGTGTAAAAGGGAGGTATGAAGGGAAACAAATATGGCATTTGATCGTTGAGCCTCTTTCTCCATGTGCGGGATGCTAAGTCCCCAGTGAATTCTAAAACTATCCTTCTTGTAAAATTGTTGAGTAGAACTTACTTGCTTTCGAAGCCTCACTTGTATCGAACCGGAGTAGCCTTTCTAAGAAAATCCTCCGCACCAATCTCTCAGAGTTATCGCTCTGGACCAAGCTTCTCCTGAACAATGCGCTTCAAAGCGTTGCATTCGCTGGTGGGGTGATGGAGGAACAGGTGGAAATGATAGTACCTCGGGTCCATTACTTCTTGATCAGTGGGCGGACGCCATACCGGGGGTAGCTCCACCTCTCCATTTCGTACCCACGCCTCCAGTAGCTCCAGAATCTTCTTTATTAGGAAGGGGAAATGTAAGTACCTTGAGTCTGGCTTTTCCTGCGTTAGTGGGCGTTGTGATGTCTTTCCATGGCTTTGATGTGGAACAGGAGATGAAGTTGGGAGATTTGCGAGTGCCATCATATCTGCGGATCGCTTGCCTAGGTAAAGGGATGTGGAAGGTGTCGTAATGTCACTGCTGAGTGACCGGATTGAACGTTCCCATCCTCTGTATTCAGGTATTTCATGATTGATTTCTCCTTCCTCAAGCATTTCTTCGATCGGTTGGAAGGCCGACGCCGATTGGACAAAGATATTAGGGCTTCAACAAGAGTTTTGAGATATAAATCTTCTAGCGGGGCTCCGTAGGCTGCAGGCTCCCTTTCTTTATCCGGCATACATTGTAGTACTCCTGGACAAGTCTTTTCTTCGTGGAGTTGCTTGATCCGGACCATGTTGTCCATCTTTCCCGATCCGTTTGCGATTACGTGTTCTTTTTGCTTCTCCACTTGTAAAGGTGTGACTCCTGACTAAGGATTTAACGTTTCTTGCACTGTCTGAGTTGATGCCTACCGACCCTTCTTGTAATTGTGCTACTATATCATTCAAAAGGCGAAATGTCTCGCTCTGCCTTCTGGTGATACCGGCTTGATTTGCCAAGACATCCTCCAAAGATTCTAGCTATACTTCCCATGATATCTGAACCACCTGCGGACTCCGAGTGAGGGTACATCGTGAGATGAAAATTGAAAAATTGAGAATTCAATTTTTTGCAACCGAGAGATCAACCTCCCACTGTGGTCGCCAATTGTTTATGGGTGAAAACTACTCCTGCAGAATTTGGTAATTTGTGGTGTGGATGAGGAATGAATTTAAACCTTAAACAAATGCACTGTGCGGTGAGTGCTTGTAGATTCGAGAGATCAATCTGTGCAAGTCCGGCCTAAACCAAGAAATGGCCGTTCCAGACTTGTTTCGGTCACAAAGTGAAGGAGATGGGGTTGATCTTAGGGAGGGAAGCGAAGAAGGTGTTGAGAATGTGAAGGTGTAGACTTGCTTATGACTTGCAACAGGAAAGTGAACAAGCTTACGATTGGTGTAAGCAGGCTCTGGGTGTTTTCTTGTTGTTTTTCTCTGTTTTTCTCTCTGTTGTGTTTGAAATAGGGCGGAGAACCTATTTATACAAGTCACTGAGCCTTATTCACGTCTCTCGTGGGAAGTGGAGGAAGTGGAGTGATGGAGTAGTGGAGTTGTGCGTTGGTGATACACGACCAGCCTTGCCCACTTCTCCTGTTCATCTCTAACCGTCCATGACTTCCTAACACGTTCTTGTGATGGCGCGTTGCACACGCGCACGCCGTAAACCGCCAGACCAATACCCCAGATGTATCCCCCGGTTTGTGACATGATTGATGTCTGGAATGTGTGGATTGTGGATCCACGAAAGATAGCATGTAATCTTTGAATTGAATAATCTGCGTTATTCGGAAAGTCGATACTTGTGAAGTATCGTGTGTATTTTATGCAGGTACTGCATCATGGTGTGGTAAAGTGATGGGTAATGACGCCTCACTGACCAATTAACTCCTGACCAGGGTTGAATAACCAGGCTGGTGAAGTTGGACGGATGAGATAAACTTTGAGACACTCATCTGCGACCGTTAATGAAATTAGGGTTTTGAAGAGGCGCGCAAGCATCACTCTTCAGCTTGGTCGAAACCAAGCATGGGAAGGATTTCGGAGAGGACCGACCGGGCGTGCATGTAGATGGCATGCCGGTGTACACGTCCATGTCTCACTGTCCCATGGAGGTGCGATCTAGGCCACTCAATTTGACCGGCAAAGAGGAGTGATTGAGATCGATTTAGCAATAGGAATTTGATGCCGCAAAAGGCCGCGCACCATGCTCTTTTCCAGCGCGCGTTCTAAGACGACCTAACTCGATCGGTCTTGGCCGATTGGTTTGACGTGAAGATGGTAGGCTGGTGTTCACGCCTATACCTGAATGTCCCATTAAAACGTGATCCGAGCCACCCAAATCGTCCGGCGAAGTTGAGTGGTCGAGATCAGTTTGTGGTTTGGGAGGCGTCGCCACGCTAGTTTGGGCGCACGTTTTGGATTAACCAGGCATGATATGCCTTGGCCGAACACATGAGGAGGTATATGGGCCCACGGTGGTCATGCTGGTATGACCGGACCTGTTTAATCTAATCTGGGACCCTCCATTCGTGCTTAGGAGAAGATGGACTCTCATGATGCTCAAAACCCTAATTTTGGGTTTCAAAGCCGTGCGCCATCTCTTGTTTGGGCGAAAATTTTTTCACGACCAAACATGGTTGGTTTTGACCGATTGATCAAGTGTGTAGGCGGGCCCACGGTGATCGTGTTGACATGCTCTGGGCCCTTTGAATCTACATATTCACCCTCCATCTATACCTGCGAAGATGGATGGTTGAGACTGCTTTGCAACACACGTAATATGCCGCAAACCCTAATTTAGGGTTTTCCGTCCATAATGCTTGGTATGAACGGTTTCTTGGCAAGCTAGGCCAATGACCACCATGCGGGGGTCGGCCGTGGGTATTCCATACCTGCTTGGTGGTGATGGAATTGATCCGGGGCCATCCAATCATGCTTATGGAGTTGGATGACTACGATCGAGATCATATCCGGATCGATACGGTCGGTCCGGATGCTCAATCGGGCTAGTATAACACACCGAGAGGGGCTCAATCGGGCTAGTATAACACACCGAGAGTCGGCTGTGAGGGTATTTCGTACATGGTTTCATTATAGTGCTTGGAGGTTCGTGTTACTCGCAAGAGTAACACTCGATCGTCATGCCACACCGATAATGAGTACTGGAAATACAAGGCTGATATGAAATTCACAGAAGGGATTGTTGCCACATGCTCCAACCTCGGAGGAATTTCATGTATTCACGAGAATGGGATTGTTGCCACATGCTCCATTCCCGGTGAATTAAGTGAGGAGTATCCAACACTTATAAATGGCTTTATCTTTTACAAGATGTCAGCGCATGATTTTTTTCTGTTTTTTTTTTTTTTTACAAATTTAACCTTGAACGAAAATCCACCATCAACATTAAGTCCCCTGCCTAGCACAAAATGGTTACACTATTGTGTGGTAGGCATGAGATGGTGACATATACGTGAGAAAGACAGGATGAAAGAAGTTTACCCGGAAGAGTGTTGGCCAACCGCTAGTCGCCCACGCCGTTATGCTTGTATGGAATCCTTTGGTGGGACCGGTTTCCTTCTTTGGGTATCTGAATCTAAAGAGGAATCCAAACAAAAGAGGTATCCTTGTTCCATTGGGATTCTTCTAATTTTTGTCTATAAAAAGAGACCAACCCCTTTTCTTTTCTCACGAGTTTTTTTTTTTTTTTTTCATTGTCAAGCATCTCCCGTCCGTGACCTTGCTGCCGCCCCCACCGACCGCCGTTCTTGGAGTTGTTGTCGTCGGAGTCCGCCGCCGTCCGTCCACGAGTAAGTTTCGGTTTTTGATTTTTTTTTTTTTTATAAAGGTAAAACCCTAGTTTGTTAGGTAAACACCTTTTGTAAGACATGTATATGCTTAGTTTTTTCCACCAAGGTTGATACGTCAATATTTTCTAGAATTGCTTAGTAAAACAACACGTGAATCCATGATCATGTTGTTTTTGCTTCTTTCCACCATTGCATGCAAAAATAACTTCTTAGATTGTAGCTTGGGAAGAGACCTTGGCTTGAATTTCGTAAACATAATTCCCACGATCATGAGAAAAACCGTGTTGTAATACGTGCCCGTGAATGTAACCCCACCTTGTGCGTTTGATCTGAACGTGGGTCCCACCCACATATGCTTGACTGATTTGAAACCAGTACCAGACTTTAAACTTGTACCGGACTTGAAACCAATACCAGACTTGAAACTTGTACCGGACTTGAAATCAATACCAGACTGAAACTTGTACCGGACTTGAAATCAATACCAGACTGAAACTTGTACCGGACTTGAAACCAATACCAGACTTGGAATGATACTGGTAATTGGACCCAATCCCAGCTTTTGTGTATTTCAACGTGGGTTGTGCCTTTTCATGCGTGACTACATGCCCCATGCGTTTTTCATACAAGTTCTAACTCCTATTTTCATTGTGGAATGAAGAAAAGAACTCCTGTTGAGATGTCTTCTGGAGATAATGCTGGTTCCAAGCCAGGAAGTGTTGACGGCTTCAAAGATATGCCGAACATCGATGGTGAGTTTTTTACCTCGCCTTTTCCAAACATCAGAAGGCATCCTTCTCATAAGATAGTCTCGCTTTCGATTCGGAAAATATGGATGCTTTGATCCATTTTCTTCTTCAAGACTTGTGATGAGATTTTGTCTCCTGAGAAATGAATATCCGCCTTCCCTATTGACTTCAAGATCTTCCATACTCCACTGGGTTCTTATGAAGGATGGATGAGACGCATGTTGAGTAATAAGGGCATTAAAGATAATTTTCTTTCGGCGCAAATCCTCAATGCGGTCATGGCATCTGCTTGCTCTTGAAATTAAGAAAGACGCATGGGTTTGATTACCTTCATTTCTCGGTGGCGTATTTCTACTCATACAGCCATATCTTGATGGGGAGAGATGACTATTACCCGGAGAGTGTAGATGCATTAATGAACCCGCCGGTTGCTCTAAGTCATTCTTACGATCTCTCCGATACGGAGCAACGTAACTATGATGTTATACTTCAAAAGGTGGCGGAATTCGACAACTGGACAAGGAGGAGAAAAAGATACGAGATGCTTTTACACTGGTGGGTGTCGGAGTGGTCTCCTGCACCCGAGCCGGATCAAGAGTTGGAAAATGAGCTCGGTGTGATTGCGTTCCTGTCTTTATGGCTATCCGAGAGATATATTCGACGATGGTTCGGAAAGAAAACCATTAGAGGTGACCTTGTTAAGATCGCTATAAAGTCGGCAAAAGGTAAAGTTCTTCCCCGGGTGCCTTGTTCCTTGGATCGCAGTATTCTCATCCTGGACGCCTTAGCAATGGACATGCATGTTTCTAACGGGTACAAGAAGGTGGAATCGCACGTTCACTTCGCTTTTCTTCAGGCATTCTTATGGGAACACTTCAAAAGCTATGCTCCTACCCCTGCAAATTTGCTCACCAACTTGTATGGTGGCTCGAGAATACTCCGCTGGAATAAGAGGCGTCCCAGAGCCGGTGCGAGACTTATGGACGCATTTGACAATGTGTCTTCTCAGAGATTTCCGTCCATGGGGGCCGGTCCACCCTTTCGTTGTTCACCAAAGACTTTTGCTATTGCTTCGATGGCCCCGATGTTGTGTTGCGTACTAATGTTAAGACTATGAGATCCGGGAAATTGTTTACATGCGCAATTGCATCCCAGATATGTCCCGTCTTTATTCAACGAAGAATTTATCGTGACTCCGTACAATATTGACAGGCGGCTCGTCAAATGGGGTTTGATCGGGGTGTCCCATTTATCCGTCCACCAGGGGTTCCGAGAGAATTCCTCCCGAATATTCTTAATGCTGACGTGTTTTTGGAACGGGTGAGCCTTCCCTTCGGCCTATTGGGAGAAACCCAGTGGTAACCGATAAGTACAAGGAATTTTGGAGCAGGGCAACTGATGATTTTCCAGGAATTCTCGGAGAGTATTGTGACAGGTTTCCGTGGTGAACCATCTTCTGACGTTTTGAAAAAGCATTTCCGGTTGAAGCCACTTCCAGCCAAACGGACCAGAGCTGAGGATTGCAGTCCCCAAGCAGGAGAGAGATCCAAGAGGCAGGCATGTGGTTCGGTGATCCTCAATTCCTCCAATATGCAGGTATTTAAATTTGTTCCCGTTGGTTCCTTTATTTCTCCAGGGTGAATCTTTCTAAGAGTACTTCTTGCTTGAAATCAGGGGATTCCGAAAGAGAATGTCTTCATAAGGCTAGCGCGTATTCAGAATGAGAAGGCTGGCGGTACTGATCTTCATGCTGAGAAGTCTGGAGAAACTGATCTTCATGTTGAGAAGTCTGGAGAAACTGATCTTCATGTTGAGAAGTCTGGAGAAACTGATCTTCATGTTGAGAAGTCTGGAGAAACCGCTCCTTTTCCCGACCATGACAGAGATGATGCAAGCTCGGTTGGACAAGCCGCCTCCCTGAGTGATCTTGTTGACGAGGTCGTGATGGAAATTAGTACCCAGAGCAAAGTAGATGCCGGAAGGAGTATAAGAAAGGTAGCGTCTACAATAATTGAGGCGGCTCCCCTTGAAATCCGTCCTGAGCAGGTTCCAGTGAATATGGCTATTATGGTGACTTCTTCCGAAAGGCCTCCTGTAACTGACAAGGCTCCTGTGGTTGGTGAGTTACCGGTGATGCAGCACGGGCTTTGTTCGATCCTCCTTTTCTTGTCCCTTATCCAGGTCATGTGTTGGTTGGTGGATTCGGCGTGCTTGGTTCGGTTCAAAGAGTTATATACGACAATATGGGAGAAACACGGTCATATTGCTACCACTTTGAAGCTCAAGAGTCGTCTTGAATTGGTCAACCGCGTTCAGGAGGCTTTATTTTCTATCCATGGGATGAGCGTCGCGACCGGTCGAACAGTTTCTGAGGAGATGATTGATGACTGGAAGTGCCATCGAGATGTGTTTGTGCAATACGACTTCAATGCTCCTTGGTTTCTCAAAAGGTTCTCCGAGATTCAGGAGCTCCAGAAATTACAAGGTGAAGCCCCTTCTGCAGAAAGCGTCACTCGCCAGGAAGAAGAGGTTGAAAAGTTGTCTGAGGAGTTGAAGTCAAGCAAGTCAGTAATTCAAAGGATGAAAGTCGCTCTTGCCCAGAAGGACAAGTTGCTTCTGAAGGATTTTCCTTGAAGGATTCGTGCCATATACTTGTCTCTTCTTTTAGATGTTTTTCTTTTTGAGTGATAGTGAGGATTTTCTTTCGTAATTTGACTTACGGTTTTGAATAGGTAATTGAACTGGTTTATTTTGAGATAGTTTTGTGAATAACTTTTCTGAAAGAGGTTATTTTAAATGGAATTTGCATCTTGGTCATGAATGATTGCACATGTCATATGAAATTGCAAATGTCGTGTAAAAGGGAGGTATGAAGGGAAACAAATATGGCATTTGATCGTTGAGCCTCTTTCTCCATGTGCGGGATGCTAAGTCCCCAGTGAATTCTAAAACTATCCTTCTTGTAAAATTGTTGAGTAGAACTTACTTGCTTTCGAAGCCTCACTTGTATCGAACCGGAGTAGCCTTTCTAAGAAAATCCTCCGCACCAATCTCTCAGAGTTATCGCTCTGGACCAAGCCTCTCCTGAACAATGCGCTTCAAAGCGTTGCATTCGCTGGTGGGGTGATGGAGGAACAGGTGGAAATGATAGTACCTCGGGTCCATTACTTCTTGATCGGTGGGCGGACGCCATACACGGTAGCTCCACCTCTCCATTTCGTACCCACGCCTCCAGTAGCTCCAGAATCTTCTTTATTGGGAAGGGGAAATGTAAGTACCTTGAGTCTGGCTTTTCCTGCGTTAGTGGGCGTTGTGATGTCTTTCCGTGGCTTTGATGTGGAACAGGAGATGAAGTTGGGAGATTTGCGAGTGCCATCATATTTGCGGATCGCTTGCCTAGGTAAAGGGATGTGGAAGGTGTCGTAATGTCACTGCTGAGTGACCGGATTGAACGTTCCCATCCTCTGTATTCAGGTATTTCATGATTGATTTCTCCTTCCTCAAGCATTTCTTCAGTCGGTTGGAAGGCCGACGCTGATTGGACAGTCTTCTGGGCTTCAACAAGAGTTTTGAGATATAAATCTTCTAGCAGGGCTCCGTAGGCTGCAGGCTCCCTTTCTTTATCTGGCAGACATTGTAGTACTCCGGACAAGTCTTTTCTTCTGTGGAGTTGCTTCGA
This sequence comes from Papaver armeniacum, assembly GCA_023531295.1. NCBI lineage: Eukaryota > Viridiplantae > Streptophyta > Magnoliopsida > Ranunculales > Papaveraceae > Papaver > Papaver armeniacum. The sequence goes on along the minus strand of JAJJWW010011494.1, from coordinate 144,936 downwards.
GTCTGGACCATGTTGTCCATCTTTCCTGATCCGTTTGCGATTACGTGTTCTTTTTGCTTCTCCACTTGTAAAGGTGTGACTCCTGACTAAGGATTCAACGTTTCTTGCACTGTCTGAGTTGATGCCTACCGACCCTTCTTGTAATTGTGCTACTATATCATTCAAAAGGCGAAATGTCTCGCTCTGCCTTCTGGTGATACCGGCTTGATTTGCCAAGACATCCTCCAAAGATTCTAGCTATACTTCCCATGATATCTTGCGGACTCCGAGTGAGGGTACATCGTGAGATGAAAATTGAAAAATTGAGAATTCAATTTTTTTTGCAACCGAGAGATCAACCTCCCACTGTGGTCGCCAATTGTTTATGGGTGAAAACTACTCCTGCAGAATTTGGTAATTTGTGGTGTGGATGAGGAATGAATTTAAACCTTAAACAAATGCACTGCGCGGTGAGTGCTTGTAGATTCGAGAGATCAATCAGGCAAGTCCGGCCTAAACCAAGAAATGGCCGTTCCCAGACTTGTTTCGGTCACAAAGTGAAGGAGATGGGGTTGATCTTAGGGAGGGAAGCGAAGAAGGTGTTGAGAATGTGAAGGTGTAGACTTGCTTATGACTTGCAACAGGAAAGTGAACAAGCTTACGATTGGTGTAAGCAGGCTCTGGGTGTTTTCTTGTTGTTTTTCTCTGTTTTTCTCTCTGTTGTGTTTGAAATAGGGCGGAGAACCTATTTATACAAGTCACTGAGCCTTATTCACGTCTCTCGTGGGAAGTGGAGGAAGTGGAGTGATGGAGTAATGGAGTTGTGCGTTGGTGATACACGACCAGCCTTGCCCACTTCTCCTGTTCATCTCTAACCGTCCATGACTTCCTAACACGTTCTTGTGATGGCGCGTTGCACGCTGCACGCTGTAAACCGCCAGACCAATACCCCAAGAGATGTATCCCCCGGTTTGTGACATGATTGATGTCTGGAATGTGTGGATTATGGATCCACGAAAGATAGCATGTAATGCTGAATTGAATAACTGCGTTATTCAGGAAGTCGATACTTGTGAAGTATCGTGTGTATTTTATGCAGGTACTACATCATGGTGTGGTAAAGTGATGGGTAATGACGCCTCACTGACCAATTAACTCCTGACCAGGGTTGAATAACCAGGTGGTGAAGTTGGACGGATGAGATGATCTTTGAGACACTCATCTGCGACCGTTAATGAAATTAGGGTTTTGAAGAGGCGCGCAAGCATCACTCTTCAGCTTGGTCGAAACCAAGCATGGGAAGGATTTCGGAGAGGACCGAAATAGGAATTTGATGCCGCAAAAGGCCGCGCACCATGCTCTTTTCCGGAGGTGCGATCTAGGCCACTCAATTTGACGTTCCAAGACGACCTAACTTTGATGCGGTCGGTCTTGGCCGATTGGTTTGACGTGAAGATGGTAGGCTGGTGTTCACGCCTATACCCGAATGTCCCATTAAAACGTGATCCGAGCCACCCAAATCGTCCGGCGAAGTTGAGCGGTCGAGATCGGTTGTGGTTTGGGAGGCGTGGCCACGCTAGTTTGGGCGCACGTTTTGGATTAACCAGGCATGATATGCCTTGGCCGAACACATGAGGAGGTAGATGGGCCCACGGTGGTCATGCTTTGGTATGACCGGACTGTTTAATCTAACTGGGACCCTCCATTCGTGCCGAGAAGATGGACGCTCATGATGCTCAAAACCCTAATTTTGGGTTTCAAAGCCGTGCGCCATCTCTTGTTTGGGCGACAATTTTGTCACGACCAAACATGGTTGGTTTTGACCGATTGGTCAAGTATGTAGGCGGGCCCACGGTGATCGTGTTGACATGCTCTGGGCCCTTTGAATCTTCATCTTCACCCTCCATATATACCTGCGAAGATGGATGGTTGAGACTGCTTTGCAACACATGTAATATGCCGCAAACCCTAATTTAGGGTTTTCCGTCCATAATGCTTGGTATGAACGGTTTCTTGGCAAGCTAGGCCAATGACCGACCATGCGGGTCGGCCGTGGGTATTCCATACCTGCTTGGGGGTGATGGAATTGATCTGGGGCCATCCAATCATGCTTATGGAGTTGGATGACTGCGATCAGATCATATCCGGACTGATACGGTCAATCCGGATGCTCAATCGGGCTATTATAACACACCGAGAGGGGCTCAATCGGGCTAGTATAACACACCGAGAGTCAGCCTGTACGGGTATTTCGTACATGGTTTCATTATAGTGCTTGGAGGTTCGTGTTACTCTTACAGAGTAACACGAGATCGTCATGCCACACTAATAATGAGTACTTGGAAATACAAGGCTGATATGAAATTCACAGGAAGGGATTGTTGCCACATGCTCCAACCTGGAGGAATTTCATGTATTCACAGAATGGGATTGTTGCCACATGTTCCATTCCTGGTGAATTAAGTGAGGGAGTATCCAACACTTATAAATGGCTTTATCTTTTACAAGATGTCAGCGCATGATTTTTCTGGTTTTTTTTTTTTTACAAATTTAACCTTGAACGAAAATCCACCATCAACAACAGCATTCGTACGGGACTAGGATTGATTGAAAAAGGGAAGTTTTCCTTTCCTTCAACGAAACAGAGAAAGGGATATATTCTCGGGTCTCTTCTCGGGTTATTGTTCTCTGTTATTTTTGGAAGTTGCTTACGATAAAAGAAGATATGCTGGAAGATTTAATTATATCAAGAAGGTTTGGATAAACAAGACAACTCAGGGACGTGAAACAGGGAAGGAAAACGAGAAAATTCCGTGGCTTGGGAGAAAAGTAAATAAGAGATATTAGAAGATTTCTCGGGATATTTTGATCTCTGTGGTGTATATATACGAGTGTTGAGGTTCATAGAAAGGGGGTCGGGAGTTTGGGGTAGATGTAGAGCTAAGAACAAGGCTGCAGAGAAGAATCGCAGCAGCAGCAGAGAAGAAGAAGGAGGAGTTGCAGATGACACCATAAAAGTATCGTTCTCAAGAACACGAAGAACAAACGCACAAAAACTGTCGTTTACAAACAGTGTATGCGATAGTAATTTTGTAACAGTTTGGTTTGAACCTGAAACACCCGGCTTGTAACGGTGACGTCTGTAACACTAGTTCAGCATTGCGAAACTCTGTTTTCATATATTTCTTCAATAAAAACACCTTTTAAGCCATGTTTCTATCTTTTGAGAGTGTTTTCACCATGAAGAGCTAAACCCCAACACTGGGATGACGGAGGAAGCCATGTTTCACAATTGATTGGTAACTATAGTTGATTCTTTATGACTTTTGCACTTGTTTTAATCGATTTATTATTTTTCTTAATTGATTGTGATTTTGTTTGATGATGTATGCTTGGTCTAAGTACTTTTGATGCGTCATGCTTGTGATTTACATTCAATCTTCTAAGAATCTACTTTTGGCAAAGATATAGAGTCTATCAAAGATCTATAATTGTTATGAATCATTGTATGAACCAATTAAGATAAAGTTTGGTGGAATCCTAAGTCCCAGTCTTTCTCGATATTTGTGACAACCTTGTGAATATATTTTATTTATTTTTAGTGTTTTCTTTTATTAAGTCTTAAATCGAGTCTACACAAGTCCGAGTTGAATGAATCTTTCTTACCACATCTACAATCACATCAATTTTTGGCGCCGCCGATGCGGACTTGTATTTAGATTGTTTTAGGTTTATTTTTATTTTTATTATTTTTTGTTCTTTTTTACGCGTTTTGGTATTTTTCGATTCTTTTCAGATTTGGAGCGAAGCTACAAGGAAAGAAAAAGTGCTATAAAAGGAAAGCATCGCCAAAGAAGGAAAGAAAAGAGGAATCCGAAAGGAGTGAAGAAGAAGATTTTGTATATAGTTATTTTATTTCTTTTTATTTTTGGAAACTGTATATGGATTTATTTTTTGTAATTTTTCTTTTCTTTTTTTGGACATTATTATTTTTAAAACCCTAAGGAAGGGTTAATTTTATAAAACTTCTGCAGGGAAGGACGACAGTTACGATACTGTCTCGGCCCCCTCAGGTTCGTACACTGACATAGGAGTCGGTGGCCTGAGTCGACTTCAACGGTTCATCGCCCGTCGGGTACGGGAGGTAAGACTCTATCCACCCACGAATCCCCTGTCAGTGGTTTTTATTTTGTAGAAATACACACACCAATTGCATTTGTCAGACTACCGAATTTAGAAAAACTCGTGGATTAGTAAGCCGAACCCGTGCCTTGGGCCTTATGGGAGTTACCAGCTGAAAGTACACAAACCTCAACCTAGTACCTTTGGGTATATTTTGTTGTAGGTAACCTGAGCTTACCCATTTTAGTCAACCTTGCATTTGCACGTGCACAATATAATGTCGAAATGGTATTACAATAGCCAATACAATGAATATCCGACTGATTTCCAAAATGGACATTATTCTTTTTATGACCTCAGTGTGAATAGTTATTGGGAACGCCAATCTTTTCGAGGTTATGGTTCATACCAGAGTGAGCCCAATTACTATTCGCACACCCACCAGTCATACGAGCAAAACAATCCCTCTATTTCTCTATAAGGGGCTCTCAAGAGTTATACCTTATTGGTGTAGAAAACCTGTAACATTCTTCCAGACGAGCAGTCAACAAAGATGTCTCTAGAAGAGACTCTTAAGCAATCTACTGAGAGTACAAATAAGATTGTAGAAAAATTGGCTCAAAATTTCCAATACAGTGTTTCCAATAGTACCCTTGAAAATGAGGATAGTTATTTGAAGATGACGAGGATAAAATTGGTAACACTACTTTAGATGAGGTTCAACCATTTTCATGTTATTATAATGATGATTATGATGAGGATAGTGTTGATGAAGAATTTGAAATAAGTAGGAATAGTTATCAGGAATTTGTTACTCCAAATGAACTTTTTAATGATAATGTTATTTCTGGTTCAAATCTCGATAACTTTAATGATTATTCACCTATTCAAAAGGACGAGGATTTGACTAGAAATACCACTTCTTTAGATGATGTAGTATTTCCTATTGATTACGAAGCTTATAATGGTTTAGAGGAACGGGTTTCTTTTGAGTCTAGCGATTTGGAAACAATAGTCTTAGACAAAGAAAATGAACTCGTAGAGATGAGTGAGGATGAACCTGACTTAAAATAATCAATTGACCTTTTTCAGGAATCTGACAACCGAGAAATTAGGGAAATTGTGACTAGTCTTTCTAGGGACACCCAAAACTCTAAGTTTGGGGGTAATTATCATTCTCCATGCGCTTTAACTCTTAAAAGGGTCCCTCACTTGGGAATTGACATATGTCCCTCAACCATTTTACAAGATTATCTTCATACACGTTTTCCTGAACCTAATGATGTCCATAAGGGAGTTCAGTTACTAGAAACCCATCCTCTTGTTGATGTGGTTTACCCAGGCTATGATATCCAGATTGATTTTATTTTCCCACCAAATATTTTTCTTCCAAATATGGGAACGTTTGAATTTGAAATGTGTCAATTATTAAGTTCTGAGACTAAACCTAATTATTTTAGGAAAATAGAATTGACACATTTGCTTAAGAATGACCACCACTCTCATTATGGTCAACTTTGTAAGTCAAATCTGATCGACTTAGAGGATCCTCAATTATTCAGGTTATTATTGTGTGCTTCTAAATTTTTCCAAACCTTAGAACCTGATATTTAAGATCTTACTTATGAAGAGGTGCAGCCCATGAAAATATTTTATTTAGACCCCTTTATAGAACCTGAACCTGAACCACAACTAGATGTAGTTGTCTTAAACAGGAAACTAATCAAGGGTGTGCTATGTTTATTCTTGGTTTGTTGCAGTTTCCTTTTATCTGTGTTAACACTTTTTGATGCAGATGATCCACAGTTATTCGGTTATTGCTTTATGATATGAGGTGATTAATTCTTTCTTATGTCTGGCTGAAGACGTTAAACTTAGCACTTCTTGGGAGGTAACCCAATATTCATGCGACACGGTAATATATTTCCTTATCTCTTTTGCTTCAAATGCTAACAGTTTCTCCTTGTTCATGCTTTTAATTTTATCTTTGGAACATTGAGGACAATGTTAGATTTAAGTTTGGGGATATGGGAGAAACTTTTTAGTTGCATTAATAAACTCCAGATCTTAGAAATTTATGCTTATTAAGGATGGCACTAACCAATCTAAGTGGATGGAAGCATTTTGGTTATAGGAGTTGAGGAACCAATCTGATTAGATGGAAACATATAAAGAGTATATTCATAAAAGCACAGAGCTCAGGTGTTAGAATTAAATAAAAAACATGGTAGTTTCGCCATATCTCGTTGAATCCTTTTCACTTTTGTTTTTTATTTTGTTTTCTTTAAAATATGTTTCTCTAAGTGATTAGGTGGGGCTCATGATTTAAGTTGTTACCACTACTAGGGTGAAATAAAGTGATTGAGATAGCTAACCCACCTATTTGCCATGCCAACTGGCCGCGCCACTATGGGAAAAAATATAAGCGATCGAGTCTCCACCGAGCGGTACTCGATCGCTAGCGGCCTCATTTCGATCGCCCGATCTAGTTTGCATCGGTAGCGATTTAAACTCGAACTTCTGCGGTCGGTGCTCTACCGTCTATAAATACCACCACTCCCTTCAGTTTTCATTCACAAAAAAAAATTTCTTTCCTTCTCTAGAGAGCAGACCAGAGCGATTTTTACTTAAAAATGAGTAGTTCCAAAACAAATAGACAAAGAAAAAGAAATAGGAAAGACAAAGGAAAATCTGTTGCAGATAGTGATATCGTATGGGTTCAGGATAAACACCAAGAGTTCGTAAATGTTAGGCAACTAGTTGGACCTGGTGTATTATCTACGCATTTATGTAACCATCTCGAGAGAGTTCTCTTACCTAAACTAAGAGGTGGGTGGTCTGAGCTAACCGAAGTGTTTGGGTTACTCCCCGAAGCTGTTCAAGAATCCTTGAGAAGATATCCTTGGCAGCGTTTATATTTCATGAAAGGCAAAAACCATAGGACTCAAGTTGTGCGAGTTATTTGTGAACGTTGGTGGAACACTGCAAATACGTTCTTTTTCAAGGATTTCGAGTGTGGTAAGTTCTATTTTTTATTCAATATTTTAATTTTTAGTTCAGAAACAAATTTTAATTAACACACAAACTTTAATTTTATGACCATGTTTTTTTTAAGGTTCACACCGTTAGATTTGTATATGTTGACTGGAATAAAAAGTGAGGGTGAATTACTAAAATTTAACCAATTAAAGTGGATATCAGAAGGAAGATGGAAACAACTACTTCCCTTGTACTCAAATGATACTGAAGGAAAGCCATAATCTAGACAATTACACTCATATGGATTAAGAGTGTCTCTGGGTTGAAGGCTTTTTTGAACCGTTATGCTGGCAAGGGGATACATAGAGTTGAAGATTACCCCGAGCTTGAACGTTTTTTTGTATTATGGATGTTAGTCCAAGTTCAATGCTAGCTCAGTGGCATTAATTGGTTTTATGGAATATTTAGAAGATTTAACTAAACCGCCAAATTATGATTGGGGTTCTGCAATTTTAGCTGAGCTATACATAAGTCTCGGTGAATGCTCATGTAAGATATCATATAGTTTGAATGGATTTTGGGTCGTATTGGAGGTAAAGAACCACAATCCCTTTCTATTATTAGATACATTATCGAGTTAATTGTCAAACTAGTAGTGAATGTACTAACACATCAATGTTCGTCAATGTTATTTTTCAGTATTGGTGGTATACTTACTTTAAGGTCGGCGAACCTGATCTTCACTGTAGGATCAGAATATCGCAACACTAAGACCCTTGCGAAATCCATAAACGACACATTGCGAAGATATCGCAGACAAGTAATATAAATGACGCAATGGATGACGACAGTCTGAGCATGAGAAAGATGTGAAGATCTGGCGAGATTTAGGAGCGTTGCGAGATTTTACATTTGAATACTTGCGAGCGTGTCGCAAGCCAGATCCGAAAATAAAGGACACTTAGTCATCACCCACTATATGATGTCCTATATAAAGGACCGAGTAGGTTGGTGAGAAGGGGAGATCTTTTTCGAGTGTGGAGCAAGTTATCAAGAGAGAGAAAGTTTAGAGCGGTTGTAAATTCTTTAGCTTATTTCCTTTCCATCTTGTAACATTGGTGAGTTTAATCACAAAAGACTATAATTGTTCATCTTAAAATGACTTGATTGTATGAATTCTTATGAGGGGTGTAGTGTGGGATTTCCTGCTACTACATATGGCGCTAGAAACAGGGACTGAAGATTAAAGATTGAAGATTGTTGTTAAGATTGTTCAAATTAAGAAGATGATGAAACAAATTGATAAATCGGTTAAAATAGAGAAAATCAAAATCAAGGAACGTAATAGAAAGTTGGAATGTAGCTTGATTACAAAAACAATGATTAATAAATTCCATGAAAATATCAGAGGGAGAATACATAAACGAGATTTTGAAGGAAAGAAAATCGTGACAACAGAGAAAGCGTCACCCATGAAAGATTGGGAAAAACAGAAGATTACATTCACGGCAGCAGAGATATCAAGAGAAAAATTAAACCACACATCTCCTTTGGTAATCACAATAACCACACAGAAAGAAAAAGAAAAATCAGCAAAAATTATGGAAGAATGGGCGGTAAACAGAACTCTAGTTGATACGGGGAGTTCGGCGAATATAATATTTTACCATGCATACAGAGGAATGGGATACAAAGATGAAGAGATGTCTCCTTCAACTTATCATATTCATGGCTTTGGTGAAGCTATAACAAAACCAAAAGGAGAAATAGAGGTGCGAATTTTGCTGGGAGATATTGAAACACAAATGGCATTATGAGTAGTGGATATGGAATCACCATACAACATGCTGTTGGGAAGGCCATGGATACATGCGATTAAAGCCGTAGCATCAACATTACATCAATGCATCAAATTTCCTATGCCAAGTGGGATTGGTGAAATTAGAGGGGAAGCTGATAAAGCGAGATTATGCTATCAAATTGAAGTGAAACAATATGAAGGACGTGCAAAGAAACGAAAAAATCGCAGAAAAATGGTGAAGGAAGCAAAGAAAGAGGAGGAATTTAGAGCTTATATGATAAGAGAAGAGGAAGGAAAAGGGATACCCAGCGAAATTTTGGAAGAAGGAACTGAGCTTGCAAAGGAGATAAAAGAACCTACACCTATGGGAGAACCTAAGGCCAGCTACATCTGCAAGGAACCAACGAAGGAAGTGAATGTTGGAACCGAAGAAGAACCCAAAATACTAAAAATTGGGACCAAGATGGAAGCAGATGAAGAAGAAAAAACTATTGGTCTGTTGCGAGAATTTAAAGATATTTTCGCATGGAACATGGATGAGGTGCCTGGAATAGACCCATCTGTGGCATGTCATAGATTGGAAATTGACAAAAATGTAAGGCCATTCAAACAAAGAATCAGAGAAATCGCGACAACGTATCATCCTCAAATAGAAGAAGAGTTGCAGAAGATGCTTGATGTAGGGATTATAAGACAAGCAAAATACCCAGAGTGGATAGCAAATATGGTCGTAGTTCCAAAGAAGAAAAAAGGGATAAGAATTTGTATAGATTTTACTGATCTAAATAAAGCTTGTCCGAAGGATAGTTTCCATTACCGGATATTCCACAAATGGTCGAATCAGCAGCAGGAAATGATAGAATATCTTCTCTAGACGGATATAAAGGGTACAATCAAATTCCTCTCGCTTAAGAAGATCAGGAGCATACTGCTTTTTTCGCTCCAAGAGGGTTATATTGTTATACAAAAATGCCATTTGGTTTGCGAAATGTTGGAGCAACATACCAAAGGATGGTAGAAAAAGTGTTTGCGAAATGGATACACAAAACGTTGGAAGTATATGTGGATGATATGCTAATAAAAAGTAAAGAAGCAGAAAATCATGTCCAAGATTTGAGGGAAATCTTTGAACAAATGAGACATTTTAACATCAAAGTAAATCCTGAAAAGTGTATCTTTGGGGTTGCATCGGGAAAATTTTTAGGCTACATCGTATCAAAAGAAGGGATACAAGTTGATCCAGAGAAAGTACAAGCAGTTCGCGACATGCCAACACCAGCAACGATAAAAGATGTGAAGAAATTAAATGGACTCTTAGCTTCGTTGGGAAGATTCATTTCGCGATCATCAGACAAATGTAAACATTTTTTCAACATACTCAAAAAGGGGGCGAAGTTTAGATGGACAGACGATTGCGAGAAATCTTTTCAAGGAATAAAAGAACATCTGGCGAATATATCTATTTCACAAAAGGCAGAACCAGGAGAAGAATTATTAATCTATCTTGCGACAACTTCGCATGCGTTAAGTGCTGTGTTATTGCGAATAGACGCAGGAGTTGAAAAACCAATCTATTATATCAGCAAAACCTTCAATGTTGCAGAGAAAAATTATTCAAAGATTGAAAAACTAATTTTGGCATTAGTTTATGCAACATTTAAACTTCGAATATATTTTCAGGCACATGGGTACTGACAAAAATACCAATCGAGTCAGTAATAAAAAATTCAAAAAGATCCGGCAGAGTGGGGAGATGGAATGCATAGATAGGACATTTCAAAATCAAATATGAAATATTATCTTCACCCAAATCGCAAGTTGTTGCAGATTTCTTAGCAGAATTTCCTTTAGAAGATGATGAAGCTGTGGAAGAAATTATGGATATAGAGGAAGAACATGGAAATCCAAGATATTTATTAACAGAGCCAAATAGATGGGAAATATTGGTGGACGGATCATCGAATGGGGAAGGTAATGGAGTTGGAATTGTTTTGATTTCTCCAGAGGGCAACAAAATGGCTTTTTCCTTCAGATTGGAATTTGCATCCACCAATAATGAGACAGAATATGAGGCTGTGATACATGCCCTGAAGTTCGCAATAGAAATGAAGTTGGAAAATGTGAGAATCACCAGTGATTCGCAATTAGTCATTTGTCAAATAAAAGGAGAATACACTACAAATGAATCATCGATGAAGAAATACAAAAAACTTGTTGAGGAATTGTCAGCGAGAATCCCAAAAATTAAATGGAGACACATATCAAGAAAAGATAATAGACTCGCATATGCTTTTGCTTTTATCTCAAGTATGATGACAGACCCAGCTGCGAGATGCATAAGGATACATACACTTTTATCACCATCAATCAATAAAGAAGAAGAAGAAGAGGTAGATGTGATGATAATAGAAGATGGAGAACAAATACCTAGTATCGAAGATTGGAGAACAGAACTGCATGCATACTTGAAGAGAGGAGAAACACCAAGGAATAGATTGGAGGCGCACAAACTAAAAAGCCGTGCGACGAACTATGAACTAAGGGATGAGATACTGTACCGGAGATCCTTTAATGGACCTTCACTCAGATGTTTGACGAGAAAAGAAGGAGAAGAAGTGCTAAAGATGTTACATAGTGGGGATGCTGGCAATCACAGCGGCGGAAGATATTTGGCATACAAAGCGAAGATGCAAGGTTATTATTGTCCATATATGCATGAGGATGCGAAGCAAATATCAAGGCGTTGCGAAAATTGCCAAAGGCACGTAAATAAAATACATGCACCTGGAGCACCATTAACGTCCTCAACAAGTGTATGGCCTTTTGGAAAATGGGGTTTAGATATTGTGGGACCATTTTTGCCGGGGACTGGGCAAAGAAGATATATGATTGTCGCTACAGACTATTTCACAAAATGGGCAGAAGTAAAGGCAGTACAACACATTCGCGACAAAGATATTTTTACATTCATATTTGAGAATATCATATGCATATTTGGAATCCCCGCACAGTTGGTATCTGACAATGGGAAGCAGTTTGAGGGACAGAATATAGAATTGTTACTTAATGCATTTAAGATAAAATGTGGGAAGTCAACTCCTTTATACCCACAGGCCAACGGACAGGCAGAAGCAACAAATAAAACAATTGCAGATATAATGAAGAAGAAATTAGAAGGGAATAATAGAGCATGGTGTGAACATGTGCATAATGCAGTATGGGCTTACAACACAACCAGGCGAGAAGCTACGGGAATGTCACCTTTCTGTTTAACATATGGAGTTGAGGCTGTGCTACCAACAGAAGTTATTATTCCAACAACAAAAAGAGAAGCTTGGGAGAAAAATCTTAGTGCGGGTAATATTTTAACCAAGTTAGATGAATTAGAAGAAAAAAGATAAAGAGCTCTACAGCATATGGAAAATTACCAGCGAAAATTGTCCCGAGAATATAATAAACGTGTTAAAACACGCGAATTTCAACCAGGTGATTTGGTGCTGCGAGAAACACCGATATATCAGCGAGAAAGTGGGGTAAAACTTGCAAAAAAATGGGATGGACCTTATATCATTAAGGGTACAGTTGGAACAGGGCATATAGATTGATGGACCCTGAGGGTAAATATGTGGGCCACAGACTTGATAGACCATGGAACAGGTTATACTTGAAGAGATATTACCCGTAAAAGATTGTGAAGAAAAATCAGATTGCGAAATGATGTATGATTGAAGCAAAATGAATTTATATGAAAATCTTGTGAAAGAATTATTGCGAGATTAAACAAATCAAAGAAAGAACATGCGAAAATTTCGCACAGATAATGACAAGAAATAATCAAAGATCAATGACATAATAGAAAGGGGCGAACGTGCTATGGCGTACACCCTAGTTCGCGAAATTAAAATTTCGCAAGAGGCAAATGTAAGACCTAAAGTGCGTCATAAAAGGGGGTACCTGTTAACATGGCGCAGGGAAAAGGTTACACCGCCCCTGGAACCTGAGTCATGGAGATTTGGGGTCAATAAAGCCCATCCAGGAGAGGTACCTTGGATTTTCAATCTAAGCTTATGACTTAGATTGGACGACCGAGGGTCTCTTCTAAGGAGTCAGCATTCGACCAAGGCGCCGAGGTATACGGTTGAGCCAAGAGTGCCTGGGGAATTTGAAGTGTCTCGGCCATTCTTGGCAAGTCTTGGCTTATCTTTTCGGCCAAGAAAACTCCACTTAGGGTGCAGTCTCGTAACCATAAGCCCTATAGGAAAAAGGGATAAGAGGCTGCGAAAACAACTGGTTGTTGTTAATACCGGATGGGGGGAGCTAGCCTTGTATGGCAGAAGTATGCCTCCTTGAAGGGGCAACCAGGGGGAATATAAGGGCGGCACCCTCCATTAGGGAGCTGATAAGTGTCTTAAGACGCAAATGTCACGAGGCTTTATTTTCGCAAGGAAATTTAGGCTTGTCATATTTGTGCGACAATCCTGAAGAGGAAATAATACAAAAGACAAAGATAAGACGAGATCAATGGGTCAGTACATGAAAGTATAAGGACATCCTGCAATTTCGTCGCAAGACGGCAATGTCATGGGGATTTATTTTCGCAAGAATTTTAAGGCCTGTCATATTGTCGCAACAAAAAATTCAAAGAGAAAGATAAGGCAAGATCAATGGGTTTTTGCATACAAGTGTAAAGACGTCCTTCGATTTTGTCGCAATGACAAGAGGTGGCACAATAAGACCTTTAACTAGGAAGGCAAAATAAGACCACATGATTCAACAAAGGATTTATAAAAACTAATTATTATTTATGCAAGTCATCCTTCGCAAGAAAGATAATGAGAGGCAGTATGGGAATTATTAAACAGTGGACATTATCTTTCTCACAAATAAACACAATAATAAAAGAGTAAATGCATCTCAAAGATGACTGAAATACACCGAATGCAAGAAGTTATACAAATGAAGTAGTCCAAAGAAATAAATTACAAAAGAAGTTCAATTCTCAACATCAACTTTTCGCAAGAAGGAGATAATGGACATCCTTCACTAATTTTATCACTCTCACTAGCTTTCTCGATTTCGCTGGCTTTTTCAGTTTCACCGGTCATTTCATCTGGTTTATTATCGACACTTTCATCATTTTGAGGAACCTCCTCTTCATTTGCGAAATCTTCGTCACTTTCATAATGATAATCGCTGTCAGGAGAACCAGGAACTTCATCATCATCTACTTCCAAAGGCTCGACAGATATAGGGGGAAGAGATTTGGATAATAAAATTTCATTCACAATAACTTCAGCCCTAAGATGAACTTGGCGAAGAAGTGCCTTTTGGTGATTCCTACTTTGGATATCTTTGGAGTAAGAGAGATAATCAAATCTTCTTTCTGCCCGATCGCGAGAATGAGCAAGAGAAGTAGCAAGTAATGCATTTTCTTTGCGAATCTTGGCATAGTTAGATTCCAAAGTAGAAAGGGAGGAGCGAAGATTTTTCTCAGATTCTGCAAAAACTAAGAATAAAGAAAATCATTCAGGCGAAGGATTCGCAAGGAAGACATAATGAAAAGACTTAACAAAGAAAAAATGGTTGAGGCAGTCAAATTTTATGACTACCTTCCTTTTGCGAGATAAGGTATTGAGTTAAAGCCAAACAACTATTCTCCAAGTGATCCATGGCATTGTCAAACTTATCACCAACTAAGCCTTTCAGCCGAGATCGTAAACTTTTTTCATTAGAAATAAGTAAGGTATTTTGCTTCGCGAGAGAGGTGTAGGATTCTTCTAACTTGGAATATTGATCTTTGAGTTGACTTGCTTTTATGCTTAAAGCTATTATACCTTGAATAAGTTTATCTCTCTCAACAAAAGATGATTTTGTTACTTATTTGAGTTTATTTCTCAACGAGCAGAGAGATCGTTCTTGATAATTACATACTTTTTGGCAAATGTTAAGTTCTTCCGAAGAGATCGCCACCTTATTTAAAAGAACTCGCTTCTCCTGAGATAGGGTTTGATTCTCATCTGATAAAGTTTCCAACTCCAGATTAGCTTTAGTCAAAAATTAAGAGAGACGAGATAATTCATTACTTAATAAGTTTTGCTTTTGGACTAATTGAGCATTCTCCTTGGTAAGGTTATCTATTTGATCAACAGAGTACGTATGAAGATTATCTAATTGGTTATATTGATCCATCCAAGCATCTCTATACATTCTGGCTTCTTCGGCGACGGATTCAAATTGATATATCTCCATTTTTCGTTTCTGGTTTAGAGCTTAAAGGGGGAACAGAGATTTAAAAAAAAAAAAAAAAAAAAAAAAAGAGATTTTTACCTTTTAGTTCTTCATTCTTCCTGCGAAGATTATCACGATCCAGCGAAAATTTTTCAAGTTTTTGATTCTCAAGATGAAGAGTGTCACATTTCAAGGTCATAGCTTGGAGGTTATTTTTCAAAGCTTCAACTTCCTTTTCTAAGGATGTTTGCGAAACTATTCTCATCGAGCCAAAATATTTACTTAAAATCTCGCAAACACCAAATCGATAGGATCAAGGAAGTTTTCTTGACATCATCCAGAAGGTCTGAAAAGACCTTGAAAGCAGTATCCATCCCTTCCAAATTTTCCTTAGTAAAAGGGAGAGATTCGGATGATGAAGCGATAATGGTAGATGATGGAAGAGTTGAATCATTTTTCGACACAGATATGTTATCGGAAGATAAGATTTGATGAAGGTTAATGACTGGGGTTGAGGCAATGTTAAGAGAAGAGGCATCGACGGTAGAAGAAGAGAAGGGTTCATTCGCAACAGGGTTATTGTGAGGAATTTCACTAATAGAAAGATTAGTTACAGGGGATGAATCTGTAGCGATATTTTCGCAGATGAGAAGAGGAGGTTCCGCTTGCGAAGACGTCGCAGGAGAGGTTAAAAGCTTAAACAAAGGAAATAGAACAGACGTTTCAACATTTTTAGGATGGCGAGGTCTTTTGGGGGGCCTCTCGACATTTGCATCACCCTTTGAATCACAAGTCATATAAGAAACAGAGGCAACAATATTGTCATTAAAAGAATAAGTGTTTCTTAATACCTTGCTATTCGCAGGCTTTCTTTTGCTTAAAACGAGTTTTTGCTGCGAACTCTTGGGAACATTAGGGTTTTGGATCGTAAACTTGGTGCTGGAAGTGTTTTTGCTGAAACAGAAAACAGTATGGGAATTATCTAAAGATGAGCAATATCAAGTAGAATAATTTCGGTAGAGAAGATCAATTTCAAGAAGATCAGTTCCAGCAAAATCAACAAAATCAACAAACCTTGATGGCTCCATAAGAACAACAACAGAAAGATGGAGAGGATTTACGGAAGGATGAACAATGAAAAAGTTGCAGACGACAGAAAAAGAATTTATAGATGAAGAAGACGAAGTAAAATAAAGAACACACTCTTATGATGGATCTCTTCTTAAATAGACAAGAGATGATGACCGGTTAGCATTAAATGTGCCGGTGAATAGGGGAAAATTTAACACGTGTAAACGGCTATGCTTAATTCATGGAATCTTGTCGGCAGAAAATTTAGGGAAGGAAATGAACAGCTGCGGCATTTTGAAAGTATCGGTTCTCATGACATTCTCTCCTTCGCAGAGAATACATGAGAAGAGGCAAGATGTAGGATCAGAATATCGCAACACCGAGATGCTGCCACTTAACTAAGGAGTTTCACCTTGTGATAACTCAAATATCGCCTAAATTACTAACCTAGAGTACCTGGTTTGTCTAATGAAGCACAACCAATCAAGAGTATTAGTTCTACTAATAGAAACAGAGCTGAAATACACCCAACTCAGTTTAAACCTAACTACAAGTGCATCCATGGCGTTGGCATGCACTTTGTGAGAGAAAAAGTGTTGAGGTATTTAAAATTGAAGCTATCTAATTCATTGAGCATTCAAGATAAACTTAACGAGTTTAAGCACAAATTGGAATCGGGGTTTCATTGAAACCCTAACACTAAATTAAAACAACAAAAACAGAAATTGAAACTAAGTGACAAAGATCGGCTAATCCAGGCGTGACCTTCTACAAACACCAATCAATTCTATTTATACATGCAACATAAAACTACCAAACCCTAATTCCCAAAAATCGAAATTAAAGATAAATAACTCAAACAACTCGCACCCATACTCTGAAACGCTGCTCTCCCTTGTCACTTCGTGCTCAGAACTCTATTGCTTTGATTTTTCTCCAACTGTGATGAAACCCTAGCCCTAATCTTCTCTATCTCGACCTTAGCTCCTAGGGTAGAAGCTAAGACAGAGCTAGAGATTATTTGGGAGGGGATGGCGAGGCGGCTGTGGTAGGAGGTAGCTATGGAGGTGATAGGAGATGGAGGTGGTCGAGAGATGGGTTTTGCAGAAGGAGAGGAGTTTGCAGAGGTGAGAGCGACGGGAGAGGAGGAAAGAGAAAGTGAAAGGAGAGAATGGTTTGGTTCGATTAGGGTATAGGGGTAGGGTCATTTCGCTGTGAAGCAGGGACAGCACAACTCGATGAGAAGGCCTCACCGAGCGTAGGATGAAGCTGTGTTGATCTGAACGGTTGAGGAAGGTAGCCGGTTTTGATGTGATCTGGTGTTGCACGGAGCATCAAGAGATGATGTATAGTGATGGAGCGACCGTTGGATGTAGCTGAGGGAGATCTCAATGGTTTGGAGTGGACGGGCTCGGATCCGGGTCGCGGGTTGCTTTAGCCCATGTCTTCCTTGTTGGGTTGCAACTGATTCGCGCGCGGGCTTTGGCTATCTGCTCCATAGATGCTTGACTCCAATTCTTTGCTCTTTGGGCTCCGCACTTTCTCCGGACTTTATTTAGTACCTAAAAATACAAAATTAATTAATACAAATATTTATTCTTGAAAACAAGGAAAACACAGAATCTGGGATAATATCTGATTTATAAGCGCAAAAGATGAGTAAAATGCCAATAAAAAGGTGTATAAATATGCACTATTTGGCACTCATCAAATACCCCCAAACCTGAATTTTACTTGTCCTCAAGTAAAACAGAAAATAAGAAATCCTAACTATACCACTGTCGCTGGTCTCTCGAATGCATTTAGCGTATGCACTAAGCCTTTAAACCCCTAGGTGTCCCTAGTGGACGAGTTGTAGTCTCGTGAGAGTTTACAAGAGGTGTACCCACAAAACCTTCTCCAACTTCAGAGTGTAAAAGAGTCTCAAGCCTCCAAGAAGCTATGAGGACATAGAGTTTCGCATGCTAGTAATGTGAAGTTAGAACTACCAAAGAACGCATTCTCATCCTTAAGTCTTTGCGAGAAGTAACCATACCATATGAAAGAATTCGGATTCGATTGTGATCATAAGTCTCAACTTCTGCCTCACCATTAGGGTTTTATGATAATTGCACTCAAAAAGATCGCTTTTTTAGTCTCTCATGTGTGCGGGGGGGAATAAAGAGAGAAATCCTGCACACGTTGTAGGTAAGAAGGATAACCTTCCGAAATAAAATCTGGAGACTCCACTGAAGTGTGGACAAAAAGAATCTTTTTCTAATGATCTCTAAGAAGGGAAAATCAACCATTAGTAAGGGTGGGAGTACTCACTCACTTCTCACCCGAGCGGCAATTAACATCAATCTCTCATAAGAACCATAGAAACGTCTTCAATCTTCGGTCTTCGGTCTTCAACTATTGATGACGAACTTCTGAACTTCACAAAAACTTAATAATAATAATTTTTTTTTTTTTTTTTTTTTTTTTTTTTTTTTTTTTTTTTATATCTAAGTTACAATAAAACGATAAAACTCAATTTTTCACAAACTTCATTAATTCTCATCCTATTTTCTTTTCTTTTCTTTGTTGCACGTAAACCTTGGACTATATCAATTTTTCTTTCAATATTCTGATTCTGCTCCGCTTGCTGACGATGATGTGTTTCTATGGGTCTTGAATTTTAAGAGAGAGAGATGCTAACGGCAAATCGGTATTTAGAAGGAGTTTTCATCTTTAGACGTCACCCTCATGATTGACAAAAACTAGCACTCAAGAGATCAAAAGTAGTGCTGAAAGTGGTGCGAAGTTGGGTAGCTCACCATTCCTACCCGGAATTTACGTAAGGTGACACACACTCTAACAGCTTTTCTAGAAAGTTGCAAAAATTTGAAGGTTGGTGCCTCACTTGATGTAAATTGGGTAGTCTCCACTATGGGTGATCACAATTCTACTACCGAATATCTAAACAAAGACACCTAATTAGCCCTCCCAGTATGGTTAAATCCAACTTTAACGCTCTAATCAACTAAGAAACCCGATTGCGTTTTTCGGCACTTCCAAGTTCTGTTATTTTGGTCAGAATCTCTATGTAAACATAGCTAAAAGCATGCTAGTGACTCTAAAATCTCTAAAGTTGGAGGTTTTTAAAAAAAAGTTTTTGAATTTTTGATTTTTTTTTTTTTTTTTTTTTTTTTTTTTTTTTTTTTTTTATATGAAAATAAAAGATTAAAAAGACTAAAAACTCTAAATGCAAATGCAAATGTACCCCCAAACCTAAATCAAACATTGTCCTCAATGCGTCACAGATAGGAAAAATTTAAACAGTCACGTACCATGAGAACTATGTTGATAAGAGAAAAGGGAAGAGATTACCGGAATGTCGGCAGGAGCAAGGTTGAGCTTCGTTAGTCAAGGCAAAATCCAACATTCTCAGTGGAGATCATATCAGATTAGCACAATATAAGCGCATGAAGACTCAACCAATTCAAGAAAAGAAAAATTTAACAAGTCCTAAAAATTTTTACTAACAATCTAAAAAGTTGCGGGTCAACCCAATAGAAAATATGTACATAGAACATGAAAATGGGCTTTGGTTTATGTGGGAATTTGGTTTATTGGGATTTGGTTTGTTTGGGTTTCATTTGGTTTTGTTGGGAAAGTTTGGTTTATTTGGGAGGCCCAGGTTGCTGTGGGCTCAATTTGGTTTGTTTGGGAGTTGTTGGTTGAAGCCCAAGATTTGTGAAAACTGCATAGCCCAGCTTGGGTTGGCAAAGTATAGCCCAGTGAAAGTGTTCAGCCCAGTTCAGCCCATCAGTGTGGCTTGATTGTGAGCAGCCCAGGTTGTGGGCTTAAATACAGTGCACAGCCCAATAGTGGGCAGCTTAGCCTGGGGAAAATCTGATGTGTGGGCTTTAGTCTACTACACAGCCCACCAGTGGTACAAGGCTCAGTTTGTGCAACAGCAGTTTATGCAGGCTTGCACAGCAGGCCTCAGTTTAGTGCAAAGAACAGGCTTTGTAAGCCTCCCAGCAGCTCAGCTTATGCAATAGTTTTGTGCACAGTTTACACAAGGATGGCACTCACATTTTAGCACACAGGAGTGCTGGATGATGTTGCTTGAGAGAGACACAGCACTGAGAAATGCAAAACTTCAAAAATGACACAAAGATTACACAAAGGTGCGGCTTATCACGCAGCCTAGGTTACGTGCAGCCCAGCATCAGGGTTATGCTTGCAAACACAGGGCAGCTATTCTATCATGCAAAACATGGTTTACAAATTTACAGGTCAAGTACAGGCCAAGATTCAATCACAGGCTTCAAGTTTGCCACAGTCACTTAAGTGTCACACTATGATTCAACAAAATCCAGAGATGGAGCAATATGCGGCAAAGTATTTAGCTCATCATGCACGATGGTTCACATAGCTCGGGGATTACAAACAAAGGTGCTCGGGGTTTACAACACATCACAAGTTCAACGAGGTCGAGTTGACCCTTTTGGTTTTCAATGGGCTTGCGAGGTTAAGTTGGAGCCCTAACTCACACGCTTTCGGAGGGTCGGGAGGATTACAACTCAACTACATTCAATGACAAGCTCAACTAGCAGCTTAAAGGCTGGAGTTGAGGGCGAGATGGCACGACTAATATCAAATCACCGATGCACAAAGTTGACAGGATAAACTGGAGCAGTTGATAAGGTTTCCTATGTTCAAACATGTAGCTTCAGGGCTAGCAGTTAACATGTGGCTCACAAGGTCTTGACAGGGTAATTCATGCAAAGGGGTTGTCGTAGCTTGGCTCAACAGCTCACACAAGGTACAGGGCACTTGGAGTGAGCTGTTCAGTTGGTAACAAGTGAGTCTTAAAAATGCAGTGCAGGGTTATACAGGTGGTAACAAGTGAGCAGCAGCAGGGTCTCACAGTTCATATACACTGATGCTCATGTCACTCAACACAAAGACAAGGCGAAATGCCAGCCGATCTTGCGGGGCTGGTGGCTCACTTGGCATGGAATGATGCGAGGCTAAGGGTTGAGCTCGAGACAAGGTTTCGGGGTTACACACTAACCCTCTTGTCAACAGAATAGAGCTCGAGAGGTTGTCTCACACGGGGTTTAGCACAAGGTTACGGTTGAGCATAAATGGCACAGAGCATACCTGGGAGGTTTAGTGGCATTCAGGGATCTAACCTCAAGTCTGCACCTAGCCGCGTCTTTCTCCCTTTTGGCAAGCACAGCAGTACAGCAGCACAGGTACCTGCTTACTTAACCACTCAATTTCAGTTTTCAGTATTGTACAGTTAAAGCACTATGAGAAAATGTGCACAACAAGATGCTTATGCTGATGTGACACAGGTGTGAAGAGCTAAGCCAGGCAAGATCTTGAGCTAAGTCCAGCCCAGATGCTGACTGAGATAATTGGACTGACACAGGAGTTAATATGCAGGGCAATGATATTTATGAAGTTATCGCGAAAACTACAAGGCTAAGTATGCAATGAGCAAGATACAGAGTGCAATGACAGATTAATCTACAGAAATAAGCATGAAGTAAGCTAAGCTACACTACAAAACTAAGATAGCTAATAAGAACTATGATGCAACTACAATGCAATGACAAGTTTATACTAGAATTTCTTAAATGACAGATGCAGTTTACAAAAAAAATTAACTAAGTTACATTAATCACAAACTGAAATAACTAAGTAAAATGGATATGTACAGGGGAGTATTGGAATTCAGCAAAAACAAGCCAAAGAACAACAGGGCACGCGCCAAGTCCCCGGCAACGGCGCCAAAAAACTTGGTAGGCCCGAGAAGATGTATAAATTTATGTATTTTACGGCCTACGGTTATACCGCAAGTGCACGGTGTCGTGATGTAGCACTGGGCACGTACGGGTCGAACCACAGAGACATGTGGTGCCCTTATGTGATCTAAGGCTGCTTAACTGACTTCAAGTGGTGGTAACAAGGTGACAGCATATATTTTTGTTGCCGAAACGGCTGATTTTTAGTTATGAACCTAAACTAAGGTATAAAACAGAGATAGAAAGTATGCTAAGGTCTGCAAATCCACCTCTGACCCTATTGTGATTTCAACTAAGTTAAATGTCTAGTTCCTATAGTAGCTAAGGGCAGTGTGTCAATTCTGCCACTTAACTAAGGAGTTTCACCTTGTGATAACTCAAATATCAGCTAAATTACTAACCTAGAGTACTTGGTTGTCTAATGAAGCACAACTAGTCAAGAGTATTAGTTCTACTAATAGAAAGCAGAAATAAATACACCCAACTCAGTTTAAACCTAACTACGGTGCATCCATGGCGTTGGCATGCACTTTGTGAGAGAAAAAGTGTTGAGGTATTTAAAATTGAAGCTATCTAATTCATTGAGCATTCAAGATAAACTTAACAGAGTTTAAGCACAAATTGGAATCAGGGTTTCATTGAAACCCTAACACTAAATTAAAACAACAAAAACAGAAATTGAAACTAAGTGACAGCACTGGCTAATCCAGGCGTGCCCTTCTACAAACACCAATCAATTCTATTTATACATGCAACATAAAACTACCAAACCCTAATTCCCAAAAATCGAAATTAAAGATAAATAACTCAAACAACTCGCACCCATACTCTGAAACGCTGCTCTCCCTTGTCACTTCGTGCTCAGAACTCTATTGCTTTGATTTTTCTCCAACTGTGATGAAACCCTAGCCCTAATCTTCTCTATCTCGACCTTAGCTCGTAGGGTAGAAGCTAAGACAGAGCTAGAGATTATTTGGGAGGGGATGGCGAGGCGGCTGTGGTAGGAGGTAGCTATGGAGGTGATAGGAGATGGAGGTGGTCGAGAGATGGGTTTTGCAGAAGGAGAGGAGTTTGCAGAGGTGAGAGCGACGGGAGAGGAGGAAAGAGAAAGTGAAAGGAGAGAATGGTTTGGTTCGATTAGGGTATAGTGGTAGGGTCATTTCGGCTGTGAAGCGAGGACAAGACAACTCGATGAGAAGGCCTCACCGAGCGTAGGATGAAGGCTGTGTTGATCCGAACGGTTGAGGAAGGTAGCCGGTTTTGATGTGATCTGGTGTTGCACGGAGCATCAAGAGATGATGTATAGTGATGGAGCGACCGTTGGATGTAGGCGAGGGAGATCTCAATGGTTTGGAGTGGACGGGCTCGGATCCGGGTCGCGGGTTGCTTTAGCCCATGTCTTCCTTGTTGGGTTGCAACTGATTCGCGCGCGGGCTTTGGCTATCTGCTCCATAGATGCTTGACTCCAATTCTTTGCTCTTTGGGCTCCGCACTTTCTCCGGACTTTATTTAGTACCTAAAAATACAAAATTAATTAATACAAATATTTATTCTTGAAAACAAGGAAAACACAGAATCTGGGATAATATCTGATTTATAAGCGCAAAAGATGAGTAAAATGCCAATAAAAAAGATCACGAGACCCTTGCGAAATCCATAAACGACACATTGCGAAGATATCGCAGACAAGTAATATAAATGACGCAACGGATGACGACAGTCTGAGCATGAGAAAGATGTGAAGATCTAGCGAGATTTTACATTTGAATACTTGCGAGCGTGTCACAAGCCAGATCCGAAAATAAAGGACAGCTTAGCTGTCACCCACTATATGATGTCCTATATAAAGGACCGAGTAGGTTGGTGAGAAGGGGAGATCTTTTTCGAGTGTGGAGCAAGTTATCAAGAGAGAGAAAGTTTAGAGCGGTTGTAAATTCTTTAGCTTATTTCCTTTCCATCTTGTAACATTGGTGAGTTTAATCAAAAAAGACTATAATTGTTCATCTTAAAATGACTTGATTGTGTGAATTCTTATGAGGGGTGTAGTGTGGGATTTCCTGCTACTACATTCACGAAACACGATTAATTTTTCCAATCGTGTACAAGTACAAAGCTGAAAATTGGATTAATCAAATTAATGATGGTCAAAATATAGCTGTTATTCAGTGGATGAAACAACTATGCAGAACTAGTATCAACATTATGCCAATACCGTATACAGAAATTGACGAGTTCCATGAACCAATGGCACAAGCCATGCTTGATGGATGTCGTAGGCACAACAAATTAATAATATTATTTCCACACAATTAACTGGTAATATAATAGAAGTAAGGATCGTTCCCACGAAGAGCAGTGAGTTTTAGTTGTTGAAGTGTCACAGGTGGGGGGTTTTGTTTTATATTGTGAACAAAATAAATAATCAAAGCAAATAAAATTATATTGTAATCAATAGAGAAAGATATGATCGAGGAATCCTTCTTTGTTAATAAACCGTCAATGAGTTAATATATTCATCTATTCGTCATTAATCATAGATTCATATATTAAATCAAATCAAGTTTACAACTTAGAATTCATCCTCAATCAATAGGTGTTTATCTACTCATGGATGTAAAAGCATCCATGATATACATATGAGAACAATTTAGAGATATCGTTACGATTGAAGAACCGCTCCGAAACCCTAGCTTTAGCTCCGTGTGATTTTTCTTCTATCCAAGCCTTACAATTTCATGACCTTATGATGATCTATCATTTCACATAACCTAATACCTTTTTATAGGTTTACATTGCTTGGCCTTCACGTATTTAGTTCGATTCAAGAACCCGACCCAAAAATATGAAATAACGACCCCAAACGTGACCTTAAGCATTCCAAGGTATGAATACACGTTTTCCTACTTGCTACGTACGTGTACCAGTACGCATACTACAAAATCCAGCAGAAATTTTCGGAATTAAAGTATGCGTACCCGTTTGCATACTTTACTGTCTTCGGTATTCGATAAAAGCTTGTTTTGGCTTCTTCGTCCGAACTCGGAATGACCTCATTCTTTTTGCATTCTTTTTATATTTCAATTACCTTAAAGATGATGATGAGAAATCCTTAATTTGAATGAGTTGGATCGGTCTTTGGCCTTTCTCTTGATTTTGAGCGTTTTGCTCCTTTTCGTCACTCTTCTTCCACTTCTCTTGGACTTGGGCACTTGGATCCCTGGAATACTTATATTACTAGCTCTTTTCAGAATTTTGTAGCTCCTTTTTGTATGATTCACCTAATAGAGGAAAATTAGAGAAAACAAGAGTAATAATAGCTAAAACAAGTATGGAATGGACACTAAAATCATATGAATTATGCACTTATCAAATTCCCCCACACTTATCTTTTGCTAGTCCTCGAGAAAACTAAATAAAACTAATCCTAAATACAACAACTCCATGTCATTGAGAAAACGGTTACACTTAGCATGTATAACAAGCCTTTAAACCCCTAGGTGTCCCTAGTGGACGAGTTATGGTCTCGTGAGGGTTTACAAGAGGTATACCCACAAAACCTACTCCAATCTCTCACCTTGGAAGAACCACTAAGGATAGACACAAAGTAGAAAGCCAAATAATTAGCTTGCATAAGTTCTTTAGCTACAAACATCCCACATACATTCCAATCATCACACACAAGCAATTACTTACGTGTGACATTCAACCTTCTTGCAAAACTATACTAAGATAATCATCGTACTTGTTGCAACTTTTATCACAACACTCGCATACTGAAATCACATGGATAGATAAGAAAATGGAAATAGAAAAGTGAAGTGTGCAAATGTTAACTAAAGTGAAAGATGTTACCCACAATACTTGTATGAATGTCGTCAAAGGATTCTTTTTTATAGCGCAATAGTTGAGAGAAGCATCAATTTAACTTGACCACATGATTAGATACTCTAAGCGCATGTTTCCTTTCAACAAGTATGTGATAGTTTCCTTGGATCCTGCGTTCCACGCTTGTTTAGGCGACGCAGACAGGGACACCGTTTCACACGTATTGCTATCCAAGTGTCGATAAATGAAGAGGAGCCTTATATATTTTTTTTTTCTTTTTTTTTTCCGGCTAACTCTTTATGAGTGTTAGACGTATATGGGGCTTTTATATACTCAACCAATGATTACCTTGCTACAACATCCACGACAGTATCAAGATCCCACCAAATCACTTTAGAGAAACATAAAACTGCAAAAATAAAAAGAAAGTGATTCAATAATAATTAATTGCGAGGATGACTCTTTCAAATGACAATCATAGATGAGTTTCGCATTCAATTATGAACGTATATATTTAAGGATTTTAGAACGATAAAGTGGAACTCAATCTATAGCCGTAAGAACTGTTTCAACCTCAAAAGGTTTAGAGTGTCATCCTAAATAGCTCATAATTAACTCCAAAAGATTAAGTCTCAAGAATGCAAGAAATCAAAGAGTATTGTTTATATATATATATATATATATTTATGCAAGCCAAAGATGCTTAACTACTCCCCCACACTTAAACTCAACATTGTCCTCAATGTTCAAAACCGAAAATTCTGATTTCTGACATAACAACCCTGAAAAACTCAAAAACCGTACTAATGGGTAGGGAACTAGGAAAAACATCCTAAACGAAAGTTGTTCACCTACGCCTTTTCTATGAGGTTTCGAAATTTCACAGTGTTCCGAAAAATGATCTGACTTGTATGGCCTACGGACTGACTGACATGCAATCTGAAAAAGTTATGGAAAAATACCGAACTCAAATGTCCAGGCCTATCGGTCCAACTTAACAGACTTTGAATTCAGATTATATTTTTTGAAAAGAAAGGTGAGTCTGTCCTCTTTAAAAGTTGGGGTCAACCACTCAAATCGGACTTCGTAAGAAGTCTCGAGAGCTGTTTTCGTGACAAGTGTGCAGTCAGAATTTTCTGACGAGAATTCGTCAAAACTTTCATTATAGATATAGGACTTGTAAAATCTAATATGGGAATGCAAGATATGATATGCAAAACTAAGAAAAACTAAAAATAAGAGGGATAGAGATACAAAACCGATGTGTTGCCTCCCATGTAGCGCTTAGTTTAATGTCCTCAGCCCGACTTGGCATTCCAATTATGCTACTCCTCCAGAGGGAGTGAATCCTGAAGTTCAATTACATCCACGTTCTCTGTAGGAAATTTTTCATAATATGGCTTTAATCTATGTCCTTTGACTTTAAAAGTTGTCCCTATAGTGAGACTAGTAACCTCAACTGCACCATAAGGAAAAACATTAGTAAAAACAAACGGTCCACCCCATCGGGACCTTAGCTTTCTAGGAAATAACTTAAGACGAGAATTAAATAAAAGAACTTTTTGACCCACAACAAAACTCTTTCGACAAATCATCTTTTCATGGAAAAGTTTCATGTTTTCCTTGTATATACGAGAACTCTCGTAAGCATCATTACGTATCTCCTCTAGTTCGTTAAGTTGTAACTTCCTTTGTTTCCCTGCATTGTCATAATCCATGTTAAACATCTTTATCGCCAAATATGACTTATGTTCAAGTTCAAGATGACAAGCTTTGCCATAAACCAACCGATATGGAGACATACCAATCGGTGTTTTATACGCCGTTCTATACGCCCAAAGCGCATCATTAAGCCTATAACTCCAATCTTTCCGTGTAGTGTTTACGGTTTTCTCAAGAATGGATTTAATCTCACAGTTTGAGATTTAGGCTTGCCCACTGGTTTGTGGGTGATACGGCGTACCAACCTTGTGTGTTATATTGTACTTTTTGAGTAGAGCATGGAATGATCTCTGAAAATGTGAGCCTCCGTCACTGATAACCACATCTAGAAAAAATATATTCCTTCACAAACTCACAAACAACTTGAGAATCATTAGTAGGGGTGGCTTTACCCATCTCGAAACATAATCCACAACAAGAAGTATATAAATTTTTTCATTAGAATTGACAAAAGGACCCATAAAATCAATTCCCCACACATCAAATACTTCAACAGCAAGAATTGGTGTGAGTGGCATTTGATTTCGAGCACCTAGATTGCCCGTTCTTTAACATCTATCACAAGATTTGAAAAAAATGTATACATCCTCAAATAGGGTAGGCCAATAAAAGCCACTTTCAAGTACTTTGAAAGCGGTACGTTTAGAACCAAAGTGACCACCACATGCATAAGTATGACAAAAAGTAAGAATGGATTGAAATTCAGAATTAGGTACGCACCTGCAGATGATTTGATCAGAACCGTATTTCCACAAGTAGGGCTCAATCCACACATATTGCTTGGCTATTTTCGTAAGCTTAAGCTTTTGAAAATTAGACATTGTACTAGGTACTTATCTTGTAACCAAGTAGTTCACTATATCCGCGTACCAAGGTGTTGAATCTTCAATTGAGAAAAGTTGTTCGTCTGGAAAACGATCTTGTAAAGGAAGTTCTTCTTCGGAAACAACAAGTCTACTGAGATGATCAGCAACAGTATTTTCAACACCTCTTTTATCCTTTATTTCATAATCAAATTCTTGCAATAGTAGTATCCACCGTATAAGTCTTGGCTTAGCTTCTTTCTTCTTTAATAGGTACCTAAGTGCTGTGTGATCAGAATACACAACCACTTTTGAACCCACCAAATATGATCTAAATTTTTCTAGTGCAAACACTATAGCCAAAAATTCTTTCTCAGTAGTAGAATAATTGATTTGTACATCGTTTAGGGTCCTAGATGCATAATAAATCACATGAGACAGCTTGTCTACTCTTTGACCCAAAACGGCTCCAACTGCATAGTCACTTGCATCACACATTAGTTTAAATGGTAAACTCCAATCCGATGACATGATAATTGGTGCAGTTGTCAACAATTCTTTCAATTTATCAAAGGAATCCTTGCACTCCTTGTTGAAGCCAAAAACAACCTCCTTTTACAATAATTTGCACATCGACATTGAGATTTTGGAGAAATCTTTGATAAACCGCCTGTAAAAACCTGCATGACCAAGAAATGAGCGAATTTCCCTCACCGAAGTGGGATATTGTAAGTTTCTTATTAAGTCTATATTTGTTTTATCAACTTCGAGCCCTCGAGAGGACACGATGTGACCAAGCACTATGCCATGGTTTACCATAAAATGACATTTCTCCCAATTAAGAACAAGGTTTGTGTCTATGCATCTTTTAAGCACAAGTTCAAGATTTTGTAAATAAATATCAAATGAATCACCATAAACACTAAAATCATCCATAAATACCTCAATAATGCGCTCCACATAGTCAGAGAATATACTAACCATACATCTCTGAAAAGTGGCAGGTGCATTGCAAAGACCAAACGGCATCCGTCTATAGGCAAACATACCAAAAGGACAAGTAAAAGTAGTTTTGTCTTGATCCTCCGGCGCAATAACAATCTGATTGTATCCCGAATAACCGTCCAAAAAGCAATAATGTGAATGTCCATCTAACCTCTCTAACATCTGATCAATGAAAGGCAAAGGAAAGTGATCCTTTCGGGTTGCGGTATTAAGATTTCTGTAGTCGACGCACACTCTCCATCCTGTTTTAACTCTTGTAGGAGCAATTTCATCATCTTGATTTCTAACAACAATGACACATGATTTCTTAGGAACCACTTGAATCGGGCTAACCCATTTGCTGTCAGAAATTGGGTAAATCACCCCCACACTTAGTAATTTGAGGATCTCTTTCTTCACGACCTCCATCACTGGGGGGGTTAAGCCTACGCTGAGCATCACGTACAGGCTTAAAGTCATCTTCTATTAGGATTCTATGCATGCACATGGATGGACTAATGCCTTTAATATCAGCAATTGTCCAACCAATAGCCGTTTTGTGCTCTTTCAGAACCCTAAGTAGACGTTCTTCTTGTATTGGGGTGAGGTTCTTTGCAATAATCACCGGAAGTTATTCTTTATCACCCAAGTACGCGTACTTTAGGTGGTCTGGAAGCATCTTCAATTCTAGTTTTGGTGCCTGCACAATAGAAGGTAAAGGAACCTCATTAGTTATGGGTAGCGAAATATAAGAAACATTACCTGTTTTTGCTTCTTGTAGTGCTGTTAAGGCACCACACATCTCCATTAGCTCTTTGCCTAAGTCAACGTCCAGGTTCGGCTGTCCATGAACGTCCAAATCAATGCTATTCCGTAGCACAACTCCAAGTTCATCTTCACTATTCAAATCAAACATTTGTTGCGCTAACAAACCAATAACATCAATGGAGAAAGCTGAGTGAACATCACTAGGATAGCGCATAGTTTCAAAAATATTGAACCGTATGATCTCCTTATCAAATTCCATAGTGAGTGCACCACTATCAAAATCAATCTTCGCCTTTGCAGTTTTCATGAACGGTCTCCCAAGAAGTAACGAAGTAGATGAACAATTATCTCCATTGTGCATATCCACAATGTAGAAATCAACCGGAAAGATTAACTGATTCACTTGAACTAACACGTCCTCCACGACTCCCTTAGGATAAATATTTGACTTGTTAGCCAATAAAATAGTAATCTTTGCCTCTTTTAAAGGTCCGAGATTCAAAGAAACATAAACATCGGCTGACATAACACTTATGGAAGCTCCCAAATCAAGCAAAGCACGTTCAAATCGTCGGTTACCAATGGTAACGGAAACTGTGAAGCCGCCAGGATCTTCACACTTTGTAGCATCTTCTTAAGTAACATAGCTGTAGCACTTTCGCCCACTTGAGTAATCTCATTAGCAATCAACCTATCCTTCCTTGTACATAAATCCTTCAAAACCTTGGCATACCTGGGTACGGTTCTGATGGCCTTAATAAATGGAATGTTGATGTGTATCTTGCTGAAAATATCCATGATCTCCTTGTCTTGAGCTTCTTTCTTGGATTTGGCAAAACGACTAGGAAAAGGAGGTGGTATGGTAAAAGTGGGAACCGTTTCCTTAGGTTGGCCGGTTGAAGTTGGATTTTCCTTTGGTACGGTTTCCGCTTCTACTTCCTTCTCAACATCGTCATTACTAGGTACGCGTACTGCCCTTATATCCAGATTTGAATCTTCTGTTTTCCTTCCGCTCCTTAACGTTACTGCATTGACGTGCTCTCTTGGGTTCACAAATGGTTGATATGGTAGTTTTGTTGATGCTTGTGCCTTCAATTGATTCACATCCGTAGCCAATTTTCCCATCTGAGTATGCAATTCTTTAATGGCATAGTCAGTTTTCTGTTGATTTTGTTAGAAAAAAGAGGTAATACCTTGCATCATAGCACTCAGTTTATCATCAATAGAAGAACCCTGCTCTCTATGTTGTTGTGGTTGCTGGAATTGTGGTTGAAAACCACTTTGTCTTGCCTATGGATTAGAAGTTGCTGCTTGCTTGTTGGCATAACTGAAATTAGGGTGATCTTTCCAACCAGGATTATAAGTATTTGAGTATGATCATACCTTGGCCTCTGATTAGGAAATATAACATTCACCTCAACTTCTTTTTCGTATGTAGGAATAACTGCAGAAGCTATCCGTTGGACCATCTTTTCCACATTACCCATTCGTTGCTCCATATGCGATGAATCTCCCATCTTACTAACTCTTCTAACCGTTGAGGAATCTCGAGTGTAAAATTGTTGAGTGTTTGCAGCCATGCTCTCAATCAAACTAGTAGCTTCCTCGATAGTTTTATTAGCCAAAGCACCACTGCTAGCCGCATCAATCAAATGCCTCTCATGTGTTAGTAACCCCTTATATAAGTGTGTGAGAATGAGTTGTGGTGGTATCTGGTGGTGTGGACAACTCGCCAATAATCTCTTGTACCTCTCCCAATAGTCGTACAAAGATTCTCCAGTAATCTGCACAATTCCACTGATTTCCTTATGAATAGCTGCAGCTTTAGAAGCAGGAAAATACTTTTCTAGAAATAGCTTTTTCATTCCGGTCCATGTGGTAATACTTCCGGAAGGGAGATAATATAACCATGATTCTGCTTGGTCCGTTAATGAAAACGGAAAAGCTTGTAGAAAAGATGTATCATCATTATCATCGCTCTTCTTTATACTTCTTACTGTATTCTGAAACTGCTGCAAGTGTCGATTAGGATCTTCACCCGGCAGTCCCTTGAACTTTGGAAACCAATGAAGAAGATTTGACTTAAGTTCCACTGTGTCATTCAGAGTAATACACAGGGGTTGAGAATCCAAACATGGGGATGTTAGATCTCTCAACGTCTTCCTCTCCGGAGGTGGAGGTGGAGGTGGTGCTCCGTCTACCATCTCTTCTGAAGGAGGTTCTTGTTGCAACTGTTGACGTGCTTGAAGTACCGTTCCTTTACGGGTTTGAATACCCCACCTCTGGTATTCCCAGTCTTCGGTGCCAGAGATTAAGTACCTGAAAATAAAAATCTAGAAAACGAAATTAAAAACTAAAAACAATAATAAAACTAAAAGAAATAAAAACTAAAGCTACCGACTGCTCCCTGGCAGCGGCGCCAAAATTTGATGGCTGTCGTAGGCACAACAAATTAATAATCTTATTTCCACATAATTAACTAGTAATATAATGGAAGTAAGGATCGTTCCCACGAAGAGCAGTAAGTTTTAGTTGTTGAAGTGTCACAGATGGGGGGTTTTGTTTTAGATTGTGAACAAAATAAATAATCAAAGCAAATAAAATTGTATTGTAATCAATAGAGAAAAATATGATCGAGGAATCCTTGTTTGTTAATAAACCGTCAA
The DNA here is from genome assembly GCA_023531295.1 of Papaver armeniacum. Lineage (NCBI taxonomy): Eukaryota > Viridiplantae > Streptophyta > Magnoliopsida > Ranunculales > Papaveraceae > Papaver > Papaver armeniacum. Next base: position 112,202 of record JAJJWW010011494.1, on the reverse strand, counting down.
TGAGTTAATACATTCATCTATTCGTCATTAATCATAAATTCCTATATTAAATCAAATCAAGTTTACAACTTAGAATTCATCCTCAATCAATAGGTGTTTAGCTACTCATGGATGTAGAAGCATCCATGATATACATATGAGAACAGTTTAGAGATATCGTTACGATTGAAGAACCGATCCGAAACCCTAGCTTTAGCTCCGTGTGATTTTTCTTCTCTCCAAGACTTACAACTTCGTGACCTTATGATGATCTATTATTTCACATAAACTAATATCTTTTTATAGGTTTACTTTGCTTGGCCTTCACATATTTAGTTCGGTTCAAGAACCCGACCCAAAAATATGAAATAACGACCCCAAACGTGACCTTAAGCCTTCCAAGGTATGAATACACGTTTTCATACTTGCTAAGTACGCGTACCAGTACGCATACTACAAAATCCAGCAGAAATTTTCGGAATTAAAGTAATGTACCTTTACTGTCTTAGGTATTCAATAAAAGCTTGTTTTGGCCACAACTTCTTCGTCCGAACTCGTTATGACCTCATTCTTTTGCATTCTTTTTATCTTTCAATTCCCTTAAAGATGATGATGAGAAATACTTAATTTGAATGAGTTAAGATCGGTATTTGACCCTTCTCTTGATTTTGAGCGTTTTGCTCCTTTTCGTCACTCTTCTTCCACTTCTCTTGGACTTGGGAACTTGGAATACTTCTCTTCCTAGCTCTTTTCAGCACTTTGTATCTCCTTTTTGGATGATTCACCTAATAGAGGCAAATAAGAGAAAACAAGAGTAATAATACGAAAATATGCAAGAATAATAGCTAAAACAAGTATGGAATGGACACTAAAATCATATGAATTATGCACTTATCAATACTACAGTTAAGCCTTAAGCGACTTGTGTTTTACGGTCCAATTAGGGGTCAAGGTATTTGGTACTACGGAGAAAGACATTTGTTTCAGCTACAAAGGAAGAAAGGTAAAACCAATCAACCCGTTTCCAACTTCAATAATTTCACATGATGATTGGATAAAGTTGATAAATAATGGACAAACTTGGGAAGAAGCTGAAGATTCGATCCAAATCCCAGATGATGACTTTGATTACTACAGCTGGTTTCAAAAGGTATGCAAGTTAAATATTGATGTTCATCCACAAAACTTAGGTAGTGTTGACTTTCCAGCAATTGGAAATTTGCCACTTACAGATCTTCCATCCCAACCTCCACCACCGACGGGCGAAGCATATACATATCCTAGCAGTCAAATGGGGTCGTCAAATATGCCTCCAATATCTTGAGAAGTCCAGACTTTCTACTAAGTGGATAGATGTGCAGATATCATAACAACTTGCATATCGAAACTGCTTTCCGTTGTCATGGAGCCACTTTGCACGACATCTTTGATCAATCTCCAGCAGGGTTTCACCACTTCTCACGTTTCGAGCCTCTTCCCTTATCATACCAATATACTTGTTAACATTCTTAGAAATTATGTAGAACCGAGCACTCAACACCATCGAATCACGATTGTTGAGGTTCGTTGTTTCTTCTTCAAATTTCAGTAAAACGCGTCCCCAAAACGGAATCGCCCGTAATGCGCCATCAACAATTGGATGATTAGTAAAGAGAACATAATTCTTGTAGATGCATTCATCTTCTAACGTGCTAAATTTGCGTTGTTGTGAAACTCTCCAAATATTTGCTCTTCTTATTTCACTTTGCACACTAGCTCGAAGTTCAAATCTTTGATTTTCGGCCGCATGTTGCTCTTCTATGAATTGAGCCATAGACATGTTTTGAGCCATTGAAAAATCTAAGAAAATAGGAAGAAGGTGTGAGTTAAAATGGAAGAGGAATTTGGTATTTATAGGGAGGAGATTTATAGCCGTTGGATCAGATTCTACGTAGCGGTGTAGACTAGACCCACCGGTCTTATAAAAGCTGCTAACGGTGTAAACAAAACCGGACGGTATAGTCTTGACCGAGCGGTCGAGTAGAAACTTGACCTGGCCTGGATAAGTGGCAAATTTTCGACTTAGCTAGGCCAGTTTGCCAGTTTTCCAGCTCCATAGTGGGTGCAAAAATGGCAAACTTGAGAGTTTGCCATGCCCATCGGAACTGGCCTAAGGATTGTTAAAAGTTAAAGCTAGATGGAATGAATCATATGGGAATTCACAATTCAGTGAATGAAGGAAAAGGTAATATTTGTCTTTTTTGGAGTGCTTCTATTTCTCATCCAATAGTAGTATCAATTACCAATCAGGTTATTACAGTTAATGTAGCTTTTAGTGTCAAGAGTTCACGCTGCTTCTTTGTATGTTGACAGAAGAGAGTTGTGGGTTGACATGGAGAGAATAATTAATATGGATTTACCATGGATGATAATTGGTGATTTCAATATTGTTTTAAGTGTAGGTGCGAAAGTGTGTGGGGGGGGGGGGAATTATAATTTGGTGCAATAAGAGAGCAATTGGCAAAAGTATTATATGTACTTTGGATATGGCTTTTTATAATTTGAAGTGGACGAAATTATATCCTGAATGGTGTTACAGAGTCGGTGTGAGAAGTGTTTCTGATCATAGCCCTCTGTTGGGTTCTTGTGTGATGGTTCCGAAACCTAAGAATGTGCCTTTTAGAGTTTTAAAAGTTCGGTTAGAACATGAAGATTTCAAAATAATTATTCAATATGTATGGGCCGAAGATATTAGAGGTAATACATACTTATTTTCATGAATAAAATGAAAAGAATGAAGATAAGGATTAAGGATTGGAACTGGAATGTATTTGGAGATGTAAGAATTAGACTAACAAATGTTGAGGAGAAGGTTTTGAGAGCTTCATTAATCTCAGATAGAGACCCCAGTAACATTACATTATTGAATGATTTAGTGGTTGCAAGAAGTGAGCATGAAATTCTGATTCAACAGCAAAGAGCAATTATGCAACAAAAGTCAAGAGAAAAGTGGTTAAAATATGGAGCAGCAAATACAAGATTTTTTCACACTTCTATAAATTAAAACAAGCTGCAAATTGTATATCTGAGTTAGAAGATGAAAATGGTTCAATAATTACTGATCAACAAACCATAACTAATTCATTAGAGAAACATTTTGAAGAAAAGTTTAAATACAAAAGTGTTAATTTTGTGGATGGTATTTTTGATGCAATTCCATAGGTGATAACTGCAGAGGAGAATAGCATGTTAGAAGGAGTGCCAACTGATCAAGAGATCAAAGATGCAGTTTTTTCTATAAATGCAAATAGTGCTCCTCGACCAGATGGATTTCCTGGTTTCTTTTACATATTTTCATGGGATATCATTGGAGAGGGAGTTATAACATCAATTCAATATTGTTGGAGAAAAGGTTTCATACTTAGAGGTTTGAACTCTAACTTTCTATTCTTACTTTCTAAAGTGAAATGTGCAAGAAAGCCAAGTCAATTCAGGCCTATTGGTCTTAGTAATTTTAACTTCAAAATTTTTACTAAGATTATAACAACAAGGATGTATGGTTTGATGGATAAAGTGGTATTTGTTCAACAAGGTGCTTTTATTGAAGCGAGGTGTATTCAGGAATAATATTTTTGGCTTCTGAAATGATAAATGAATTGGATACAAAAAGGTGAGGGGGTAATGTTGGTTTGAAACTTCATATAACATAGGCTTATGACTCACTGAGTTGGGAATTTTTATTTGATTCTATGAAGAAATTGGGATTTTCAGAAAAATGTGTGAAATGGCTACATCAATTGTTTATGTCAGCAAGAATATCACTTTTAGTTAATGGAGGTCTTGTTGTTTTCTTTCCAGTTGTAGAAGATTGAGACAAGGTGATCCACTTTCACCAATTCTCTTTGTAATAGCTGAAGTTGTCTTAAGTAGAAGTTAAGTAAAATGGTGGGTGAAGGTACAATCATTCCAATGGTGAACAAAAGGGGGATTCAACCAACTCATATTTTCTTTGCTGATGATGTATTCTTTTTCTTCAATGGTCATAAAAGGAACTTACAAATGATAATGAAGCTGTTGAGAGACTACCAAGAATCTTCAAGACAAGTGATTAATCAAGTAAAAAGTAAGGTTTTTGTTGGAGGGGTATCTAAATTAAAAAGACAACAAATAGCTGCTGAGTTCCAAATGCCACTCTCTAACTTCCCTGACAAATATCTTGGTATGATTTTACAACCAGGAAGTGTGAAAGCCACCACAGTGTGGGGATTTTTTGAAATGCTACAACATAGATTAGACAGTTGGGTAGGGAAGTGATGTGATTTTATGTTGTTGTAGAAAGTGGTAGTAAAAGTTCGTTCAACTCGGGCTTGTAAAGGTTTGATTTAAGAAAATACTAAAAACAAAGAAAATATATTCACAAGGTTGTCACAAATATCGAGAGGTACTAGGACTTCGGATTCCACCATTAATCACAGTCAGTTGGTTCGTATATTGTTTCATAACAATTCTAGCTCTTTTATGGACTCTATTTCTTTGCCAAAGATAGATTTTATAAAGAATTAGATGTAAATCATAAGCATAACGCATCAAATGCTCTAAGTCTAAGCATACGTCATCAGACAAAATCACAACTAATTAATAAAAATCATAAAACAATTAAAACAAGTGCAAAAGTCATAAAGAATCAAATATAGTTACCAAACAATTGTGAAATAAGGCTTCCTCCATCGTACCAGTGTTGGGGTTTAGCTCATGATGTCGTACAAACTCTCAAAAGATAGAAACATGGCTCAAAGAGTGTTTAAAGATGAAAGTACAAGAAAAATCACCAAAACAGATCAATCGCAACCTTTATATGCGTTGCAGATTGACCATTACTAAAGATACTGAGAAAATATAAGACTGCTGGAAACGATACTTTGTGTGTCGTGGATAAACCACACTTATCTGCGACTGACTTGGGTCGTCTAATGTTCTTCAGCTTCGTCTTCTTCCTCCTGCTGCTGCAACTTTCTCTGCGGCATGATTTCGCTCTAAACCTACCCAAAGTTCTCGACACCCTCTGCTCGACCTCCTAGCTGCCTATATATACCCAACAGGCGCGAGAATCACTCGAGTTAATCTCCTTTTCTTTTCTCCCCCGTATCGGATTTTTCTTCCCTTTTTTTTATCTTTAACCGGAAGTCATAGATATACTTCTCCTGTTAATCTCCATACGATATTCGCGGCTATCAATACTTTCCTAAGCTGGGTATAATCGAATCTGTTCTCCACGTACTTTCCAAAAATTCACAAATCATCCCGTGAATACATACAACTCCCTGTTTTATCAAAACTCTATGGAATTCTTTCCTTTTACGTTTCTAACACTCTTGACAATCCTGTTTCGATCAAACAGGCCTAAACCAACTTGTCCAACGTAAATCCACCAGAAAATCTTCGTTCAAACCTCAATCCAATATCCGCAGGTGAGTTAGTTTCTTTTCCCGCCAAAATATGTTTTAAACGGAGAAGAAAAAGGGTGGCCCCCTAACCAGAGTAGGGGTGGTTCTAGCATACGCATTTGGGGAAGCCCTGGGGTGCAAATAACGATGGGTTACCCCTTAGTAATTAAGGTGCCCCTTATCCAAATTGAGAGTTCGAATAGTAATTTTCTCCCACGAGCGCAAATACCACTTTTCAGGCCAATTTTCCCGCAAAAGCTTGTTTCTCCAAAAACACCTATAAAAACATAATAAGCCATAATAAATACAAAATCGAGCACTAACAATATATACAATTGAGATTATATCAGACACAAAAATGTGTCTATTAAATACCCCCAAAACTTATTATTTGCTAGTCCTCGAGCAAATCAAATCTAGAAAAATAAAATCCTAACTCACTGTCACAGGCATCGTCGATTGCATTTAGCGTATGCAATAAGCCTTTAAACCCCTAGGTGGCCCTAGTGGCCGAGTTATAGTCTCGGGAGGGTTTACCAGAGGTGTACCCACAAAACCTTTACTCCAGACCCTAACTATCTACGCAGAACCTTGGAAGGCACTAAAGAATCTCCTTGGTTGGCATACTTATTGACTACAAGAGGAAGTACCCCGATGCGAAATTCCAATTGATGTACACGAGTTTGCGCTCAAGCATACTAAAATTCATATATAAGTCACAAAGCAATACTCAGATAGTTTCTGGACATCATAACCGGAGTCAACCAATCACATGGAAAGATTAAGAAGATGGATGAGAAAAACGTAGATGGTTTTGATGTTGACTAAGGTGAACGGTGTTTCTCATATCTGTCTGAAGGCCACTGCCAAAATAAACCTATCCTAATGGACTGAGATATTGGTCTAGACTAATATCAACACACTGGCATATACAAGGGAACCAATGGTCGATAATCCTAACTCTAGGTCAACACAACTGGCATATACAAGGGTTCCAGTGGTCGACTTTATTGAACTTATTCCGGTTGGTCTAATGGTCTGGTCTCAATTTCTTTCTTTCTTCTTCTTCTTCTTTTTTTTTTTTTTTTTTTTTTTTTTTTTTTTTTTTTTGGATCGCAATCACTCTATTTCACCCTAGCAGTGGTAGCAACTTGAATCGTGAGCCCCACCTAATCACTTAGACAAACATATTTTAAAGAAAACAAACTAAAAATAGAAGTGAAAAGGATTCAACGAGATATGGCGAAACTACCATGTTTTTTCTTTAATTCTAACATATTTTAAAGAAAACAAAATAAAAATAGAAGTGAAAAGGATTCAACGAGATATGGCGAAACTACCATGTTTTTTCTTTAATTCTAACACCTGAGCTCTGTGCTTTTATGAATAGACTCTTTAGATGTGTCCATCTAATCAGATTGGTTCCTCAACTCCTACAACCAAAATGCTTCCATCCACTTAGATTGGTTAGTGCCATCCTTAATAAGCATAAATTTCTAGGCTCTGGAGTTTATTTATTTATACTTTGAACTAAAAAGTTTCTCCCATACCCCAAACTTAAATCTAACATTGTCCTCAATGTTCTAAAGATAAAATTAAAAGCATGAACAAGGAGAAACTGTTACCATTTGAAGTAAAAGAGTTAAGGAAAGATATTACCGTGTCGCATGAATGTTGGGTTACCTCCCAATAAGTGCTAAGTTTAAAGTCTTCAGCCAGACTACAAAAGGATTAGTCATCTCATAGAATCATAAAGCAATAGCCGAAATATCTGTGGGTCATCAAAACCAAATAGAGCTATCACAAGTAAAAGGAATCTGCAACATGCCAAGAAAATTAACAAATAAAGCACACCCTTGTCTAGTTTCCTGTTTAAGACAACTACATCTAGCTGTGGTTCAGGTTCAGGCTCTATAACTGGGTTCAAATAAAATATTTTCATGGGTGGGAATTCTTCAAAGCTAAGATCCGGTTCAGGTATTAGAGTCTGGAAATACTCAAGTAAAAACTTAGAAGCACATAATAATAACCTGAATAATTGCGGATCCTTAAAGTCAATCAGTTTTGACTCACACAATTGACCACGATGAAACTGGCGGTCAATCATAAGAAAATGTGTCGATACTAATTTCCTAAAGTACTTAGGCATAGTCTCAAAACTTAATAACTGACACATTTGAAACTTATACGTTCCCACAATTGGTTGAAAAATATTTGGTGGGAAAACAAAGTCAATCTGGTATCATAACTTTGAATAAACCACATCAACCGAGAGGATGGGTTTCTAACAACTGAACTTCCCTATGGACATCACTAGGTTCAGGAAAACGTGTATGAAGATAATCTTTTAAAATGGTTGAGGCACACATGTCAAGTCCCAAGTGAGGGACCTTTCTAAGAGTTAAGGCACATGGAGAATGGTAATCACCCCCAAACTTAGAGTTTTCAGTGTCTCTAGAAAGACTAGTCACAACTTCCCTAATTTCAAGGTCATCTGATTCTGAAAATGGTCAATTGATTCTTCTAAGTCAGGTTCATCCTCACTCATCTCTACGAGTTCATTTTCTTTGTCTAAGACTAATGTTTCTAAATCGCTAGACTCTAAAACAATATTCTCATAAGAAACTCGTTCCTCAAAACTATCACCAGCTTCGTAATCATAAGGAAATACTACATCGTCTAAAACGGGGGTATCTCTAGTCAAATCCTCGTCCTTTTGAATAGGTGAATAATTATTAAAACTATTTGGATTTGAATTAGAAACATAATCATTATTAAGCTCAATTGGAGTAACAAATTCCTGATCACTATGCCTACTTATTTCAAATTCTTCATCAGCACTATCCTCATCATAATCATCATTATAATAACATGAAAATGGTTGAACCTCATCTAAACAATTAGTGTTACCAATTTTATCCTCGTCATCTTGATTATGCAAATAACTATCTTCATTTTCAAGGGTATTATTGGAAATACTGTATTGGAAATCAAGATTATTTCGAGCAATTCTTTCGTTCGTCTCCACTATCATCTTGAGGGATTCTTCTAAAGAAAGTTCTCTTTCGTCATAAACTAAGTTATTCATCTTAGCTAACTTACGTGTCGACTCCTCTAATTTCCTGAGAGACTCTTCTAAAGGAGAAATATAAGAATTTTGCTCGTATGAACCGTGTGTGTGTGGATAGTAATTGGGCTCATCATGGTATGAGCCATAACCTTGAAAAGGCTGATGTTCCCAACCACTATTCACACTATGGTCAAAGTAGTAACGTCCATTTTGAAACTCAGTCGGATATTCGTTGTATTGGCTATTGTAATACCAGTTCGACATTCTATTTGCAGGGGTGTGAGTTGTCACACATAATAAAACCCACCGACAGGGATTCATGGGTGGATAGAGTCTTACCTCCCGTACTGCACGGGTGATGAACCGTTGAAGTCGACTCGGGCCACCGACTCCGATGTCGGTGTACGAACCCGAGGGGCCGAGACAAGATATCGTAATCGCATCGTCCTTCCCTGCAAACAATTTATATTTAATTTTAACCCTTCCTTAGGGTTTTAAAAATAATGTCCAAGTCCAAAAAGTGTCCAAAAATAAAAATGTCCAAAAAGGAAAAGAAAATTTACAAAAATAAAACCCTATTTACAGTTTCTAAAAATAAAACAAAATAACTATATACAAAATCTTCTTCTTTACTCCTTGGACTCCTCTTTTCTTTCCTTCTTTGGCGATGCTTTCCTTTTATAGCACTTTTTCTTTCCTTGTAGCCTCGCTTCAAATCTGAAAAGAATCGAAAAATACCAAAGCGCGTAAAAAAGAACAAAAAATATAAAAAATAGAAATAGAAATAACTCTAAAACCTAAAACCTAAATACAAGTCCGCGTCGGCGGCGCCAAAAATTAGTCTATCGGGAAGCTGCTTGCTTTTAAAGATAGAATAACTTTAGTAAAATATATATTATGCAGTATCCCTATTTATAATATGCCAGTATATAAATGGCCAGTGAGTGTGCTGAAAATTTGTGAAATAATGATCAGAAACTTTATCTGGTCAGGGAATCCAACTGATAGAAAATGTGTTACATTTAAATTGGATAAAGTTTGTTCTCCAACTGAGGAAGGTGGTCTGGGCATAAGGAGATTAGAAGTAGTAAATAAATCCTTATTGATGAAATTATTATGGAAAATTCAAAATTCTGAGGCTGAATGGGCTAGGTATATGAGAGCGAAATTCACTAAAAGCAATAGAGAATGGATAACTAGTTACAGAAAGTCTTCAGTGTGGCCAGGTTTAAAGTGGGTAATGGATGAAGTACAACAACACACAAGATGGATACCTGGTACAAGTGAGATGATTTATATTTGGAGAGATGTGTGGGTGAAGGACAAACCTTTGTATGATATGTTCCCAGATGATGATTATATTTTTCCGAATAAAGATATGAGGGTTTCACATTTAATAGTTGATGGTGCGTGACTAATTCCTCAAAGGATGCTGAATTGAAGAGCTACCGGTTCTATCTAGGGGTGAAGATAAAATGATTTGGTTGGTACAATGTCTGGTGATTTTAGAGTTAGCTTAGTTGTTAAATTAATAAGAACCCATTATAGTAAGGTGGAGTGGGCAAAAAAGGTATGGAATATCGTCTTTCACCCTACAACATCTAGTAATGTATGTAAGATGGTTAGGAGTATTGAATTATTTTATGGTGGAAGAGCTACCAGTTCTATCTAGGGGTGAAGATAAAATTATTTGGTCTGGTACAATGTCTGGTGATTTTACAGTTATCTCAGCTGTTGAATTAATAAGAACCCATTATAGTAAGGTGGAGTGGGAAAAAAAAGGTATGGCATCCAGTTTTTCACCCTACAACAGCTAGTAATGTATGTAAGATGGTTAGGGGTATATGTGCAACTGATGAGAAAATGCATGGTAAAGGTTCCAACTTAGCTTTTAAATGTTATTTATGTGGGAATTCTGCTGAAAATCTTGAACACATTCTGTGGTATTGCAACTTTAGTCATTTGGTATGGAAATGACTTGGTGGGATCTTCTTATTCTGTAATCCAGAATTTTATGATGATGTGATGAAATTTGCTAGGCATAAGAGCAGTGTTGTCAAATAGGTGTGGATCTTAGCTGCTTCAATTACTATGATGGAAATTTGGTTCTTACGTAACATAGTAGTCTTTGAAGGAGAAAAGTGGATTCAAATAAATTCAAAAAAAGAGTAAAACAATTTACAAAGGATTGCTATGTGAGAATGAAAGGTTTAATGTGGGATTGTAGCTATGATTTCCAGATGCTAAGAAATTTTGAGCTGGGTAGAAGACCAATTAAGACACAGAGGATAGTAGAGGTAAGATTTCATCTTCCTGCATTATACCAAATTTTAATTTGTTGTGATGGTGCTTCCAGGGGCAATCCTGGTTTGGCTGGTGTTGGGTTTATATGTGAAAGTAGTAACGGAGACTTTGTATATGCTGAATATAAAGGATTGGGGATTTCTACTAATTTTATAGCTGGGATCATGGATGTTATAGGAGATGCAGAATGGGTTGTACATAACAATGAGCAAAATATACTTATTAGTTCATATTCATTTGATGCAGTGAAGGCTTATACATATGGTAAATTACCTCCTTGGTTTGTTCAGGTGAGATGAGATAAAATAAGAGATCAGTTACTCAACATTTAATTTGTTCATAATGTGAGAGAAATAAAATTTACAGCCGATGCTTTGGCTAAGAGGGGTGCCGGATTGGGAAGAGGTATTAGTCAGAAATACATAAGTAGGCCAATTTTCATCACAAGAATGGAGTCACCAGTACAAGTTTATTATAGATTCTGTTAACTTTAGGGACTAAATGGGTCTGTAAGCTGAGTTGTCAAGTTTAAATCTATGTTTATTTTCTTTGGTTTTTAGCCTTTCTTATATGCTCCCTCGAAGTTTTTGTAATCTTTGGTTTCCATGAGTAAATAAAATCAATTGATTGAGCAAAAAAATTAGGCTGCACTTCGGGTTGCATAAGTCCGGATTTTGATGTTAGCTAGACTTTGTCTATTGCTATTGATTTCCATCACCTTGATCTACGATCAAAAAGTAAATCACACATATAGGCTTAACCGTGGGAGGCAGATTGGTTTAAAGTCTTCAATTGAGTTGAAGCAATTCTTAGTTGGTGTGACGTTAGCTAAGGGAATCAATTGCGCGGAATCCTACTGGGATTCAAGAGGTGTAAGGAACGTGACTGTAACTGAATTGATGTGAGGGTTTAATTCGGTCTCAACTAAATTCTAGCCCGAAGTTAATTGGTAGTAGGCTAGTGTCTGTAGCGGCTTAATACAATTTGGTGTTCAATCTGGATTAGGTTCCTGGGTTTTTCGGCATTTTCGGTTTCCTCGTTAACAAAATTCTGGCGTATGTGTTATTTATTTTTCCGCATTATATTGTTTATCTTTATAATTATAATATCACAGGTTATGCGTTAATCAATCATAGTAGATACATCCATCCTTGTTTGTTGGATACGACTTGACTGATTACTTGGGAAATTGATCTTTGGAATCACCCAAGTACTCTCACACATAAATCAGGTTCACGAACTAGTCTCTGAAAACTTTCTGACTGTGAGAGAAAGAGATATAAATCTTGAAAACACTAGGGGAACCAAAATACACCACCAACTTTTTCGTGGGCAATCTGTATGGACAAACTCAACACAACTCCGTGAGTCAAAACTCAATCAAGGAAAGTGTCTAGAGTTATATATATATATCTCTCTCTCTCTCTATCTCTTGTTGTTAGAACATTTATAGAATTGAATTCGTGAACCTAAATACAAAGAGAGTTCTTGGACGGTACCAAAGATCAATATCCAAGGATCAATCAAGTCTTATGCAAAAAACTAGGTCATACCTATCTACTGTGTCTGATCAACGCACAACCTGTGATGTTTCAATTATAAAGATAAATAATATAATGCGGAAAAAGAAATAACACAGACACCAGAAATTTTGTTAACTAGGAAACCGCAAATGCATAAAAACCCCGGGACCTAGTCCAGATTGAACACCAAACTGTATTAAGACACTACAGACACTAGCCTACTACTAATTAACTTCGGTTTGGAATGTAGTGGAGCCAGAACTCAGTCTCCCACTGATTCAGGTACAGTCGCGCTTCTTACGCCTCTTGAATCCCAGCAGGACTCCGCGCAATTGATTCCCTTAGATGGAGTCCCACCAACTAAGAGTTGCTTCAACTCAATTGAAGACTTTAAACCAAATCTGACTCCCACAGATTAAGCCTATAATGGATTTCATGATTTACGATCGAAACGGATGATCAGATCAAACTTAGAATCAAGGTGATGTAAATCGATAGCCACTTGAAAGAAGTCTGGCTATCCTCAAAATCCGGGCTTATGCAAACCTAAGTGCTGCTTAGAAAAGTGAATATAACTTGAGAAATAGGTGGTTCAGTCTTCACTTACCTTTTGTTGATGAAGTTCTCTAAAAGCTTTAGTTGATCTTCGCCTTCAAACGGTAGAACGCAAATGATGACTGGTTCGTTTCTCAACTACACTATCCTAGACCGAGACTTAACTAATTGTAGACTGGGATTCAAGATATAGTTTTGACAACTAAATTTGACAACAAGCTTGATATAGCAACACTTATGAGTTCGACCGAGCAATGATCTAAAAAATCTGAATATTATTCTTTGATTGAGATTCATGAAGTTGAACTCTCAGAATTATATTTAAGTTTGTCCATACAGATTGCCCAAGGAAAAGGTTGGTGGTGTATTTTGGTACCCCTGCGTTTTTGCTCATGGTCTATCCAAGTCAACAATTGACCAACTAATTACATGTTTTCCTTGCAGACTTCATGAGACATCGATTGTGTCACATGGGAGGATATTCATTAGGCTTTTGGTCTGGCGGCTTACAACACGTACGATGTAACAGTACATCCACGATGAGAAATGTGAGTAAGTTTGCTGGCAGTTGAAGGAGTTAGCAAAGTAGTGGATGGACAATCAACTAAGTCTCCCGGGGAATGTAGAACTGGTTCAACCATTATTTCTCACTTCACCATTCTTCCACTCCTCTGCAACCATCACACTTACAAGAGATCAACGAGTTAACTACTTCTGCAATATAAATAGGTTCATCAACCCATGATTTGATAACTGAATTCAACTCAACGGAATTCGTTCGAACTTAATTGAACAAAATTCAATCAATCTGATCAGGATTTACCGACAGTCCATCAAGTTTGTAGAAGTCTCCAACACATATAATTGAACACATTCACAATCTATCAATCATCATTGATCTCACACAATTCTCAGCTTCCCTTCTACAGATCGACCCTCATCCCTCTTTGTGACCGAATTGGCTCTGGAATGGCCGTTGTGTTGGATTAGACTGGAGTCTTACAGACTGATATATCGAACTCAAAGCACTCCCGTGCAGTGTATCTGTTAAAGGTTTAGCCAATTTGCTCGATTGAGGATCCTCCTGTTGCACAACTCTCCAATTTTTTTTTATCAAAAACCATCAAATCATTTTTACCCATAAATACTAGGGAGCTAGTGAAAGGTGGTCTTGTCCACTTTTTAGCAGAGGCTTAAGCCTAATTTAGTCACAGTTATAAAGCCCAACCATAATAGGTAGTAAAAAAGATGTTTTTGGACTTTGGGATAGCTTGAACCAGGGAAAGCATGCTTTTACTTCCGTCCCTGAAGGTACTTAAAGGTTTATTTATATGTAACTAATAAAAGAATGAGTGCACATAGCCTCTTTAAAATGCTACCAAATATATGTTATGGTTGTGGAGAATTTAAGGGACAGTACAAGTATGTCTCCAACTGGTTATTACTTTATGAGTGAGGATTCACTCACATTTTTGTTCTCACACTATTTCAAATTTTGGATGCCAATTTTTTTTTTATATATAAAAACCAAACAGTAATGGATTTGAACCTAATATTTTGAGAATATGTTCTTATTATAAATCGCTACATACCTGCAAAAAAAATACATTCTAAAATACGAAACTTCAATATCTATCAATCTTAATTTTAACTGTTAATTTTCAACTACTAATTTTTAAATTAGTAGATGATAATGTTATACATCTCAAAATGTTCTTATTTTAAATAGGTTCGTAGAGATTTGTAAGAGCAACATGTCCCAAAATATTAGCTGGAAATCTGTTATCGTTTAGGTTTAATAAACAGAAATGGTGTCTAAAGTGTGAGATAGTGTGAGAGTGGATCCTCCAACTATATCCGGACTTCACCTAGACGGAGCCACCCCGAAAGCCCCAAGAATCCAATGTTTGTACTACCTAATTCTTGTTGGGCAACGTAACCTACGTTAACAATTGGTTTAAGCCCGGGATAAAATTTTGGCCAATCCCAGGGCATCCGTCATTTCTAGTTGCGCTATTGATCCAAAACAGAGCAATCACAAGTAGATATCGATACATCATTTGAATCTACCAAAGTAGATCCTCCAACTATATCCGGACTTCACCTAGATGGAGCCACCCCTAAAGCCCCAAGAATCCAGAAATGGTGTGAGAGTGGATCCTCCAACTATATCCGGACTTCACCTAGATGGAGCCACCCCTAAAGCCCCAAGAATCCAATGTTTGTACTACCTAATTCTTGTTGGGAAACGTAACCTACGTTAACAATTGGTTTAAGCCCGGGATAAAATTTTGGTCAATCCCAGGGTATCCGTCAATTCTAGTTGCGCTATTGATCCAAAACAGAGCAATCACAAGTAGATATCGATACATCATTTGAATCTACCCAATAACTAAACAACTACAAGTAGAGATCTCCTACATCCACATGACACTTAAAAACAAGGTGCTCACACCTGAAATTACTTTTTACAAAACCGACTGGAAATAGATACCCCCGAAGGGAGATGGGAGTGTCCGAGTGTGATTGTTACAAACATCAAATAGGGGCAAGGAAAAGCATAAACAAACACAAACGAACAATATAAATAAAAACAATCCAGGCCAAGGTCCAGATTGCACGGAGAATCATCTCAGAACCTGATTCTTGGTGGGTTAAGATGTTCAAAAAAAAAAAAAAAAAAAAAAAAAAAATCTTTTTTAGCTTTAAAAAAAAGTTACCAGATCTTCTTGGATGTGGAATTGTATTGTTCAAGGGGCCAATCTTATTCATAAGTATACTTGTTGGGAGGTGGGGGATGGTCGGTCTATAAATATATGGACTAACCAATGGATACCAGATTTAGAAATTACTCTAGATCAAATTTGTTCCGAAATGGACTCTCAGTTAACACTTGTATCGAATATGATTAATCCAGATACTAATAGGTGGGACCAAGAAATCATCATTGCTTCTTTTCCTCATATAATTGCTCAATCTATACTGAATATTAAACTGTTTGTGGACTTGAATGATACTTTAGATCAGGATAAACCTAGATGGAAGCTAACTAGGAATGACATTTTTTACTGTTAGATCTTTGTATGATAGGCTTTGTGGTAACATGAAGGAAATAATGCTACAGAGTTTTTTTGGAAGAAATTCTGGAAGACTCAGTTACCTCAAAGAGTCAAACTATTTGCATGGAAATGTATAAATGATGCTTTACATGTAACTGAAATTCTAAGTAAACATATGCATCATGTAGATAATAAGTGTATTTTCTGCAAAGATAAAATAGAAATTGTTAATCACCTGTTGTTCGAGTGCTGGTATGCTAAGTCAATGTGGATGCTACCACCCTTTGCTGGTGAAGAAACATCTAATACTGTAAGAAATTCTTTCATTGAATATTATAATTGGTGGCAATCGCAGGGAGACAAGGTAATAGAAATTAATGCTACCAAATGCAGGTTTATTTGGAAAGAGAGGTGTGATAGGATTTTTGAAGGAAAAAATACTTTTTCTTTACAAACCTCTATTATAGTTCAGAAACATCTAAACTTCTGGAGTTGTAATGAAAAAAAGTCGATAACAGCTAATGCTTTCCATACAATTGGGAAATTTCAAAATGTTCATTGGAAATGCCCTGAACATCATTGCTTTAAATAAAATTTTGAAGCATCTTGGATTTCAGAAACAGTTTTTGTTGGTTTTGGACTAATTCTGAGAGATGATGTAGGTAATGGAAAAGCAGCTAGGTCAGGAGTATTCTATGCTGCAAGTGCAGAAAAAGCAGAGGCAGTAGCTCTCTTGCAGGGAGCAAAATGGGCCAAAAATGAAGGTTTGGCACATTTCCCGATAGAGGGAGATTGTGAAATAATTCTGGGGTTTATCAGAGGAAAGACAACAATGATGGACTGGAGGAATCATATTCTAGTCAGGGAGGCAATGCAAGTCTTAGCTGGATGCAACAACTTTTTGGGTTTCAAATTTGTTCACAGATCAGGTAATTTTGTGGCAGATAAGCTAGCAGTGGAGGCAAGAAAATCTTCCATTTTCAACAGTTGGGGAGAAGATTTACCAGCTTTCTTAAATATGTTTATCAGATTATATAAGTTAAGTAATCAAGTAGAAGGTAATAGTACTACCAATAGTTTGTTGTCCCAAACTCAAAATAGGGAATAGTTTGTTGTCCCAAACTCAAAACAGGAATGTCCTGTATTGATAGCATGACAACTTTCTTTCCTTTGTATTCTGTCAGTTTCAGTAATACATATCCTTTATTCTCAAAAAAAAAAAAAAAAAAAATTATTGTTGGAATATAACTTACGTCTCTTGCACACTTTATCAAATGATTTTTATTGTTGGAATAAAATATGGAACTAGAAAACTCGTGTGAGAGGGGTTTGACCAATTTTCACACTGGGCTTAATCTTAAATTTAATTCTTGGGGTTTTGGGCTTGTAGTTCATCCCTGTTGTAGTTCCGTCCTTGAATATGGTAAGAAACCCTTACATCCTAGCATTACTCCAAGTAAAGTTTGACTGAGAGGCATGGGCGAAGGTAAATCTCTAGTGGGGTTAACTTGGATATAGTTAAACCTGAACCTTCCGTCATGTCTATTACAAGTCCGGCTGAGTCATTGTCAAAATCGAACGCATGAAACAGGCGAGCAAGTGCTATATGAACCACTTGGAGGGCGAAGTCGATCCTTCTTCCTGAACCAAATGGTAGATACTCCAAATTTTTTCCTTGGAAGTTTAAGTTTGCCGCCTCACCACCTGAACCACCGTCTATTTGTGGAAGAAACCTCTCTGGCTTGAACTCTGATGGGTTTGACCACACTCGAGGATCACGGTGCAGTTTCCATAGATTGACTAACAAACGTGTGCCTGCTCTCACTTCATATACACTAATATTGCAGTCTACCATAGCTTCGTGGGGTACGTCGAGTGGAGCAGCAGCATACATCCGGAGTGTCTCCTTAACAATTTCTTGGAGATAGACGAGATCATTAATGTCGTATTCCTTTACGTTTCTGTCATTCCCTACTTTGGTATCAAGCTCATCCTTGTTAAATAATACCACATCGCCTAGGGAAACCTAGGTCCCGTGCTTAATAAGCCTCGGGCAATCCTAACCTTGCAAGCCGGTTTTCGAGGTTAGTTAGGCCCATGGGTTTCTAACATGGCATCAGAGCCTGGCAAGATCTAACAATCCATCTTCCGCTGCAACAACAAACAACAACAACAACAAGATCAATTTCCTGTCATCCATCCCATCTCTGTCTCGTCTGTGTTTAGATTGTAAAACCCAAACCCTAGTATCCAAAATCCTTCCCTGTTATCGTTCAATATGTCGCGTGAAGATTATCAACCCATTACCGTAAAGTTTGATGGAACAAACTATAATCATTGGTCCTTCCTTATGAGAAGTTTTATCAAAGGAAAAGCTATGTGGAAATATATTGATGGCAAAGCCAAAAAGCCTAGTATTGTTACGAATGGTATTGTCATTAGAGATAAACAAGATAAACAAGTTGAACCTAGCAAAGACAAAGAAACTGAAGAAGACAGCTTTGAAGACTGGGAGATCAACAATCACAAGATACTGACATGGATAAGCAATACAGTAATCACTTCCATAAGTATGCAACTCTCTGGTTTTGAAACTGCCAAAGAAGCATGGTATTTCCTTTCGAGAATATATACCCAAGTCAATATTGGTAAGCCTTACAAACTAGAACAAGATATTCGATCTATGAAGTAACAGATGGATCAGTCAATCTCAGATTTCCATTCTGAGATGTCAATTATATGGAATCAACTAGCACTCATGGAACCAAATTGGACTACAGATATTGAGTTATTGCAGAAATACAGAGAAGTGTTACGATTGGTTCAGCTCCTAATGGCGTTAAGATATGATTTTGAAACTGTAAGAGCTTCAATCCTTCATCGATCACATCTCCCTACTGTAGAAGCTGCGTTATCTGAGCTTATTACTGAAGAAACTCGAAAGCGGATCAAGCCTGAGATACCTGCTGTGTTTGCAGTTCCTTCACGTGCAAGTTTTAATAATACTTTCAATTCTCAGAGAAACTATCGTGACATGTCACATGTTCAGTGTTACAACTGCAAGAAACCTGGTCACTTGGCCAAGAAATGCACTTTACCATCAACACGGAGTGTGTCACAAACATCAGCCTTTCAAGCTCCAACTCATCAAAGTTCGAACTCTCAGATTCAATGCAATTATTGTAAAAAAAAACCTGGTCATACAGTAGGAAACTGTACATCTCCATCTTCAAGAAACATGAGAGAAAGAAGAAGGCTGAATGACACTGCATACACACTTGTACCATCCATTCTTGCAACACCTGCACTAGAAAGAAGCCATGAAACATCAGCGTCTACATCAAGTAATCTTGCTGATATTCAAGAGATGCTCAAACAAGCCCTTGAAATTGGTAACAATAACTCTACATCAGCTTCTGCTTTCTCAGTTCCCACAGGTACCTTTTCAAATGGTTAGTTTCTTGACTCAGGTGCTTCTAATCATATGACATTCAATTCTAATGTATTTGAAAATAAGCATCCTATTGTTACACCCAAATCCAAACTGCAGATGGATCTGAAATAGCTGCTGGTCATATTGGTCAGGTTAAAGTCTCAGACAAAATATATATATCTGATGTTTTACTTGTTCCAAAGATCAAGATGAATCTTATATCAATTGGGAAACTGTTTAATCAGGGTTTTAACATTTATTTTTTCTCTTTTGGATGTGTAATACAGGATCCCAGGACAGAGAAGCTTGTTGGGATAGGACGTAGAGTCGGTAGACTATATCTCCTTGAAACTCTAATTGTTCCTCAACAATCAAAGAATGAACTTATTGCTGCAGCTGCAAACTCTCTTTCTTTTATTGTGTCTCCATTTATGTCTTGGCATTCTAAGCTAGGCCATGTATCTTTTTCACGTCTTACATATATGATCAATAAAGGATTACTAGGAACAACTCAAGTTGATAAAGAACCTTATTGCATTTCCTGTAAGTTGGGTAAACAACCTGCACTTCCTTTTAATAATAATATTACTCATTCAATTGAACCCTTTGATCTTATTCATTCTGATGTGTGGGGAAAATCTCCCATTTCCTAAGGGAGGGCTCTATATTATGTTATCTTCATTGATGATTTCTCTCGTTTTACATGGTTATATCTTTTCAGTTCTAGATCAGAATTCCTGAAAATATACACAGATTTCTCTAGAATGGTCAAAACTCAATTTAGAAAATCCATTAAAACCTTTCATGCTGA
The DNA here is from genome assembly GCA_023531295.1 of Papaver armeniacum. Classification (NCBI taxonomy): domain Eukaryota; kingdom Viridiplantae; phylum Streptophyta; class Magnoliopsida; order Ranunculales; family Papaveraceae; genus Papaver; species Papaver armeniacum. Next base: position 92,045 of record JAJJWW010011494.1, on the reverse strand, counting down.
TCAAGGAGGTGAATACATATCAACTCCTTTCAAATAATTTCTTAAAACAGAAGGTACTCTACTTCAGTTATCTTGTACTGAAACTCCAGAGCAAAATGGTATTGCAGAAAGAAAACATCGTCACATCATAGAGACAGCTAGAACCCAACATCTTTCAGCATCAGTTCCCTCTAATTTTTGGGGTGAGTCAGTTCTTACTGCAGTTTACACAATAAATCACATTACATCTATAGTCATATAAGAGGAATATCACCTTATGAACGTCTCTATGATAAGAAACCAAATTATTCTAAGCTTAGTGTTTTTGGTTCAACATGTTTTGTCCTTCTCACAAAACGAGAATGAAACAAAATCAGCAAAAAGAATGCTATATGTATGTTCCTAGGTTATGGTATTGAACAAAAAGGTTATCGTTGTTACGATCCAGAGAGTCGTCGATTACGTATTTCTCGTCATGTTACGTTTTGGGAAAATATACCCTTTTGGTCTCTTCTAGCAGCAAGTCTTCTACTCTAGAATAGTTTACGTATCTAGATCCTTTTGAGGATGTATCTCTACCTAGATCTCCGCCTACAACTATTCCATCCACCATCACAGAAGTCACTACTCTTGAAAGTGTCGAAACTCCACATGACCACTCTATGGAAAATCCTGACATTGCTTCTCCAGAAAGGGATCTTGTACCTGAGAATGATGCTTTACCTCCACGTACTTATCGACCACCAGCCAGGTTTGTAGATTATAATTGTTCTTTGTCATCCATCTTATCTACGCATAAACCAAAATCATATAGGGAAGCATCTATAATTCCAGTCTGGCAAACATCTATGGGAGAAGAACTAACAGTACACAAGGATGTTGGTACATGGGATATGGTTGACTTACCACCAGGAAAAACTGTTATTGGAAGTAGATGGGTGTATAAGATCAAAACAAACTCATAAGGTAAGATAGAACGCTACAAATCTCGTTTGGTTGCTCAAGGATATACCCAAGAATATGATATAGACTATGAAGAAACATATGCTCCCGTTGCTTGTATGACTACTGTACGTACACTTCTTGCTGTTTCTGCTGCTCGTAATTGGAATCTTCATCAAATGGATGTAAAGAACGCCCTTCTTAATGGAGAACTTCTGCTCATAATTGGAATCTTCATCAAATGGATATAAATAAAGCCATTCTTAATGAAGAACTTCAAGAAGAAGTGTATATAAGACCACCACCAGGAATGACTCATTCTCCAAATCAAGTATGTAAGCTTCGTAAAGCTTTGTATGAACTTAAACAAAGCACCACGTGCTTGGTTTGAGAAGTTTTCCAGTGCTATCCTTCAGTACGGATTCAATCAAAGTGCATATGACTCAGCAATGTTTACTCGATCAACTGAGAATGGTATGGTTATTCTCCTTTTGTATGTTGATGATATGGTTATCACAGGTGACGATTTAGAAGGAATTACTGCTCTTAAACTTCATCTCAGTTCTTGTTTTGAAATGAAAGACTTGGGTCTTTTAAGGTATTTTCTTGGTATAGAGGTTGATAAATCATCTGATGGTTATTTCATCTCACAAGTGAAGTATGCCTCCGACATCCTTCAGCGTGCTGGGTTAACAGATAGTAAAACTGCAGATACACCTCTTGAACTAAATGTGAAGCTCAATCCCTTTGAAGGAAAAGCTTTAGAAAATCCTACATTATATCGTCATCTTGTGGAAAGTCTTAATTATCTAACCATCACAAGACCAGATATCAGTCATGCAGTTCATGTAGTTAGTCAGTTCATGTCAGCTCCAAGACCCACACATTATGCTACAATACTTCAGATATTATGTTATATCAAAGGCACCATGTATCAAGGTATAAAGTTCTCATCTACTTCTGTTCTTTGTCTTCATGCATATTCAAATTCAGATTGGGCTGGTGACATCACAGATGGACGCTCAACCACATGATACTGTGTATTTCTAGGCAACTCTTTGATCTCTTGGCGCAGTACGAAACAAAGTGTAGTATCTCGGTATAGTGCAGAGGATGAGTATCGAGCTCTTGCTCATATAACTTCTAAAATTGTTTGGTTGAGATGGTTTCTTGAAGATATGGGAGTTCATTTATCAGAACCTACTCCGTTGTGTTGTGACAATAAGGCCGCTATTCACATTGCTCATAATGACATGTTTCATGAACGTACGAAGCATATTGAGATTGATTGTCACTTTGTAAGACATCACTTCAAGAAGCAGACTATTGTCTTACCATTTGTTCGCTCGGAATTGCAACTCGCTGATTTATTCACCAAAACATTGACCTCAGCTCATCTAAGGTTCCTGATTTCCAAACTCAACATGTGTGTTGCACCATCTTGAGTTTGAGGGAGGGTGTTAAACGATGTTGTCCCGATCTCTTGGGATAATATCTTCTTCTATATGGCATGTATATCTTTGTATATTTTGTTCCCTTTTTCATGTATATCTTGTTTCTCTTTTTTATCTCTGTTTCTTGTATATAAGAACAAATGTATTGTATCTTGTTTACTACGCTGAATACAATTTTATCATTCAGAATAAACATGTCATGACAATCACTGTCAATCCTGAGCCTTTTTTAGGACAGTAGGATTAGTGATTAATAGTGCGAGAGCCCGTGTCAATGTAATTGACGTGGTATCAGAGGCAGCTATTATTATTTGCTGCAAAATCAAAATAACTTAGTTAACATGCATATTAGGTGTATTAACATTAAGAATGTTTCAAACTAACTTGAACAAATTTACCAAACCATGATAAAGCAGCCATCACCAAATAGTAATTCGGAAATTCGGAGATATCTTATGATTCTTCTTTGAACATTCGAAATCTAACCACATATTGAGTCACAAGATCCCACTAAATGCAGTGTTTTGATTCTAAAGTAATGGAGACTCAAGTAGAGTCTCACATTTATCATTTTCATTTTGCTTTTATAATACTAAAGATAATAAATTATGATCCGAACAGTTGAGCAATCAACTAATTATTGCATACGATGCCCAAATATAGTTAAACACGTCGTGCATGGCCATTGTACACAGTAGGGTATTTCCAGGGTGTAGAGACTAGCTCCAGGAAGTAGAACACAATTTCCCACAATGATATCACTGAGTCCTTTAATTGGGAAAGAACCTTATTTATAGTTATTTCCCAAAATGGGGGGGGGATGTCGTCGCATGTGTCCTTTCCTATCTTTCCTTATCTTGCTACTGCCCTCCTTGGCTGTAAAACTGTACTTCAAATTCTTCTAGATGACTTCTCCCACGTGAATTCCCTGCACGTGCTCTTGAATGGTGAAGAGGAGGGAACGCCTGGTAGTGTCCTCTCTAAGATATGGGGAAGCCTAGTATCCTCTTTAGCATGGGACGCTATGTCATGCTCCCTTTTGGATACGGGGAGGCCATACTTCTCCCTTGGTATTTTTCGGGTATCTACATTAAGTCCCCTGGCTATTTGGGCAAGGCGCTAGCCTTCTCAACAGTCTATTATTCCTTCTCGGCGTCGTTCTTGAATGACACGCCTTGGGCACTTGCGCCTTCCCGCAAGTCCCCTTGTTCTTGTATTCCTTGGAGACTTACTCTTTGCAAGTCCCCTTGTCCTGCTCACTTTTGCTTGCATGTTCTGCAAGTCCCCTGGTATCATCCGCTTCGTGTCATCCTTGGGGGTCTTGGCATGATACATGTGTGACGGGCGCTTGTACGTTTCTACAAGTGCCCTTGTGTGATTGTTCATCTTTATCTTAGTTTGTACACGTGTTACTTTCCTGGCTCCTGGGGAGGTTGAGGCGGTTAGTATTGACAGTTATCATTTATGGGTTGCGTCTTTTCGACTCCCACTAGTGTCGTTTCAGTTACCATCAGTTACATCTCCCCGAGTCTATAAATACTCGTCTAAACCTTGTTTCCCTTTTTCTTCAAGTGCTCTCTTCTTCTCTCTTTTTCCAATCTTTGAGCCGGCACCCTTGTTTCATTTCCTTCTTCATGAGCGGCAACGAAAGTTCTGCGGCCGAGAATTCTCTTGGCGATGAAGATTTTGGGGGTGAGGAGGCGCCTCACGTGCTTCCCATACTGTCAGAGGAGGAGCGAGTCTTTTCTCCTGGGAAGGGAAAGAATTGGGAGGCCATCTTGGCAAAACAGAAGTCCGCCAGTAAGCTTAGGAAAAGCGCCTCTCCTGTGGTTGATGTTGCCTTTCTCTTAGATGATGGTTTCCTCTGCCAGATTAGTAAACCAACTTCTTTTGATCCACCTGTTGTTGATGAAGAGGTCAGCAATTGGTTGTTGGCGTAGGAGATCGAGGAGCCGCCCCTTCTTCCAATTTCTGCCCTTTCACGTATCCGTCTTTCTCGTGGCGACTTCGCGCTTCCTAAGATAGATTTTCTTTCTCGGGCGAACTCTTGTCCGGAATGGCGCCCATGGATAGAGTATATGCTTTCGATTCCCTACTGCAAAGATATGATTATTAAACTGGAATTGATGAAGGCGCTTTCTTCATCGCGATATAGGCACCTTACTAGGAACAACCGGGACATGATTCGTTTGTCTTTGAGGTGGATTCCGCTGGTTCATATATGTCTTTTTGCTTGGGGAGAGGCGTCGCCTACACTGGAGGATGTAGTATCTTTGACTGCCCCCCCCCCCCTCATGGGAGTCATGATTTTAAAGATGTGTCTAGTGGTCTGTCTGACAATGATGATCTTATATTGCGCTTCTTGAAGAAAGCACGCACAGATTCAAGGAGACGGTTCGCCGAAGAGGATGCATCTTCCGAGATACAGACTCCCCTCAAGTCGTCTAAGAGAGGTGCCGAAGGAGTTGCTCCTAGAAAGGGAAAGAGGTGCTTTCTGCTGAGGAAGTCGAAACTCCGCATGTGGTTAAGAAGGAAGCCGCATCCAGGAGAGCTACTTTGAACCTGTGGGTAAAGATGTGGGCTCCCAAGTTGGTAGGTGAGTCTGGCTGGGAGCCCCCTTCTCCTCCTGTCGGATCCACTGAGCGACATGAGTTGGCTGCTTTCTTTTCTTATTGGTTATTTCATGAAGTTTTTGAACATTCCCCTACTGATGCGGTCAGGGATGAGTCGATGGTTATGGTGGTACTCATGTCACGCGGCATTTCATTCCCGCTGGCACCTATGTTTCTTGGCAGATTATATCATCATCTGGATTTGTTGGCGAGTGACATCCAGAAATTTAATTACGCCTGTTTCACGGTTGAGACGTATCTTCCCGTTAAATTTATGCAGATGTGGGGTTGGGATCATTACCGCCGGTACAGGTCAGAGGTGAAGGACTTAGAGCTTGAAGGGGAACGAATCGTTGTTGATGAGGATGGTACGGAACAAACCGTTACTTACCCCATTTCTTATCCCCGGACAGCTTTGTACGAGAAGGCAGTCGCCAAGCAATCTGTTCGTTTAGCGCCTTTGTTAGACTGCTTAGATGAGTTCAATTTTCGTCCATATGATGATAATGAATGCGGGGAGGAGTCTCATCGGTTTGTGTCTCTTTTCCCTGAGGATTTTGTGGATTCAGTATTAGATCCTCCTACCTTTGACGCTTGCAACTTTGTAGCCACAGTGACGCCAGGGTACCTTCCTGGCTTTTACAAGGGAGAATATTTTGCTGAAGCTTATAATTTGAACCACGTTGCTCGCCAGGCGGGTTTCGATCAAGGGACCGGTTCTTACCTTACTCCCTCATGTTCGTCAGATCCGCAATTGATAGAGCAAAGTTTTATGCGTTTTGTCTTTAAGGACAACATGACGCGTTTTTGTTGCCCACCTTTCAACCCTTTAAAGGTCCCGCAGCTTGGCAGGAAGTTGAAGGTTACTCATAATTGGTATATGTACTGGATTAAAGAAATGGAAGACTTGCACCATGCTTTGGCGGCCGATGCTGTGATGGCTCCCCCATCAGACCCGAAATAGATTTATCGCTTAGGTCGTACCAGACTACCCGCAGAGGTCATGCGCTCTCATGGGCTTGCTTCTGGCGCCAAGAGCAAACGCCTTGAAGCTCCTCAAACTCGAGGCAAAGGGAAAACAAAGCCGCCCACTTCATCAAAAATTCAGGATATCGTTCGCAACCTTTGTGGGACTTTACCTTAGGAGAACGAGGTATTTTTGTCATGTTCTCTCCTCTATCATTCCTTCCTTCCGTAATTTTTTTTTTGGGTACTCATTGCGTAGGGTTATGTCTTAGTCGAATGTCCCTCCGCATGGCCCATTAAGATACTTTGCTCATGAATGGTTCGGAATTAATGTGAAGGACTTGCCGCCGAGGTTTGCTGAAAGGCAGAGGCATCGTGATGCTGGTATAGTCTCTATTCCGCGTTTCCTTCGATCCCCTCCCTGGAAGTCTCTTTCAGATAGGGATGTAGCTTTTCTTAGAGGGCGGTCTTCAAAGGATAACTTGCCGTAACAGGATGTTGGCGCTAGCTCAAGTGATGTACTTGATCCCGATGTTTTACTTGGTCAGCCGGTTACCTCTCGACAAGGGCCATCTGGTATTTCCTTCGTTACTTAGACACGTATCCATTATTTTTCCTTCATCGCATAAATTAATATGCTATCTTATATATATGTATAGAGGGTTCGGGGAGAAGAGAGAGTGTTGGCTTCTCTTTCAAATTTTCTTACTCTCTCTCTTCTTGGGTTTTCTTAGGACGAGGAGAGCGGCAGGCTATCAGTTTAAGCACGTCCGTCGAAAGTTCTTCTTCTTCAGCTTATACTACAGGCCATCAAGGCGTCGTGCCTTCTTCCTCTTACGTAAGTCTTTAGATTATTTTATTATAGACGTCGTTGCTTGTTTTATTCATTTCGTCCATCTCATCATTACATATATGTATATATTTGGTGTATGTTTCCAGGCAATGGGTAAACTGGATTGTTCTGACGCCAGGGATGGTCATGAGAGGGGAAAGAGGACCAAGACCCAAAGTGATCATCATCGTCAGCCGGTGGCGCCTCAGCAGGTTACTCAGTCGATCCCTCTGACTGATGGCGAGCGCACAACCCCGCCTACTTTCCTTATCTTGAATAAACCCGTGGAACAACGCCTCATTCGGGATGGGGAAAATTATGTGTCAATGTTTGGATTCTGGGTTCCACCTCGTTACGAGCCATTATATACTCAAGTGGCGACACAGCACGGCCATATTGCCTCGAACGAGGTATTTCCTGATGCCAACATCCTTGTATCCCACAATTTAAATGTCTTGGACGTATTGGGAGAGATGGTGGACACTGGTGATCATCCTTCAGCTGCACAGTTACAAAGTTGGCGCCGGACAATTACTAACGCCTCTAACATGCGGTTCAACATTGGGTGGATGGATGCATTTTGGCAGGAGGCGGAGACGAAGGCGAATGCTCGCCGAACTCAGTTGCCAGGAATTGTCGCTGGCCTTAGGGAAAGGGTTACTTTTGTAAGGGGTAACTTAGAGGCGTTGATGGTAACTCAGGAGTTCCTGATCAAGAAATCCGTCGAGGTCGTCAACCGGATCGCCCAGGCCAAAGAGACGTTGGAAGTGGAGGAACGATTGTTGGAGGAGGCTGAAGCGGAAATGGCAGAGCAGGCAGAGTCATGAGTGCCTTGGTGTTTGGGGGGCTTTATTTTTATCCTTCCCTTTTTTTTTTCTCTCTCTCTCTCTCTCTCTCTCTTCCCTTTTTTTTTTTTGAAAAAGAAACACTTTGAAGTTTGTGTTGTGCCCCTTGTACTCTTTTCTTTCTCCCTTCCTCTCTCTTTCTTTTTTTTTTTTTTTTTGAATTCTGCTCGTGTCTCGAAACATGGCTTCTTTAAGTAATTATGGTTTCAGAATATTACTGCTATTTTATGCATCTCTCTTTGTGGATGATTTGGAAATTAATGGCTAGCTACTTGAGTTTGGTGGTGGAAATTTCTCTGTTGAGGCGCCTTGTGGGCATTTATCCTTTGATATGTCAGTATTATGAACGAGAGCATGCGGATGCGCATGGGATGTTGATGGATGTGGAGTTGAAAATAGAGGGTCTTAGGCGTGCTGGGAATAGTGTTCCCCTGTATTTATCAACAAGGCGTTCTGGGTTGAAGGGTCGCCGGGTAGCTTTTGGCATAGATTTGATGTATGTTTCGGCTTCTCGACACGCCATTTATGTGGCACTTGCTCGTGCTTTGGCTGAGCTTAGTCTTTGTACACGTGTCTGAAGGTTTTAGGGCTAGTGTGTCAGTAGCTTTAGGTTTGTGTATATATATGTATATCGTGTGCTTAGATTTTTTGTTTCACTTGAGTTTTTCTCTTTCTTCTTTTCATTTCTTTATTTTCTCTTGATGTCGTATACTCGTCCTGTTAGGGAGTGGATTCTGGCGCTTCCTGCAGCTCGTCGGGATCCTTGGAAGGACATATATGAGCGGGAGATTCATTGCTTACACCAGATTAAGGATGAATACGTGCAAGAATTGGAGAGGTGTGAACATGCTCTGGATAAGGCGCGTTCAGATTGGTCCGATTGTGCTGATACTTATTACATGACATCTACCGGTGTCATTTCTAAAGTCGCTTTTGGTATGGTGGAACGCCGATTTAGGAAGGCTGGGATCGTGCGGATGAACGCTCATGAAGCAGTGAAAGGGGCTCGTGGTAGTTTATCTCTAGTGGAGGGGGAGAAATCCAAGTATCACACAATGTTGACCAATATGTAGTGTTGACTTTGAAGTAGTCTGCAAGTGGGTCTTGTAAAAAGCTATTAATAGCCTCTGAATTTTTTTTTATATATATATATTATGTTATTTTTTTTCTTTTTTATAAGTAGCCTTTGGATATGGTGCTTGTTAGCTCATTTTGCCTTCAAGCTTGCTTTTGATTTAGCTATGATGTCTCGGGAGGAATTAGTGTTGGAGATAGATCGCCTTGAGCGGATGACAAGGGAGGCGCGTATCATGTTTGAATATTTCGTAGGAGAGAATAAGCGTTGTTCACGCCTTTTGGCGGGGCTTGAACAAGAGATACAAGAAGCTATTTTCAACATTGTTCCTATGGCATCTCCCTTTATGGAGTATCGGCGGCGGTGCTTGGAGCAAGTAGACAGCAGTTATGATTGCTACATGCACGTGCATATGCTTACTAGTATTCTGGAGAGCGCTATTATTGATACCCAGTCATTGCTCGATGTAATCCCTTAGGCGACTTTATCATATGTAAAGCTCTGTTTTATTATTAATATATAAGAATTTTGTTTTTAATGCTTGGCGTAAAGTTGTTCTTAATTATATTTCTGTTAATGTCATTGGTGTTGCTCCTTTTGCTTATGAATTCATTAATGGGTGCCTGCTCCAAGGGAGGCACCATGGGTATTAATTGGGGTGGAAGGTATTCTTGCTCTCTCCTTTTAGCGGTGTTGATGGTGGATTTTCATTTAAGGTTAAAATTGTAAAAAAAAAACAGAAAATCATGCGCTGACATCTTGTAAAAGATAAGGCCATCAATAAGTGTTGGATACTTCCTCACTTAATTCACCTAGAATGGAGCATGTGGCAACAATCCCATTCTGTGAATACATGAAATTCATCCAGGTTGGAGCATGTAGCAACAATCCCATATACCCTGTGAATTTCTAGCATTATTAATTAATGCGCAATCAGCCTTGTATTTCCTGTACTCATTATCAGTGCGGCATGACGACTAAGTGTTGCTCTTACAGAGCAACACGAACCTCCAAGCATTATAATGAAACCATGTACGAAATACCCGTACAGGCTGACTCTCGGTGTGTTATACTAGCCCGATTGAGCCCCTCTCGGTGTGTTATACTAGCCCGATTGAGCATCCGGACTGACTGTATCAGTCCGGATATGATCACAGTCATCCAACTCCACAAGCATGATTGGATGACCCAGATCAATTCCATCACCCACAAGCAGGTATGGAATATCCACTGCCGAACCAACGCGGACCCCGCACGGTCGGCCTTCCCCAAAATATTGGCCTAGCTTGCCAAAAACGTCCAAACCAGAGCAGTATGGACGGAAAACCCTAAATTAGGGTTTGCGGCATATTACATGTGTCGCAAAACAGTCTCAACCATCCATCTTCGCAGGTATGGATGGAGTGTGTAGATGTAGATTCAAAGGGCCCAGAGCATATCAACACAATCACCGTGGGCCCGCCTACATACCTGACCAATCGGTCAGGACCATGTATCCCGAATCAAGCATTGACGCACGGCCTTGAAACCCAAAATTAGGGTTTTGAGCATCACAAGCGTCCATCTTCTCCGGCACGAATGGAGGGTCCCAGATTAGATTAAACAGGTCCGGTCATACCAACATTACCACCGTGGACCCATCTATCTCCTCACGTGGTCGGCCAAGGCATATCATGCCTGGCTATTCCAAAATGCATGCCCAAACTAGCGTGGTCACACATCCCAAACCGCAAATTGATCTCGACCGCTCAACTTCGCCAGACGATTTGGATGGCTCAGATCACGTTTTCATGGGATATTCAGGTGTAGGCGTGAACACCAGCCTACCACCTTCACACTGCACAAACCAAGATTGGTCATCTTGGAACGTGCGCCCGAAGTGGGCGTGACGCGCGGCTCTTGCGGCACTAGTTTTCTGTCACAAATTGATCTCGACCACTCAACTTCATCGGACGAATTGAGTGGACCAGATCATACTTTCGTGAGGTAATGGGGTATAGGCGCCTACACCGTCATGCCGTCTACACGCATGCACGGTCAGCCTGGCCAAAGTTGTATCCCAAGCTTGGATTCAACCAGGCTGAAGAGGATGCTTGCGCACCTCCTCTAGAAACCCTAATTTCATTAACGGTCGCAGATGAGTGTCTCAAAGATCATCTCGTCCGTCAAACATCACCGGCTTGGTTATACAACCCTGGTCAGTAGTTAATTGGTTAGTGAGGCATCATTACCTGTCACTTTATCACACCATGATGCAGTACCTGCATAAAATACACACAATACTTCACAAGTATCAACTTCCTGAATAACGCAGTTATTCAATTCAAAGATTACATGCTACCTTTCGTGGATCCACGATCCACACACTCGAGACATCAATCATGTCACAAACTGGGGGATACATACTGGGGTATTGGTCTGGCAGTTTACAGCGTGCAACGCGCCATCACAAGAACGTGTCAGGAAGTGATGGACGGTTAGAGATGACAGGAGAAGTGGGCAAGACTGGTCGTGCAACACCAACACACACCTCCACTACTCCATCATTCCACTTCCTCCACTTCCCACGAGAGACGTGAATAAGGCTCAAATGACTTGTATAAATAGGTTCTCCTCCCTATTTTCAACACAGGAGAAAAACAACACAAGTCCAGACGAGACAAAAACCAAGTGTTAATACAAAACGTATTCAAACACCCGAGAGCACCGCTTGCATCAATCGTAAGCCCTCACCTTTTCGTTACAAGTCATAAGCAAGCCAACACCTTCACAATCTCAACACCTTATTCGCTTCCCTCCCTAAGATCAACCCCTCTCCTTCACTTTGTGACCGAAACAAGTCCGGAACGGCCATTTCTTGGTTTAGGCCGGACTTGCACAGATTGATTTCCGAATATACAAGCACTCACCGCGCAGTGCATTTGTTTAGTGTTTAGATTCATTCCTCATCCACACACCCCAAATTACCAAATCCTGCAGGAATAGTTTTCACCCATAAACAAGCGGGAGCAAAAACTGCTCTCCCTCTTAATCAAAATTTTCATGAATGAAAGTATTATTAGGGCACCTGTGCCATAGGAGGCGCCAATGCCATGTTGTAGTGGGAGAAAAAAGTGCTCTCCCTCTTCTTTTTTTTTATCAAGATTTTCATGAATGAAAGTATTATTAGGGCACCTGTGCCATAGGAGGCGCCAGGGCCATGTTGTAGTGGGAGCAAAAAGTGCTCTCCCTCTTTTTTTTTTATCAAGACTTTCATGAATGAAAGTATTAGGGCGTCTGTGCCATCAGGGTCATGTTTTAGTGGGAGCAAAGGGTGCTCTCCTCCCCCCACCCCCCCACCCCACCCCACCCCACCCCTTTTTTTTATCAAGATTTTCGTAAATGAAGGTATTATTAGGGCACCTGCGCCATTGGAGGCGCCAGGGCCGTGTTTTAGTGGGAGCAAAAGGTGCTCTCCCTCTCTTTTTTTTTTTTTTTTTTATCAAGACTTTCATGAATAAAAGTATTAGGGAACCTGTGCCATCAGGGCCATGTTTTAGTGGGAGCAAAGGGTTCCCCCCCTTTTTTATCAAGATTTTCTAAGGGAAGGTATTATTAGGGCGCCTGCGCCATTGGAGGCGTCAGAGCCGTGTTTTAGGAAGAGGATTTAGTCACCCGGGGCCATCTGTGAGGCGTGTGGGTGTGTGTGGGTGGGGGGGGGGTTTCTTAGGCACTCATGTGCCATAGAGTGGGTACTAGAGGATTTAGTCACCCGGTGCCATCTGTGAGGCGGGGGGTCTTAGGAACTCATGTCCCATAGAGTAGGTACTAGAGGATATGCGCTCCTCCGTTTATCAAGGAAGAGGATTTAGTCACCCGGGGCCATCTGTGAGGCGTGTGGGGGGGGGGGGGTTTCTTCCGCCATGATCTCCGTAGGAGGACCCATCGAAAGACATCATCCATTTGCAGGGCGTGGTTTCTTCCGCCAAAGCGATTTCACCAGGTAAGTCGGCATGAATTTCAGCAGTATTGAATCCTCGGAAAGCCGCTAGTAAGTCTGCAATCGCTTGTCCCCTAACCCCTTGAGGTCGTATTGGTGTGAAATCGAATTCCAATTGCTGCATGGACCACCTCGCCAATTTGCCTGACTAGATTGGCTTAGTTGTCAAGTAGATGATTGGGTTAGCCGCTGCTAATACGTAGCATTTGTGCTTCAGTAAGTAGTGGCGGATCTTCTGTGCTGCTAATATTAATGGCAAGCATGCTTTCTCAGCAGGCGTGTATCTCATCTCCGCGTCTTTCAATCTTTTGCTGAGATAATAGATGGGAATGAGATTAGCCCCTCCCATATCTTGGGCGACCAAGACTCCTATTACGGTTTGTGTATGTGTTAGATATAGGTAGAGGGGTTCGCCCTTGATGGGTGATCGTAGTATATGTCGGTGGGTAAGCCACTTCTTGATCGTCTCAAAGGCTTCTTGTTGCTCTTCCTCCCATACGAACTTTCCATCTTTCTTGAGCATCGGGAAGAAGTGGTTTAGAGTCTGCGCCAACCCTGGGATGAAGCGTCTTACGTAGGAGACTTTTCCTATGAACTTCTGAAGTTCCTTTTTATTCTTGGGTGGCGGCATCGATATAATAGCCTCCGGTTTAGCGGCATTAACTTCAATCCCTTTGCTAGTGACTTGGTACCCCAAGAATTATCCGGTAGTGACCCCAAACACGCATTTAGTTAGGTTCATCTTTAGGTTGAAATTCCGACACCGCTGGAAGACTCGACGCAAATGCTGGGAGAATTCTCCTCACTTCTTTGCCTTGACGACGATATCATCCACATAAATCTCGACAATCTCGTGATTCATGTCGTGAAAAATCGACGTCATCGCCCGTTGATAAGTCGCACCTGCATTCTTCAATCCAAAGTGCATGAAGACGTAGTAGAAATTCCCTATAGGCGTGGAAAATGCTGTCTTGGCGGCGTCACTTTCTTTCATCATGATTTGGTTGTAACCGCTTTGCCTATCCATAAACGCATACATCTCATTTCCACATGTCGCGTCTACCATCATATCTATGTTAGGGAGAGGGAATTCATCCTTTGGGTAAGCGCGGTTCAAATCTCGGAAGTCCACACAGCATCGGATCTTCCCATCCTTTTTCTCCACCGGTACGATATTCGCGAGCCATGTTGGGTAGTGTATATACTTGATGTATCCCGCTTCTAGTAACTTCTTCACTTCATATTTGATTTGCACCTCGGTTTCATAATGGAACTGGCGTCGAGGATGTCTTACTGGCCTGCTACTTGGGTTAACTTTTAGCTCATGGCAAACCAAAGCGGGGTTCAAGCCAGGCATGTCCTCATATGACCAGACGAAGACATCTTTGTATTCCCTCCGCAGATCATGCAATTCACAACTCTCTTCATCCGATAGGGCCGCTCCGATTTTTATCCACTTCGGGTCTTCTTCGGATCCTAAATTAACTTTTCTCGTCACTTCTACATGCTTAGGCGGCGCATTTTGAGCTAAACTTTCCCAGTGGGGAGGATCCTCGACCTTCATAGTTTTCATCGCCTCTGCGAGGTTGATTTCCGCTATCGAGGTGTCCCCAGTTGGTTGCTATAATCGATACACATGGTGCCCGTCTGGGCGAGATACTTTCCTGAAACGCCTTTTATCTTGTTCCACATAGTCTTTCTTTCGTCCCTGGCTGGAGATTCCTTCTTGGTAGGTTGTTTCCCAGTATGGGATCGGAATTATGTGGATGCGCGTTACTACTTCGCTGGGCTCGCTTAGGCCATCGAAGAAGGCATCCTCTGCGTAACACGCTTCATCCGCGGAAAAGGGATTTTCGGTAGCGCAAACCCTCTTCTGTTTCCCTTTAAGAATGAACTTGACACACTGGTGATATGTGGATGACACTACCCCATGCTTATGCAGCCATGGTCTTCCTAGTAGAATATGATACGCCGTGTTTACATCCATTACGTGGAAAGGCTCAATCGCCTTTATTGGGCTAACTTTGACTTCTATATTGATCGTTCCAATTGTGTGCTGGCTTAATCCACCGAAGCCCTGGATCCTTGTTTGGAATTTCTTGATTTCGGACTCCTTTCCGCCTATGCTCTTCAATATGTGTAACGGTATCAAGTTGAGTGACGCGTCGGTGTCGATGAACGCCCTTTTGAAAGTGTCCTTCCTCACTTTTGCCGTGAGGTACAATGGACGCTTATGGTCACTGTTCATTGACTTGTCTTCTTCGGTAAAGGTAATAACGTTAGTAGGGAGAGGGTATTTTCTGTCCAGGTAAGCGCTTATATCCTCCCTGGATGCAATCCTAGTCAGGAACATTGAGGCGAGGTGCCTTTGCGCTGCGTCAAAACCCAGGGCATCAAAGAAATTTGCAAATAGCGGCTTCTTTGCCACTGTCTCGGCTATCTTCTCTGTCGTATTGCCAGAAGATACTGCGTATATCTCCTCATTTTCAGTCGCACCCATTAAGCATACTTCTTCTTCTCTTGGGTCATGGGTGAGAGCCGCTATACCTTGGTCGGGCAATGGGTCATCTTGTATGTTATTATCGCCTTCAACATCGACTTCTCAGTTTCTTTGCTTGTTATAAATCTCCCATTTGAAAGTCCGACACTCTTTAGTGGGATGATCCACTCTCCTGTGAAAGAGGCAGTATCACGGGTTACACTTGTCTGTCTCAGTGGGTACCTTTCTGGGCTCTGGGAGATCGATATCGCCATTTTTTACCCATTCTTTCAGAAACCCTACAGCTTGTTCGTATGAGCAGGGGAAGTCTGGCGCCTCTTGTTCGGCTCTCCTCTTTCCTCGTCTGTTGTCATTGCCAGGTGGTCCCCGCTTCTTTGGCGCCCCCAGGCCGTCCTCTTTGGCACAGGCAACTGAATGAGACCAAGACTTTTCAGCAGCGTCAATCTCGTCATTAGTCGCATCAGTTCTTGAAAACGCCTCCTCAAGATCCGCAAACATGGTTATTTGTGCATTCTCGAACATTCGGCATGTTTTGGGGTCTAACATCGATATGAGAATTCATACTAGCTCTTCCTCTGACACTTCAGTTCGGCATTTAAGAGACTCACTCCTGAAGCGCTTTGCAAAGGGTTTAAGCCGCTCTCCACTTCGGCGCCTGATATTTCCCAAGTCCGAGCTGGAGATTTTGACCGGTTTGGAGTAAAACTTCTGCATGAATGCTTGACGCATCTCGTCCCATGACCGAATGTTGTTAGATTTTAGAGAGATATACTAGGTAAACGCATCCCCAGTGGGGATCTTCCCAAACTCCCTCATGCATACGTTCTCGTCTTGGGAGTATTCGTTAAGGGACATTGTGAAGCGATGCATGTGCTCCGTAGCATTCCCGTTCCCATCATACAACTTGAACTTTGGAGTTTTGTATTTCAATGGCATTGGCCTAGAAAAGATTTCCGAGGGGATAGGCGAGGTTATGGTATAGGCGCTTGCTTGCGTTTCAAGACCATACCTTTCCTATCTTTCCTTATCTTGCTACTGCCCTCCTTGGCTGTGCAACTGTACTTCAAATTCTTATAGATGACTTCTCCCACGTGACTTCCCTGCACATGCTCTTGAATGCTGAAGAGGAGGGAACGCCTGGTAGTGTCCTCTCTAAGATATGAGGAAACCTGGTATCCTCTTTAGCATGGGACGATATGTCGTGCTCCCTTTTATATACGGGGTGCCATAATTCTCCCGTGGTATTTTTCGGGTATCTACAGCCATGAAACTCAGTCTACCATTACATTAAGCTAAGTTTTGGTGCTGTAATTATGACATTATGGTCCAACCTCCGGTGCTAGTTAGAAAAATGGAGGGTGATTCCAGTTTTACCCCGGATAATTGCAATACTATGTTGCATCTTAACATTATGGAGAAATTAACTACATACCTGACATTTTTTTTTATCACAGTGTCACGGCTGTAACCAAAGAAGAGATCATCGTTCTACTCATCAAGAACTGACATCATCACATCCATGAAATCTTTTGGATCGTCATGATTACTGCCTTCTGCTCCTGAGCTTGATAGTATTGTTTGTATTTTTTGGTGCCGATGCTCTTCAAGCCACTTTGCAACAAAGAAATCTATATCCTTCGCGACTTTTTCATGTGTTTCTTTTGTTCATCCACATCCAACCACCCAAGGAATGGAATAGCATCAGATGCAACCGAAGCTCCGGCTAGTGTGAAGAATTCTATGATGGTCTTATGGAGCCTTTGACCTTCTTCTTCCTCTTCGTTAAAGCCATCTTTGGAGCCATATTCATGACTGTTGTCGTTTTTAAAAAAAATCGGTTTTCAAACAACTAAATTCAACACCACATTCAAAACTAGCTCTCCAAATACTTGGCTCATGTCAACTTTAACTGAACCAGCTGCATGTGTCATTTTGTTTTATTTGGTTTTGGCCTTTCATCCAGCACCGGTGCAAGTGTTTCATGCAGTTGGCGGTCTCCAAGTAAGGAACTGTAGATACCTGAAAAATATCAAGGAAGGAGTGCGGCCTCCCCATATCCAAAAGAGAGCATGAAATAGTGTCCCATGCCAAGGAAGACACCAGATCCTCCCCATATCCTAGAAGGGATGTTACCAAACATGTTATCCCTCACAGCATTCGAAAGCACGTGCAGAAGTCGTGAAGGAAGGATCTTCTAGAAGAACTTAAAGTACAGTTGTACAGTCAGGAGAGGCAGTAGCAAGATAAGGCAAGGTAAGATAGGACACACACCTGACATCCCCATTTGAGGAAATAACTATAAATAGGGGTCATTTCCCAATGAAAGGACTCAGTGATATCATTGTGGGAAATTGTGTTCTACTTCCTGGAGCTAATCTCTACACCCTACTTCTATCTATACCTTGGAAACACCTTACTGTGTACATTTTGGCGACCACATTGGGAGATTAGGTCACAGGATTAGCGCATAATTTATCGCATGGACACTTATAGATCTTCACACCAAGCTCAACAGCGTATCTACGGACCACTTAACGAAGTAGAACAAACGTTGTTCGACATAGAGGAAAATGACCGCCAGCGTCAAAATCTCTTGGAGAAATTAGCAGCCATCGATCCGATGCTAGAAGGGGACCGCAGAGACGGACCGGACTCGCCTAGACTTAACCACGGAGGCGGCTTCGATCAAAACCATGGATTCTGGACCCCTCAAGGGCGATCACAAGCCAACCAGTCTGCTAATCAACCCATGACTGACGAACAGGCTCGAGTCGCCTTGTTTGACGGGAGGTTTACAAAGCTTCTTGAAGAAAAGTATGGTCTCGAGACTCAGGATAGCGCTTATACCATAACTTCGCATATCCCACTCGAGATCCTGTCTAGGCCTATGCCTCTCAGTTACAGGACACCAAAGTTCAAGTTGTTTGAGGGAAGTGGCAATGCAATAGAACACATGCAACGCTTCACCATGTCGCTCAATGAGTACGCTCAAAACGAGTTTGTGTGCATGAGAGAATTCGGGAAGACCCTGACGGGAAACTCCTTCACCTGGTACATCTCACTTAGGGGTGTACAGAATTCCCAGAAGCCTGTGGCCTGCCATGTACCGCCCGGGTCCGAAGGAGCCCATGGGCGCCTGACAGCCTGTCATGGGCTAGCTCGTCCTGCTCGATAATTATAAGTGGGCGGACCCGGGTTTTTGTTCAAATATTGGAGTCCGGCTGTTAGCCTTGCCGTGCTTTGTTTAGTTACCCTACCGCCTGACTGCCAATAGCCTCGAATAAAGTTTTCTACTAGTGTGATGGATTTCTCAAGAACTTAAATTTCATATGTGGACAATTTATTGGGGTTAGAGAAAATTCTGAATTACATTTCACAGTAATGAATATGAATTGCTTGAACTATCATTTGAACGAGTTACAGATATATCATCATTCATCAAGCCAAAAAACAAACATATATACTTTAAAATTTTGAATTATCTTTTGGGCCCGAGGCCTGCCCGGCCCGACCTGGCCTGGCCTGTATTGTTTCACGGGTATGGTGGGCCATGGGCATTAAATTTTTGTTATTGCCCGGCCCGGCCTGGCCTGTTAAACTTAATGGGTAGTAAGGACTACAAGCCCGTCCGGCCCGGCCTGTGCTATAATCGGGCTTGGGCTGGCCTGCCCAGCCCGATGTACACCCCTAATCTCACTAAAACCTAATAGCATTCGTTCATGGGATGAGATGCGACAAGCATTTATGCAGAAGTTCTACTCCAAGCCTGTAAAGATCTCTATTCCCTACTTGGGGAATACTAAGCCACGAAGAGGGGAGAGACTTAAGCCCTTTGCGATACGCTTTAGAAGTGAGTCCCTCAAGTGTCGAACCTAAGTCTCTGAGGAGGAGTTGGTGGGCATTTGTATATCCGTTTTGGACCCAAAGACGCGTCGAATGTTTGAGAACGCCCAGATAACAATGTTCGCTGATCTTTAAGAAGCATTTGCAAGGACTGACGCAACCAATGAAGAAATTGAAGCGGCTGATAAATCTTGGTCTCATTCGGTGGCGTACGCTAAAGAAAGCGTCTCAGGAGCGCCAAAGAGGCGTGGGCCGCCCGGAAACGATAATAGGAGAGGCAAGAAGAGAGCGGAACAAGAGCCGCCTGACTTTCCATGTTAATATGAGCAAACAGTTAGATTGCTGAAAGAATGGGTCAAAAATGGCGACATCACCCTCCCGGAGCCTAGGAAGGCCCCTACTGAAGCAGAAAAGCGCAATCCGCGCTATTGCCTCTTTCACAGAAGAGTAGATCATCCCACTAGGGACTTTCGAACTTTGAAGTGGGCGATTTACAACAAACAACGAAATGGAGAGGTAGACGTGGAAGGAGATAACGATATACAGGACAACCCGCTGCCTGACCATAGAGTAGCGGCCCTTACCCATGATCCCAGAGAGGAAGAAGTATGCTCAATGGACGTAGCTGAAGACAAGGATATATACATTATATCCTCGGGAGGTACAACAGAGCAGATAGCCGAGACTGTGGCAAAAAAGCCGTTATTCGCAAATTTCTTTAATGCTCTAGGCTTCGATGCAGCGCAAAGGAACCTCGCTTCGATCTTCTTGACCAGAATTGCAACCAGAGAAGATGTGACGGCCCACCTAGACAGAAAATACCCTCTCTCTACCAATGTGATCTCCTTTGCAGAAGAAGACAAGGCGGTGAACAGTGACCACACGCGTCCATTATACCTCACGGCGAAGGTGAGAAAAGATACTTTCAAAAGGGCGTTCATCGACACTGGCGCGTCGCTCAACTTGATACCCTTACACATACTAAAGAGTATAGGCGCAAAGGAGTCTGAAATCAAGAAATTCCAAACTAGAATTCAGGGTTTTGGTGGACTAAGCCAACACACAATGGGGACGATCAACCTAGAGGTCAAAGTCATCCCGATAAGGGCGATTGAGCCCTTCCATGTGATGAATGTGAACACATCATATCATATCCTATTAGGAAGTCCATGGATGCACAAACATGGGGTAGTGTCATCCACATATCACCAATGTGTCAAGTTCATCCTTAAGGGAAAGCAAAAGAGCGTTCGAGCTACTGAGAACCCCTTCTCTGCGGACGAAGCGTGTTATGCAGAGGCAGCTTTCTTTGATGGTCTAAGCGAGCCCAGTAAAGTGGTCACGCACATCCACTCGATTCCAATCCCAGATTGGGAAACCACCTATCAATGTGG
The DNA here is from genome assembly GCA_023531295.1 of Papaver armeniacum. Lineage (NCBI taxonomy): Eukaryota > Viridiplantae > Streptophyta > Magnoliopsida > Ranunculales > Papaveraceae > Papaver > Papaver armeniacum. Next base: position 71,624 of record JAJJWW010011494.1, on the reverse strand, counting down.
AAGCTCCAGCCAAGGGCACAAGAAAGACTACGTGGAACAGGACAAAAGACGTTTCAGGAAAGTATCTCGCCCAGATAGCGCCATGTGTACCGATTATATCAATTAACCGGGGAGACCTCGAAAACGGAAGTCAACCTCGCAGAAGATATGAAAACGCTGACGATTGAGGATGCTCCCCACGTATGGGAAAGAATGGAGCAAAACAAGCCACCTAAACATGTAGAAGCAACAAAAAGGGTTAATTTAGGATCTGAAGAAGACCCGAAGTGGATAGACATCGGAGCGGCCTTATCAGATGAAGAGAGCCGTAAGCTGCACGATCTGCTGAAAGAATATAAGGATGTATTCGCCTGGTCATACGAAGACATGCCTGGTTTAAATCCCGCCTTGGTCTGTCACGAGCTAAAGGTCAACCCGAGTAGAAAGCCGGTGAGGCAGCCTCGACGCCAATTCCACTACGAAACTGAAGCACAAATCAAAGAAGAAGTAAAGAAGTTGCTACAGGCGGGGTACATCAAGCCCATACATTATCCAACGTGGCTTGCGAATATCGTACCAGTAGAGAAAAAGAATGGAAAAATTCGTTGTTGTGTAGATTTCCGAGATCTGAACCGCGCTTGCCCGAAGGACGAAGTTCCTCTCCCAAACATAGATATGACGGTAGATGCGGCGTATGGAAACGAGATGTATGAATTTATGGATGGATAAAGCGGTTATAAACAAGTTAGAATGAAAGAGAGTGACGCTGCTAAGACCGCATTCTCCACGCCTATAGGAAATTTTTACTATGTTGTCATGCCCTTTGGATTGAAGAATGCTAACGCAACATATCAACGGGCGATGACATCGATCTTTCATGACATGAACCATGAGATTGTTGAAATCTATGTAGATGATATAGTTTTCAAAGCGAAGAAGCGAGGCGAATTCGCCCAACATCTCCGTCGAGTCTTCCAGCGATGTCGAAATTTCAATCTAAAGATGAATCCAGCCAAATGTGTGTTTGGGGTCACCACTGGGAAATTTCTGGGGTACCAAGTCACTAGCAAGGGAATTGAAGTTGATCCCGCTAAAACATAGGCTATTATCTCGATGCCGCCGCCCAAGAACAAAGAGGAACTTCAGAAGTTGATAGGGAAAGTCTCATATGTAATGCGCTTCATCCCAGGATTAGCACAGACTCTAAATCACTTCTTCTTAATGCTTAAAAAGGATGCAAAGTTCGTATGGAAGGAAGAGCAACAAGGAGCTTTTGAGATGATCAAGAAATGGCTTATCCACCCGCATATATTACGACCACCTATCAAGGGAGAGCCCCTCTACTTATATCTTGCACATACAAAAACCGCAATAGGGGTCTTAGTCGCCCAAGATATGGGAGGGGCCAACCTCATTCCCATTTATTACCTTAGCAAAACGTTAAAGGATGCAGAGTTACGATACACCCCTGTTGAGAAAGCATGCCTGCCATTAATTCTAGCGGCGCAGAAGATACGCCACTACCTTTTGAAACACAAATGCTACGTGGTAGCAACGGCTAACCCTATCATCTACCTAACAACCAAGCCGATTCAATCGGGCAAATTGGCGAGGAGATCCATGCAACTGCTGGAATTTGACTTTACACCAATTCTACCTCAAGGCGTCAGAGGACAAGCGATTGCAGACTTACTAGCTGCTTTCCCAGGATCCGATGCCGCTGAAATTCACACTGAATTACCGGGCGAGGTCGCCTTGGCGGAGGAAATTACGCCCTGTAAATGGAAGATATCTTTCGAAGGGTCCTCCTATGGAAATCATGGGGGCGCTGGAATAGTTTTTGGATCACCGGATGGTGAAATCAAGTTGTATGCCTACAAACTCGATTATCCCTGCACCAACAATGCCGTTGAATATGAAAGCTTCCTCATCGGGATGTAAATGGCTCTGGAGATGGGAATAACATACCTCGAATTCACGGGCGACTCACGACTTCTCGTAAATCAAATGGAAGGAGAATTCCATGTGAAGGAACCAATACTAGCGGTCTATCGTGAAAAATCCCAAAGGCTAATGCGACATTTCAACCACATCACGTTAGAGCACATGAGACGCCTAGCAAACAAGCATGCGGACGCTCTGGCAATGATGGCGTCGAAACTACAAATGCTACAAGGGGACAACGAAGTAATCACCATAATAAAGAATACTTCACCCTTGGCCTTGGAAGAACGAGCCGCCATCGAGGAACTGGATTGGCGTCGAGTAATCATAGAAGATCTTAAACAACCGACCGAAGAAAGGTAACTCTCGTGGAAAACCTTGAGAACTTATACATTGCTCGATGGAGACCTGTACTTTGTTACGACTAGCGGCGGATTATGTAGATGTCTCGGGCCAAGTGAAGGCAAGGAAAATGTAGGATCAGAATATCGCGACATCTATACTTCGCGAGATTAATAAACAACGACATTGTGAGGGCGTCGCAGAAGAGTAATATAAATGACGCAATGAATGACGATAGCCAAAACACGAGAAAGGTGTGAATAAATGGCGAAGTTTAGGAGAGCTGCGAGATTATATGTTTGTACACTTGTGATATTTCGCAAGTCATTCCCGAAAATAAAGGACAGCTTAGCTGTCATCCATTGTGTACTACCCTATATAAAGAGTTGAATAAGCTTGTTGAAGGGAGATCTTTTTCGGAGTGTTAGACAAGTCATTAGGAGAGAGAAAGTGTGTGGTGATTGTAATTTCTTTAGCTCTTTTCTATCTTATCTTGTAAAAGTTCAAGGAATTAATCAATAAAATCATCGTTATTCATCTTCAAATGTCTTTGTTGTGTAGATTATTGTGAGGGGTGTAGTGTAGGATTTCCTGCAACTACATATTGGCATTAGAAACAGGGAGAGAGTAAGGATTGACATCGTGATTTGAAAGAATTTAGAGTACAAGGGAAGGAATTTCATATAATTTTCAACAGTTTATCAACATTAAGAAATGGCCAGAAGGAGAAATGCATCCGAGCAACCCACAACTGTTAGAAGGAGTAGGACACTTGCCGGAGAAGAGAGAAATGAAATGGGAGAATCCTCAAGAAGGAACATAAGGAATGATGAAGAAAATCAAATTCAGTCACCAATTCAACCAGTAGCGGATAGAGTTGTGGATTATGATAGAGTAAGCGTGCATACTTGGAGATCAGACTCTGTGGACGAAGGGGAAGAAGAACAACAATTGGTAAACAATGGACAAGAGGGGAGAGACAGAGAAGGGAATGGAGAAATAATTCATGGAAATGAAGAAATCACAGCATTAGAGGCGTTGAGACAAACAATACATGAAGAAAGGCGATTAGAAGCTGAGGAACGTGCAAATTTAACAAGACAGAATCATGAATTAAGAATGGAAAACATGAGATTACAAAACAGAAGGTCGAGAAGCACTACAAGGTCAAACTCAAGATCAGTTAGAGAGGAAAGAAGGAGAATTTTACCTACAGAAAATGTTGATGAAGAAAACCAAGAAGAAGCGCAAAATCGAGGCACAGAACATTGCGAGAGAAGAGAAATGATGGAAGATCTTTATATCCCATGTCCCGAGACTCTTCAAAATGAGCAGAATGGTGGAAACCAAGGAAATAGGCAGCGTCAGGAGCAGAATCATCCAATTGATGAAGAAAATCAAGAAGAAGGAAGAAGAATATTGCATGGGAGAGAAGCACAGAGGAAGCAAATAGAAATTGAAGATGAAATTGAAAGACACTATGCCGAACAAGCGCGCCTAGCTCGCGAGAGAGAAAAATTGAGAGCAGAAATGGAAGAACGGGAGTTAGAAGAGGCAATTCGCCAGAATAATCATGATAATTGAGAAAGAAGGCGAGAACAAAATCGCAAAAATGATAATATTAATGAAGAATATGAAAGAGCACAAAGGAGAGTTGATAGGCACCAAAGAAGAGAAATTGATAGATATAACGGTGTGCGAATTCACGAAAGAAATGAAGGAGAAGGTCGCAGAGAAATACGAGAAGAGAATGATGAACAAGAAAGTCAAAGTAGACATGAACGCAGGCGAAGAGAAGCGAAACTAAAAAGACCAATGGATTCAAATTCTGATGTAAATGAACAAATTTTGAGAGAATTGGCAGAAATGAGAGGAATGATGAACAGTAAAAGGGGAGGAGGAAAGAGACAGTTGGATGAAGCAATAGAAGAAGCTGCGAAAACTCCGTTCACACAAGAGATACAATTAAGAGGAATACCACCGAAGTGCAATTTACCGACATTAACCAGCATTTTCGATGGAACAACTTGTGCGATACAGCATATCAAAGATTATATGAGATGTATGCTACAATGGAGAATCATGATGCTATATTGTGCAAATATTTTGCATCAAGTCTGATAGGAGAAGCTTTGAAATGGTTTGAAGGGATACCGAAGAATACAATAACATCTTTCAATCACTTGCGGGCTATATTTTTAGGGGCATATATAAGTAATAATTCCTCGCGACCCGGTATTGAAGATGTATTTGGGTTAAAACAAAGGGTTGGTGAAAGTTTGAAGCATCTAACTGTGAGATGGAAGACAATGTGTAGCGAAATGGCTGGCCGAGTGGAGGAGAGATATCTCATCTTATCATTCATTAATGCTATGTTTGCGACAAATCTGCTATATATTCAAATTTTTAAAGTCAAAAATACAATCACAATGACTGAGTTGCGAGAACTTCAGGAGGAGTATATTGCTTTAGAGGAAAAGCAAAATGAGATGGAATCATACCCTATCGCGAATACAAATTCAGGAGCTGCGAATGCAAGTTTGTTACCCAAATTGATAAACACTGTGGCGAGTACTTCGCAAGGTCAACAAGGAGTGAGGATACCAGATGATGGTCAGAAAAAATTGGTAGCTATGGGAAGTCGCGATCAGGAAGAATTTGAAAGAGAAAGAAATTTCTACAACCGTGGCGGAAATAATAAAATTCAAAGGCTTGATCAACCGCAAGAAACTTATGGAGGTTAGAGGCATAATCCACAAGAGACTTATGGAGGCCAGAGGCAGAATTATCATAGAGGACAGCGAGGTCATAGAGTCGTATGGGAAGAAATCAAGATGCCACCACTAAACACTAGCGTGGAGAAGATATGGGAAGCTATAATCTTGATGGAAAACATACCTGCACCATGGAACATGGGGAATGAACCACCTCCAGGTGATAGAAGTCATGAATTCTGTTCCTACCACCATTTTCATGGACACCAAACGAATGATTGCAGGAATATAAAAAGAATCATCCTCAGAATGATAGATCAAGGGAAGCTAAACCAATTCTTAAAATGTGAAGAGAAGACTCAACCATTACCAACACCTCCAGAAAATCACAGAGTAAATACGACAAGAGGGAAAGAAACATTTGTAGTAGAAGTTGGAGCGAAGGCCAAAAACTTGTTCTCGCAACTCTATCGTACATTAAATGCAGGACAATTGAAGATTTTCATGATAGCGTTCTCATTAGGGTTTTCGCAAGAGATGTTGACAATAGAGAAGTAATGAACATCGCGAAATCATCGCCACTGAAAGAATGGCAAACACAAATTATTTCTTTTACCGCAGAAGAAGTACCTGAAGGTGGCGAGATGCATGACAGTCCATTAGTGGTAAGATTGGAGATTAACCCAAAATCTGTTGATGATGAAGATGATGGGGCAGAAAATTCATGGGCAATAAATAGAATCTTAATTGATACTTGGAAGCTCTCAAACATCCTTTTTTACCACACTTACAAGACTATGGGAGGGAAAGACGAAGATTTGATACCCTCAACCTATAAGATTTATGGTTTTAATTGCACTGCCAATAAACCTAAAGGAGAAACCCGCATGCGAATACCATTGAAAGGGTTATCAACTGAAATCTTGTTTTGCATAGTCGATGTGGAATCTCCCTATAATGCATTAATTGGGCGACCATGGCTACATGAAATCTTGGGTGTAGCATCAACTTACCATCAGTGCATCAAATTTTCACATCCCAGTGGTGTTGGAGTTATAAAAGGAGATTGGGCTGAGGGACTAAAATGTTATGAAGTCGATGTGGAATCTTGCGAGGAAAGGACTGCTCAAAAGAAGAATTGGAAGCGGAATATCAAAGAAGAACAAAGAAGAGAAAGACTGATGGTGGACACAATAGAAGTGAGAGATGAAGATATATTGCGAAATCAATGCTTGAAAACAATTGGAAATTGCGATGGCCTCGTAAAAGAGAAAAAAATATCGGGGAATTTGAATGAAGAAACAGAGAGCAACAGGAATAAGAAGTATAAGAAATAAATGGTTGATTTTAGAGTTGTGTAAAAAAAAAAAAATTGTTTTGAAGGGAAAAGACTTGTCGAAAGTACAAAGAATATGACGATTGAAGAAGGAGTACGGGAAAGTTTCGCGATTCATGAATATAATGAAAGTTTGGTCAAAAATTACAGAGAGATCACAACAAATGAAGCAAGACTATGCGATAATTTCGCAAAGATAATGAGAAGACGTAATCAAAAATCAATGAATGATCGCAAGAATTGATAGAAATGAAATGAATGAATGAAATGAAATGAAATGAATTCATGTGAAATATTCCTGCGACAGAGTTATTGCAAAATTGCATAAGATAAAGAAGGAAAGTACGAATATATCGCAAATGAAGTAACAAGAGATAATCAAAAATGAATGATTGAACGAATTGACAGAAATGAATGAGTGAGTGAATGGGACAAACCTTTATGGCGTACACCCTAGTTCGCGAATGATATTTCGTAAGAGGCAAATGTAAGACCTAAAGTGCGTCATATAAGGGGGTATCTCTTGACATGGCTCATGGAAAAGGTTACACCGCCCCTGGAACTTGAGTCATGAAAATTTGGGGTCAATAAAGCCCATCCGGGGGAGATACCTTGGATTTCCAACTATATATATAAGGTTATACCCTGGTTGGACGATCGAGGATCTCTTCCAAGGAGTCAGTGTATGACCAAGGCGCCGAGGTACATGGTTGAGCCAAGAGTGCCTGGGGCATTTGAAGTGTCTCGGCCATTCTTGGAAAGTTTTGGCACATGCTGCACTCGGCCCGAAGAAAACTCCACTTAGGGTGCAGTCTCGTAACCATAAACCATATAGGTATAAGGGATAAGAGGTTGCGAAAACAATTGGTTGTTTTTAAGACCGGATGGGAGGAGCTAGTCTTGTATGGCCGATGTACGCCTCCTTGAAGGGGCAACCAGGGAGATGATAAGGGCGGCACCCTCCATTAGGGAGCTGATAAGTGTCTTAAGACGCAAATGTCATGAGGCTCTATTTTCGCAAGAAAATTTAGGCTTGTCATATTTGTGCGATGATCCTGAAGAGGCAATAATACTAACGCGAGGGTAAGACGAGATCAATGGGTCTTTACATGAAAGTGTAAAGACGTCCTGCGATTTCGTCGCAAGACGGCAATGTCATGGGGCTTTACGTTCGCAAGAACATTTAGTCCTGTCATATTGTCGCAAGTGAAATATCCTGTAGAGGCAAAAATACTAAAGAAATGATAAGACAAGATCAATGGGTCGTTACATGAAAGTGTAAGGACGTCCTGCGATTTTGTCACAAGACGGCAATGTCATGGGGCTTTATGTTCGCAAGAATATTTAAGCCTGTCATATTGACGCAAAAATGAGGGGTGGCAAAATAAGACCTTTAACTAGGAAGGCAAAATAAGACCACACAAGAACAATGATAAGGCAAGATCAATGGGTCATTACATGAAAATGTAAAGACGTCCTGCGATCTTGTCGCAATGATGAATTTCAACATAAATGAAGATAAGATCACACAAGAAATTGAGTAACCAAATAAACTTGTGACAATGGCTATATTTCTTCATTTATTTGTGAAGAATCAGCAACAGCAGTTGCGACACAATGAAATATTATTACTTAAAGGTTATCGATTTAATCTCTCATGTGAAAATAAATAACAGAGGAAAGTATGGGAATGATTAGAGTAAAAACTTGTTATTTATTTTCATATGATAGATTTACAGTAAGAGATTACACAAATAGAAGGCTAGAAGGATAAATGTACAAGTATCACAAGAAGAGAAAAAGGAAAGTGGAGCTATCTCTCAGTTCGTTCTTCTTTTTTATCAGAATCTTTATCAGACTCCTCTTCTTCGCTAGCTTCACTATCAGAGACATCTGAGGAAGGCATATTTTCAGGAACTTTATCAAGAAGGCAAGGATATGAAGAAAGAGGAATACGATGGTCATCACAAACTGTCTCAATAGTTTGATTGCGAAAACGAACAGCGTCGTTATTGAAATTCGTTACTGTAGTTTGCAATTGCTTATTCAACCTGGAATACTTGTTGTTGCGAAGAGAGAGGTCCTTTGCGAGTTTTTCTTTTTCAGATTCAAGTTCTTCAATCCTTGTTTGATATCTCTTCTCAGCCTCTGCGAACATATGATAATGAATCAGTAATTTAAAAGCAGTTTCACAAATAGAAGTGGTAAAGTAAAGAAGAACAGTTAACAACCTTCTCTGTCAGAAATCATATCTTTAATCAAGGCAGTATGCTCAGCATGAAGGCTGACGTTAACACCTAAATTATTTCTGGCATTATCTAGAACTTTCGCAGCCCAAGCGAATTCATCATCATTATTTATGACAAGAAGTGAACGAATTTGATTTTCTCGTTCATTAAGTATGGCATTTTGGCGAAGGGATTCATCTCGTTCAATTTGGACTTCAAGAAGAGTTTTTTGGAATTTCACTAATGCTTGTGCACCTTGATTAGCAATACGATCCTTGTCGTCTATAAGGCTATTAATTTTCTTCCTTAGAATATTATTATTCTCGTGAGAGCTAAGGTATAAACGTTTAAATCGGTTGGCTAAACCTAAACTAGATCTATGCTCAATTTCTAAGAGATGAAATTTGGTTCGAAGTTCATTTATTGAAAGAGAGTTAATTTTGTTCGACGAACTACTTAAAGATTCGTTGAGATGAGCAAGAAGAGCATCATTATCCATAGGCTCAGGAAATGAATGAAGAAGGATGGCTTCTTCAGAAAGATTATAAATATCTGCGAAAATGATAAGTCAGGCAAAGAAAAATAAATGACAAAATGAAAACGAGGAAAAGAGAAGAGTTTTGTACCATAAAGTTGTTGATTAGCACTTTGAAGGGTAGAAATTTTATTCTTCTGAGTAGAAGATTCAGTTTCAAGTTGCTGAATTTTGACACGAAGAGCAGCAGTCTCATTTTCATTCTTCTTGCGAGATTCGACTTCTAGTTCTTTATTCTTCTCCTTAAGATGAAGGTTTTTCTTTTCAAGGTTGTTGCGTCTCTTCTCAAGATCTGAGGCAACAACAAAGGAAGCTCTTCCAGACTATAAAGAAAGAAGAAGAAGCTATTAATATATGGTCTAAAATTAAAAATTATAAGGAATAGAGAAACATAGACATACCAAGGCACTGAGTGCATTCAAGAAATTGGGAGTCAACGATCTGGAGATCCCTTGAAGAGACTCATTACCCTCCAGTAAAGAAGCATCACATATACTTGCGAGAGCTTCGCATATACCAGAAAGGTGATCATCTCCAAGTCCTTGCATGGAGTCTGAAAAGATATTAGACAATAATGTCATAGGAGATTCAGTTGGGTGATCCTCCTTCGCGGTAGAAGTGTCTACATCATCGTCTTCTTCATCAGAATTTTCACTAGATTGAGGACTTGAGCGAGAAGAAGAATGGGTCTTTTGTTTTTTAGAAGGCGGAGCAGCAGATTTTTTCTTGTAAAGAGGGCCTTTACCCTTTCTTTTGTTTCTCGCAGCTTTTGAAGTTTCATCCTCGCCGGAAACTTCAACACCAACCTACATACACGCACGAAGATAAGAAACAGAGGCAACAATATTGTGAATAACAAGAGAAAATATTTCTTACTTCATCCGTGATTGAGCGAAGTATCGCAAAAGTACTTGGCTTTGGATTTCTTTCATAACTCTTTCTCAATTTAATGATCTGAAAATTTCTCAAACTCAGTAGATATAAAAAGAAGGAAACATTGAGAAGCGAACGGAAATTAGAAAATGTACCTCTTTTGCTTTCTCGGGCCAATTAAATACCCAAGGATAATAATTTGCGAGATTCGCAGGGAGTACATGGGAACCTGAAATGTAAGGTCCGTTCAAAAATAGTGGAAAGACAGACCACCTCTCATCTTTAGAGTAGCGAGGAACATTGTTCTTGCCAGAATGCCAATCAATATCTAACATGAGTATCTTATCATCGGAAATGTTCTCTTTTCTTTTCAATCAAGCACCCCAGCGGGATTTATCATTCTTCATATTTATCACTTCATAATTTTCAAAAAAGTTTTTTACCGTGTACTTTTCAGCGACTATCTCTAAGTTTGCAAAATTAGGATCTCTGACATTATCAGGATATAGAGACCCCTTACCAGCACCACGATTGGCGAATTCAAGCATTAGACGAATGCAATCACCACTTAATTGATAAATAGCTCGTGAGAATTTCTCATGAGCAAGAATTTCATAGAATAAGGGCAGTTCGGGATTGTAGAGAGGAATGGGAAGACCTGCGAGGATTTGACCTAGCGAGATTATGATTTTCTGATCATCACACTGATGATCAGTAAACAACTTTGCAGAAAGAATAGATGAAGATTCTTGATTGGGAATGGTAGACATGGTGAAACCCTTCTCTTGTAATTTCTTTTGAGTTTCATCTAAAAGGGTTTCATATTTACGACCAGGTGGAGCCATTTTTAGAATATGGGAATGATTAGAGAATCGAAGATCAAGAGAAAGAAGAAAAGGAAGATTTACAGTAGCAGAAACGCAAATTGCGGAAGAAGAGAGTTGAAGAAAAGTTGCAGAGAGAAAGTAAAAAAGAAGAAGAGGAGGGTGAGAAAACTATATATAGAGAGAAGAATTCTCGAGAAGACAAGTGCATTAAATGCGAGAGGGGACGTGAATGGTCAAGAAAAAACGGTTGAAAGAGACGTGTCAAGAATAGAGTGGAAGAAGAAACATGTGTAATAAATTCCGTGTAAAAGTACGGGATTGTAATAGATAAAGATGAACAGTTGCGGCATTTCAAAATAATAGTTCTCATGACATTCTCTTCTTCGCAGAGAAGACATGAGAAGAGGCAAGATGTAGGATCAGAATATCGCGACATCTATACTTCGCGAGATTAATAAACAACGACATTGCGAGGGCGTCGCAGAAGAGTAATATAAATGACGCAATGAATGACGACATCCAAAACACGAGAAAGGTGTGAAGAAATGGCGAAGTTTAGGAGAGCTGCGAGATTATATGTTTGTACACTTGCGATATTTCGCAAGTTATTCCCGAAAATAAAGGACAGCTTAGCTGTCATCCATTGTGTACTACCCTATATAAAGAGTTGAATAAGCTTGTTGAAGGGAGATCTTTTTCGGAGTGTTAGACAAGTCATTAGGAGAGAGAAAGTGTGTGGTGATTGTAATTTCTTTAGCTCTTTTCTATCTTATCTTGTAAAAGTTCAAGGAATTAATCAATAAAATCATTGTTATTCATCTTCAAATGTCTTAGTTGTGTAGATTATTGTGAGGGGTGTAGTGTAGGATTTCCTGCAACTACAGAAAAACTGGAAGAAATACACTCCCAAACTTGCGGACATGCCGCATCCATAATGCTACATCGGCGCATCCAGCGCGCCGGGTTCTATTGGCCAGACATGGCTGAACAAGCAAAGGCGATCCAAGACGACTGTGTAATTTTCCAAGGGTCTCCTCAATAAGCGGAGATCTGTGTATCCGAGGAAGATGAAAGAGACTAGCAAGAGCCCTACATCGACTACCTAACACATTGTAGGATCATAATATCGCCACAACAACAATTCGCGAAGATAACAAATAACAACACTGCGAGTCAGTCGCAGAGGATTAAATGTAAATGACGCACTGGATGACGATAGGAAGATATGAAATCTGGCGAAAGTTAAGAAGTGTCGCGAATATGAATATTCGTACGCCTGCGACACTTCGCAAGGCACTTCCGAAAATAAGGGACGGCTTAGCTGTCATTCACTATGTACTACCCTATATAAATGGATGAGTGAATCTGCAGGGGGAGAGTTCTTTTTGGATTGGAGAGCAAGTCATTAGGAGAGAGAAAGAGAGAGAATTTTGTAAGTTCTTAAGTGTAATTCTATTTTCCTGTGTAAAGATTCAAGAAAGTTATTAATAAACATTCATAATTGTTCATCTATTATCTTTTGAATGGATTAGTTTAACAAAATATAGTGAGGGGTGTATTGTGGGATTTCCTGCAACTACATATTGGCGCTAGTACAGGCTTTGAACAACATTAAAAGAAGAGAATTAACAAGAAAGAAATTTGAGATAATTTTCAAAGAATTTACCAAAAGAGAAATGGCTAGAAGAAGAAATGTACTTGAACAACCGGTGAGAAGAAGCGGAAGACTTGCTGGAGAAAGCAGAAATGAAAGAGGAGAATCGTCAAGGATGAATATAAGGAATGATGAAGAGAATCATGTCCAAGCTTTAATTCCACCGGTAGCAAATGAAACTGTGGATTACGATAGAGTAAGTGTGCACACTTGGAGGACGGATTCTGAGGATGAAAGGGAAGAAGAGCAACAATTGGTAAACAATGGACAAGGAGAAGAAGATCAAAGAATGAATGGAGAAATGAATCCAGGAAATGAAGAACTCACAGCATTGGAAACATTGAGACAAACGATACATGAAGAGAGGCGACTAGAGGCAGAGGAACGAGCAAACTTGACAAGACAGAATCATGAATTAAGAATGGAAAATATAAGATTGCAAAATAGAAGATCGAGAAGCACTGCGAGATCGAGTTCAAGATCGACTAGGGAAGAAAGAAGGAGAGCTTTACCAACAGAAATTACAGAGGTAGAAAACCAACGGAAGCACAAAATCTCATCTCGAACATCATGAAAAAAGAGAGGACGCAGAAGATCGTTATATTCCCCATCCCGAGAATTTCCAAGATGAGCAGAATGAAGAAAATCAGGGAACTAGGCGATTTCAGGGGCCAAATGATCCAGCCGCTGAAGGAAGAGCAATACTACATGGAAGAGAAGCATTGAGAAGGCAAAAAGAGATCGTGGACGACATTGAGAAACATTACGCTGAACAAGCACGCTTAGCCCGCGAGAGAGAGAGAGAGTAAGAGCAGAAGTGGAAAACCAAGAATTGGAAGAAGCAATCCGGCAAAATAATCACGACAACCGAGAGAGGAGGCGAGCACAAGATCGTATCAATAGGAATACCAATGGAGAATACGAAAGGATACAGAGGAGAGTTGATAGAGAACCCAGAAGAGAGAAACAATAGATATAATGGTGTGCGAATTGATGAAAGAGACGAAGGAGAAACTCGCGAGAGAAAGGAGAGAAGAAAATAGTGAACAAGAAGGTCAAAACAGGCATGAACGAAGGCGGCGAGAGCGAGCTAAAAAGACCAGCGAATCAAATCTGAGGAAAATGAGCAAATCTTGAAAGAACTAGCGAAATGAAAAAGCTGTTACACGGTAAGAAGGAAGGAGGAAGAAGACAGGTTGGATGAAGCCATCGCAGAAGGCTGCGAAGACTCCTTTCACAATAGAAGTACAAATGGGAGGAATACCACCTAAGTGCAATCTTCCGCATTAACCAACATTTTCGATGGAACAACACGTGCGGTACAACACATCAAGGCTTATATGAGATGTATGTTACAATGGGAGAATCATGATGCCATATTGTGCAAATACTTCGCATCAAGCTTAATTGGAGAAGCACCTGAAATGGTTTGAAGGATTACCAAGAAACACAATCTCATCATTCAACCATTTACAAACTATTTTCTTGGGAGCTTATATAAGTAACAATTCCATGCGACCGGGAATTGAGGATGTATTCGGATTGAAACAAAGAGTTGGCGAGAGTTTAAGACATCGACAATGAGATGGAGAACAATGTGCGGTGAAATGGCCGGAAGGGTAGAGGAAAGATATCTCATTTTATCATTTGTAAATGCTCTGTTCGCAACAAGTTTGTTGTACATTCAAATATTCGAAATTAAAAATACGATTACGATGGGCATTTCATGAGAACTTCAAGAAGAATACATTGCTTTGGAAGAAAGACAAAATGAAATGGAATCATACCCGATTTGCGAATACAAGTTCAAACGCTGCGAATGCAAGTTTATTACAAAATTTTTAAACTCGGTGGCGACCACTTCGCAAGGACAACCGGAAAACGGAATTGATGATGGACGGCGAGAAAATAGTAGCTATGGGAGCCGAGATCGGGAGGAGTTTGATAGAGAAAGGAACTACTACAACCGCATCAACAATAATAAAATTCGAGAGATTAGATCATATGCAAGAAACTTATGGAGGACAAAGGCGGAATAACCATGGAAGGCCAAGAAATCGTAGAGTGGTATGGGAAGAGATAAGAATGCCACCACTAAATGCTAGTGTTGAGAAAATTTGGGAAGCTATACTTGTAATGGAGGACGTACCACCACCATGGAATGCGAGGCGGTGAACCACCACCAAGCGACGAAGTCATGAATATTGTTCTTACCATCGCTTTCATGGACATTTAACAAATGATTGCGAAACATAAAGAGAATCATCCTCCAAATGATTGATCGGGGGAAGTTGGCTCATTTTCTAAAAAATGAAGAGAAAGGGAAGCAAGTACTAACAACATCACCATCGAAGTGCAAAGAAACGATTTCAAAGAAGGGAAAAGAAGCACTCGTAATAGAAGTGGGAACAAAGGCCAAAAATCTATTTTGCAATTCTATCGTTCATTCATATCGTACAATCAAAGACTTTCACGATAACGTGCTTAGTAGAGTATATGCAAGAGATTTTCATAACAAAGAGGTGATGAACTTTGAGAAAGTCGCAATTGCAAGATTGGCGATTAAAAATTATTTTTTTCTCACGGATTTAATACCGAAAGGAAGAGAAGCACATGATAGCCCGTTGGTGGTGCGACTGGACATTAATCCAAGACCAGTTGATGGAGAAGATGACGAAGCGAGAAAATTGTTGGGCAATCAATAGAATCCTAATCGATCTGGAAGTTCGGTGAATATTCTGTTTTACCATACTTATAAGACTATGGGTGGAGAGGATGAAAATTTGATTCCTTCAACATACAAAATTTATGGTTTTAACGGAACAAATGAACAAACCGAAAGGAGAGATACACATGAGGATACCTTTACAAGGATTATCGGCTAACATTTTATTAACGTGGTTGACGTGGAATCTCCTTATAACGCATTAATTGGGCGACCGTGGCTACACGAAATCTTGGGAGTAGCATCAACATACCATCAATGTATAAAATTTCCCCATCCAAATGGTATTGGCATTATAAAGGGAGATTGGAAGGAAGGTCAGAAATGTTATGAGGTTGATGTAGAGAGCTGTGAAGAGAGAAATGCTAAAAGGAAAGATTGGAAACAAAATATCAAAGATGAACAGAGAAAAGAGAAGCTGATGGTGGATACTATAGAAATAAGAAATGAAGAAGCATCGCGAAGTGTCGCAGTAATAGGCGAATGTTACGATGTTGCAAAGATAATTGGTTGTAGTTCATCACGAAGTGCCGTAGAAACATCGCGAAATGCCGCAGATGAATGCATGGAAGCAGGCGAACGTTACGATGGAAAGGAGTCCTTCAAGGGTTGGGATAACACTAAGGCAAAGAGTACAATGAACAAAAGGCATAAAAAGTAAGCTGAATGATCTGCGATAAGTAATCGACAAAGATATATCAAAGGCAAGACTAAGAAGAAATGATATGTGAGAATTTCGACAAAGAGAATGTACAAGAATCCGAGGCAAAAATGAATGAACAACATTGTGCGATGTCTTCGCAAATTAAATATCGGACATCAATTAAATATGAATGATTGAATGATTTAACAACAATGAATGAATAAATGAATGGGACGAACCTTTATGGCGTACACCTAGTTCGCGAATTACATTTCGTAAGAGGCAAATGTAAGACCTAAAGTGCGTCATATAAGGGGTATCTCTTAACATGGCTCGGGGAAAAAGGTTACACCGCCCCTGGAACTGGGTCATGCAGATTTGGGGCCCATGAAAGCCTATCCGGAGGAGGTACCTTGGATTCCCAACTATATATGTAGGTTATACCCTGGTTGGGCGACCGAGGTCTCTTTCAAGGAGTCAGCGTATGATCAAGGCGCCGAGGTACCCGGTTGAGTCAAGAGTGCGGGGAGCATGGAACTTCCTTACCACTCTTGACAAGTCTTGGCGCATGTTGCACTCGGCCCGAAGAAAACTCCACTTAGGGTGCAGCCTTGTAACCATAAACTCTATAGGTATAAGGGATAAGAGGCTGCGAAAACAACCGGTTGTTGTTAAGACCGGATGGGAGGAGCTAGCCTTGTATGGCCGATGTACGCCTCCTTGAAGGGGCAACCGGGAGGTGATAAGGGCGGCACCCTCCATTAGGGAGCCGATAAGTGCCAAAGACGCAAATGTCACGAGGCTTTGTTTCCGCAAGGAAACTTAGGCTTGTCATATTTGTGCAATGATCCTGAGAGGCAATAATACTAACGCGAGGGTAAGACGAGATCAATGGGTCCTTACATGAAAGTGTAAAGACGTCCTGCGATTTCGTCGCAAGACGACAATGTCATGGGGCTTTACTTTCGCAAGAGAATTTAGGCTGTCATATTGTCGCAAGCCAAATATCCTGCAGAGGCAAAAATACTTGAATAATGATAAGACAAGGTCAATGGGTTTTTACATGCAAGTGTAAAGACGTCCTGATCTTGTCGCAATAAAGGGTGGCGAGTAAGACCTTTACTTAGGAAGGTCAAGCTTAGAAGTCCACCACAAATGATAAGGCGAGACCCAAAAATCTCTTCTTTAATGAAAAGTTCTTGCGATTTCATCGCAATTATAAATTTAAACATCATTCCTGATCAGAAGAAGAACGTGCGAATCTCGAAAGTTCATTCTTTCATACGAAGATGCATAACGAGAGGCAAATATGGGGATGGAAAAGATGAAATATTGTTATCCATCTTCCAATGAAAGAGTTATACATTAATGATGTTAGCCAATTATATTACAAGGAAAAAACTGCCAAGAAAAGGGAATGAAGATGGAATTTATGGACAACAAACCCACGAAGTTTACAAAAAAAAGACACAGAAATGCACAGATATTACACGCAGCGAAAGAAACAAAAATAATTATCTCTTTGGCGATTCTTCTCCTCTATCTGATCCTTCAATTCTATTGTTCTCGCCGCGAAATTTTCTTCTTCGCCGGCTTCACTATCGTAAAAATGTCCGAGATAGGCAAATTCTCAGGAACTTCTTCGGAAAGCCAAGGATATGAAGAAAGAGGGATTTTATGATCTTTACAAACATACTCCATGGCTTCATTGCGAAAACGAACGGCATCATTATTAAAATTCGCCACTTTGTAGTTTGAAATTGATTCTTCAACTTGGAATATTTATTCTCGCGAAGGTTGAGATTCTTTGCGAGTGTGCTTTCTCGATTCAAGTTCTTCAATTCTTGCTTGAAATCTTTTTCGGACTCTGCAAATAGACAACGATAAGTTAACAACTCAACAACAATATTACGAGAGGTAAGAAACAAGAAAGGTATAATAAGTAACCTTCTCCGTCGGATATTATATCTTTAACCAAGGAAGTATGCTCGGTATGAAGACTAATATCAACACCTAAATTATTTACGGCATTATCTAAGATTTTCGCGCCCAAGCGAATTCATCATCATTATTTATAATAAGAAGTGAACGAATTTGGTTTTCTCGCTCGGTAAGTAAAGAATTAAACGAAGCAATTCATCTCGCTCCATTTGCACTTCAAGAAGGGACTTTTGAAATGTTGCTAATGCACAGGCACCATTATTAGCAATGCGATCTTTGTCATCTATATGGTCACTAATTTTCTTCCTTAAAATTTTGGTTTTCTCATGAGATTCGAGATACATTTGTTTAAACTGGTTGGCTGTACTTAAACTAGATATGTGCTCAATTTCTAAGAGGCGGTACTTGGTTTGGAGTTCACTTAATGAAAGAGTATTAATTCACGCTCGACGAACTACTTAAGGAGTTGTTGAGATGAGCGAGAAGAGTATCATTATCCATAGGCTCGGGAAATGAATGGAGAAGAATAGCTTCTTCGGAGAGGTTATATACATCTGCGAAAGCGGGAAGTCGAGTAGCAACGGGAAATTGATAAGATAAAATAATAAGAGGGAAAAAAATTTTATACCATAAAGTTCTTGATTAGCATTACGGAGAGTGGTAACTTTGTCTTTCTCGGCGAGAAAACTCGGTCTCCAATTGTTGGATCTTTTCGCGATATCCATGAGACTCAACTTCTAATTCTTTGATCCTTGTGCAAGATTGGGTATTCTTCTTCAATTGAATGTTATACCTCCTCTCAAGATCTCGAAGCAACCACAAAAGAAGTTTTTCCGGCCTGCGAAGAAAGATAAAAAGGACATTAAGATATAGATTGAAAAATGAAGTTGGAAGGGAAACATGAGGTCGAACATACCAGCGAATTAAGTGCATTTAAGAAGTTAGGGGATACGGATCTAGAAACTCCTTTGAAGGAGTCATTGCCATCCGAGTGGTGTAGCATTGCATACGGTGGCGAGGTCTCGCATATAGAAGTCAAATGAGTATCTCCAATTCCTTGAAAAGAATCCGAGAAGATCTTTGAACAACCGATCCATAGGAGAATTGGACGATTGAGCTTCATTTTGGAAAGTTGAATCCAAAACATTATCATTATCATCTTCATCGGAAGACTCAGAACTTGAGCTAAGATGAGAGGAAGGCTGAGCTTTTCGCTTCTTAGATGGTGGAGCAGAAGACTTATCCTTGCGTGCATTGGCTTTAGCTTTGCCTTTAACCTTTGCAGCCATCGTTTCTTCAGCGTCAACCTTCGCATACAAATGAAGATAAGAAATAGAGGCAACAATATTGTTAAGTAATACAAAAAGGATATTTCTTACTTCATCCGTAAGCGATCGAAGTATTGCCAAGGTACTTGCCCGGTGGATTTGCCTTATAACTTTTCCTCGGTTTGGCAATGTCTGGAAAATTTACAAACTCAATGAATACAAGAGGAAAGAGGGATTGCAAAAGCAAACTATGGAGACATACCTCTTTCGCCTTCTTGGGCCACTTAAATTCCCAAGGACGATAGCTGCGAGATTTGCGGGGAGTACATGCGAACTTTGCCATGTAAGGTCCACTTAAGAGCAAAGGAACAACCCACCACCTCTCATCTTTAGAGTGGCGAGGAGTAGTGTTCTTACCCGAATGCCGTCGATATCTTGCATAAGTAATTTATCCTCGGGGATATTATCTTTTCTCTTCAACCGAGCGCCCAAATGATTTCTTATTTCTCATGCCTATTACTTCATAATTTTCAAAGAAGTTTTCCACAAGTGTATTTCTCGGGGATTATTTCTAAATTTACATATTCGGGATCTCGACACTTGTTAGGGTATAGAGATCCTTTGCCGGCACCACGACTGGCAAACTCGAGCATTAGGCGAATACAATCGCCGCATAGTTGATAGACATCTCGCGAGAAGTTCGGATGGGAAAGGATTTCATAAAAGAGTGGCATCTCAGGATCATACAAAGGAATGGGAAGTCCTGCGAGAAGTTGACCTAGCGAAACAATAATCTTGTGATCATCACACTTATGATCGGAAAAAGCTTGGCGGTGAGTATAGATGAACCTCCTTGATTAGGAATAGTAGAAAGGGTGAAACCTTCATCTTGCAACTTTTTCTGGATCTCAATAAAGCGAGGTTTGTACATACGACTAAGTGAAGCCATTATCAAATATGGGAATGGATAAAGAATCAAAGATTAAGATATGATAAAAGATCAAAGATTTGCAGTAATAGAAGCGCGGTTTGCGGAAGAAGAAGATAAAAGAAAAATTGCGAGAGAAGACGAAAGAGGAGAAGAGAAAGATATGAAAAATATATATAGAGAGAAACATCCTCGGGAAACGAGAGCATTTAATGTGAGAAGGGACGTGAATGGTCAAGAATAAACGATTGAAAGAGACGTGTCGGGAATAGAATGGAGGAGTAGACATCGTAATAAAGGCCGTATGGAAAGACGAAACTGAAACAAGTACAAATAAACAGTTGCGGCGTTTCAAAAATAGTGGTTCTCATGACATTCTCTCCTTCGCGAGAAGACATGAGAAGAGGCAAGATGTAGGATCATAATATCGCCACAACAACAATTCACGAAGATAACAAATAACAACATTGCGAGTCGATCGAGAGAGGATTAAATGTAAATGACGCCCGGATGACGATAGGAAGATATGAAATCACAGGCGAAAGTTAAGAAGTGTCGCGAATATGAATATTCGTACGCTGCGACACTTCGCAAGGCACTTCCGAAAATAAGGGACGACTTAGCTGTCATTCACTATGTACTACCCTATATAAAGGGATGAGTGAATCTGCAGGGGGAGAGTTCCTTTTGGATTGGAGAGCAAGTCATTAGGAGAGAGAAAGAGAGAGAATTTTGTAAGTTCTTAAGTGTAATTCTATTTTCATGTGTAAAGATTCAAGAAAGTTATTAATAAACATTCATAATTGTTCATCTATTATCTTTTGAATGGATTAGTTTAACAAAATATAGTGAGGGGTGTATTGTGGGATTTCCTGCAACTACACACATGGTACCTTACCAAGCGACAAGAAGGCCGCTCTTAGACTGGTTAAAAAATCTGGCAGATATTTTGTCCTTGATAAGAAGTTATTCCGCAAAAGCTTTAGCCAACAGACTCTGACATGTCTCGATAAGGCGGGGGCCCTTCGTGTTATGGAGCTAACCCATGATGGTGAGCATCAAGGAAAGGCTAGACTATCCGCGCAAATCTATGAAGCAGGCTATTACTGGCCTACAATGGAAAACGAGACAGCTGAGTACGTCCGGAAGTGCGAGCAGTGTCAGATTCATGGAAATTTGATTCATGCTCCGCATACCACACTACACAATGTCGTCGCACCCTGGCCCTTCCATACGTGGGGATTGGACATAATTGGTCCTATCACGCCAAAATCCTCTAATCAACACGAATATATTATAACATCTACAGAGTGTTTTACCAAGTGGGTAGAGGCGATCCCGCTAAAGAACACCACTGGGGCTACCATCGCCGCTTTCATCAAAGAGCACATCATCACCCGCTTTGGGATACCCATGTGTATCGTATCTGACAATGGTACGCCTTTCGTTAACATCGATGTCAAGGATTTGCTGGCATCTTTTCATATCAAGCGAAAGACATCTACCCCCTACTACCCCAAGGAAATGGGCAAGCTGAAGTAACCAATAAGATCCTACTCTGGATACTCAGCAGAAGCTTATACGATAACAAGCGACTCTGGCATGAGGAATTACCCATGGCGCTTTGGGCATATAGGACCGCCAAGAGATCCTCCACTGGAGCCGCACCTTACACTCTGGTTTATGGGGAGGATGCCATCCTACCAGCAGAAATTGTCATTGCGTCGGCCCGAGTTATTGCTGTAAGCGGCCTCCAAGCCGAAGATAGTAAAAGGTTCCAAGTCTTGGACACACTTGAGGAAAAGCGAGGCATCGCGCATGCCCATGCTGAGAAATATCGTGCATGGATGGCACGAGCTTACAACCAAAAGGTTAAACCAAGGAGTTTTTCCGTAGGCGACCTCGTCCTTGCCATCTCACACCACGTCCCCCGAAACGAAAGCGTTGGAAAATTCGCGCCAAACTGGGAAGGCCCGTTCATAGTCATTGAGGCGGCGGAGAGCGGCTACTACAAGATCGAACCTGCCGACGGCACTCCTATGAAGGGAAAACCCAATGATAAAATTAATGGCAAGTGGCTAAAAACCTTCGATATGTAAGCAGTTTTGCAATATGAATAAAACGTGTTTTTGATCACTATATTTGCAATAACATAAAAAATCCTCCTCGCATTTAACCACAGGAGGAGTGTATGAATCCTCCAACTACCCACTCTATGGGACTCGAGTGCTTAAGAAACCGCCCACGCCTCACACATGGCCCCGGGTGTCTAAATCCTCATCCTTGATAAAGGGAAGAGTGCCTAAATCCTCCAAGTACCCACTCTATGGGACTCGAGTGCTTAAGAAACCGCCCACGCCTCACACATGGCCCCGGGTGTCTAAATCCCCATCCTTGATAAAGGGAAGAGTGCCTAAATCCTCCAAGTACCCACTCTATGGGACACGAGTGCCTGGATTAAAAAAAAAAAAAAAAAGGAGGACACTCTTTGTTCTCACCAAGGCATGGTCATGGCGCTTCACACGGCGCAGGCGCTTTATTGATGCTTTCATCCTTTAAATTTCCGATAAAAAAAAAAGAAGAGGGGGAGACCATTCTTGTTCCCACTAAGGCATGGATCTGACGCCTCACACAGTGCTGACGCCTCTATAATCATTGTCTTCCTTCAAGATTGTAAAAAAAAAAAAAGGGGGAGAACATCTTTGCTCCCACCAAGGCACGGTCCTGGCGCTGCAAACGGCACAAGCGCCCTAGTAACACTTCCACTGATATAAAAAAAAGGGGGATGGGGGGAGGGAGAACATCTTTTGCTCCCACTGAGGCATGGCCCTGACGCTTCCGACGGCACAGGCGCCCCAGCACCATTTTCATTGAGAACATCTTTTGCTCTCACCAAGGCATGGCCCTGACGCTTCTAACGGCACAAGCGCCCTATAAAAGTACTAATAAAAAAGCAAAATGAATCACATCAACAGAAACAAAATCAACAACATGATGACAACAAGGTTCAAAAAACGAAGTCCTTATATCAATACTTCTTTATATAAAGGAGAATGTTTGGTGCTGACATGTCAACACCATATTCATTCTCCAGAATTCTTGATTATTATTGAGCCATGTCAGCATTAGCGCCAAATAAGCATACAAATGCATTTGTAACAGGCACTTCTGACGACAAATAGGCATATGTTTTGGAAAGAAAACCCTTCAAAATTAACCAAAAGACACGAACAAAACCCTTCAAGATTAACCAAAAGACACGATCTTTTGAAAGTGTATATATATGTTCTACGATTGTTTGGATAGAGAGGAAACCCACTGTTCAAAAAGACAAAGAAAAACCAGTAGTTTCTTAAAATCTCATGATCGAAATAACTTGATTTAGGTTCGGAAAAAAAAAAAAAAAAAAAAAAAAAATTCGGGCGAAAAGACCCGTTGGAATTAATGCAGGTTCCGGTTAAATCTTTTGGGAAACATCTTCGCTCAAGTGCTGTCCGACAGAAAGAGAATCAAGCGTAAGAAGATCACAATGAAAGGAGATATTGCTCGCATGCCAAGAAGCGCATCTTTCAAGAACTTAATTCAGAGTACGGTATGAGTCTTTAGTTTACAACAATCTTCACCACTGAAACTGCCTTATTTTTCACGACTATAATATAAGTGCAGAGATCTACAAATAGGCGAAACAGGTCGACAGATAACCAGAAGAAAAAAAAGTCCAGGTGATAGTCAAAAACTTATCAAATTGATTTGTACAATTTAGAATAAGATAGAGATGATGTGACATTTTCATATTAAGTTTGGACTCTTTTGTCCGCCGTGTCTTCCCCGTGCGAAATTTGAGGATTGAGGTAGGGAAAAACTGAAAGGAAACGTCGCTTGGGAGAACCCCTCTTTCTTTGAAGAGTTTTACTTCAAACGTCGCAACTTATTTATTGGCCAGTGACGAACTTACATATACAAACGATTCAGCGCTATCATAAACCTGCAAAAGGGTGATGCAAATTTTGGAAAACTGTTAACGACTTCTTTAACGGTTATTTTCTTTTGTTGATTTTCAGATTCAATCGAAAAAGTATGACAATGGAGGAGGAATCACTCTAAAGAAATGTAATCCAGAACCCCATCACTTTTCCCTAAAGACATCAAATGCATTCTTTATTCGAATTACCTAGCAATTTATAACGTTCCAAGTGAAAATGGACAGCAGGGAAAGTGGTCTGTATACAGTTGCATTGGGTGATAGGTAAAGTATGCACTCCTTCGTTTGAGCATAAAATGTTTGTTATAATCCTGGATGATAGGTTCATTAATTTGGCTACAACATTTTCTTTTATTTGTCATAAGTTGTTGCTTATTGCTTAAGTTGCTTAGGTTTGAAGATGCGAGAATTCCTTAGCCCAACGTATCTTTCGCCTCATTTTGTTGGAATGGAGTTAGGTTGA
Organism: Papaver armeniacum; assembly: GCA_023531295.1. NCBI lineage: Eukaryota > Viridiplantae > Streptophyta > Magnoliopsida > Ranunculales > Papaveraceae > Papaver > Papaver armeniacum. The sequence continues at coordinate 47,242 of JAJJWW010011494.1, read as the reverse complement.
CAATGAAGCAATCAGATATTATATTTTTATTATTTATTTCTGTTGATAACCGTTTTACCTTACTTTGGGAGAAATGTGTGTATTGTTGATTGTTTGTGGCGCATATTTGCCAAACTGTCATGTTACTTTAGCGTACCTTCTTAAACACATCCGTACTATCAGTCATGTGGCAACAAGTAGTCATTCAGTTTGGATAGTTTTGATTTGGATTCAAGCCCGGCGATAGAATAAAAAGAAATCAGACGGGACTGCACAATGCCAGAATCTGCACATCCGTGGGTTGGATCCCGTTAGTGAACATGAAATGAATCAAAGTTCTAATCCTTCCACGTCTACAGATGTTGGAAAATTAAAAATGTAAGTGTCTTCATTGAATTTCTTTTATTTGGTATTAAATGGGCTCTTTGTGCAATGATTTCGTGTTTGGTTTATATCGTATACATTGAAACTTCGATCTGTTTGTAGTCGAATTATAAGTTTTAGTCCATGCTGTACAAAACTTTTTCTAAGTCATCTTTTGGTGATGTTCAGGTTAAAAAGTTTTGATCTGTAAGGACACATCTTCCGGGCAGAAGTTTATTACCTAGGATACGAGTTCTTTCATTTCGTATAAGCTAACGTTTTGCAACTTCTCCAGCAAAGAAGAACGTTTCCTTAGGTTAAGCCGCTTCAAGGAAAATATATAATCCAATGCTATTTTCTTTAAAATAGTTTATGTTATTTCGTTGGAATCTTATGCTTTTGAGAAGGGAGGAAGACTAACTTTTTAATGGACGCGTGGGTGAATAATCAAGTTCACATGATCCACATCAGCCATGAAATTGGTTAAATTGCGTACAGACATGGAACGGGTGATAGGTTGATCAATGCAAGATGTGGCATTTAGAGATTTGGTGAAGAGAAACCCAAATCGCAACTCTGTCACAGAATATCTAAAGAGTAACTAAAGTTAAACATCGTCCGTCTTCTTGGTATCAGAAATTCTTAGTTCCGTGCATGATGCCAGGTTGATGACCATATTACAGAGACATGAATCAATTTAGTATTCACTTATGGTAGATTTCAGAAAGTACTTCTTGGAAAAGTTAGAAGTTTTAATTTGTATCCTCCATTATCTGTTTTTAGAATGGTATTAACATATCAATGGAGTACTGTTCAGGTTGCCAGTATTCTCCAAATATTGTTTAGATGAAATCTAAAGAATTCGGATGTGTAACAGTGCAAGTGAGCACTTTAGGAAGAGTTAGCAATCTCAAATGGGTATCCTCGAAGGTTATGATGGTTGGCGGCCTTGAGGTGCATTTTCTACACATCAGGGCCGTACCAAGATTTTTAAGGGCCGCAGGCGAAAACCGAAAATAGGGGCCCTAAAAAATTCTTTTGCCGATTGTTTAAAGTAAAAGACCGAAAGTATAAGTATGTTTAATAAAAAAAAAATAGTTCCTCTACATAAAATAGATCTGTCTGGCCTCCTCGATTAAATTCATCAATGATCGTATCATAATCGATGTTATTCCCCTTCCTCGCACTAAAGTCAATGGATTTCGACAACTCTAGCAAAGCATCCCGTATTTTAGGAAGTTGGAATCGTATTGCTTTTACACTCTCTATATGACTTTCCCATCGAGTATCTGATAACGTCTTAATGGTAAAAAATCTATACCCATATCATGTAGATTTAAACATAAACCAAAACAAAATTGAAGAATCCTATGTTGAAATAGATTATAACTGGTGAACTTACTGAAGTGAATATCGAGAGATGAAGAAATAGGTGCTCAGGGAATGACGAAATGCAAATGGATTAGCCAGTTAGGTTTTATTTTTGTATACTAGACAGTCGGATACTAAGTGAGGCTAAAAAATACGATGGTTCTTTGGGCCAAAATAGTAAAGACTTGGGATGACAATATAGTTTCTTTTTTTTTTTCGCTCTGCGATAGGCGAATACACAACTATAGTACATATAAAAAAAAATATTTTTTTGGGGGCCCCTATAATCCGAGGGCCCTAGGCGATTGCCTATGTTTCCTAAACACTTGGTCCGGCCCTGTACACATGTTATGTTGATGTGGAATTGGAAAGGAGATTTAGTATGACGTACATATTAAACACATCAGTGAGAGGATAAAGAACCTGTAGGTAATGGAGATCATCAATAAATATATGGAGCCATAATAGGATTACAAACGTTTCTACATCGGGGACTGAACAGGGACTGAAAAAAGTCCTACAACGGTATAATTACTTACACCAGGAACACGTTAACGGGATAGGCTATAGAAGTTGTACAATCAATGGATACAGTCCTAAAGGAGTTCTGTAGAGAGACTGAGAGACTGACGGGGCTGATGTTAAAAATAAAGCTTTTATTTGTCTCAATTAATGAACTAGCCCGTCCATTTGGACGGGCTTATGGAGCTTGTATTAATAATAAAAGAGAATTCTACATATAACAAAGCCGCCTAAAAGATTACATCAAGCAAAAAATGAGTGTCACTAATAGCACTTTCCAGAATACCAGCGACAACATGCGCATACACATAGCCATCATAACTACTATTTACTTATTCAAAGCACAATCGCCGATGTTTTAGAAAAGGAAACGCCGCAGGAACAACATTGATAATAGATTCTTGTAGCTCTTGTTCAAGTTTGGCCAAAAGACGTGAACAACGTCTGTTCTCTTCCACAAAATATTCAAACATTACGCGTGTCGCCCTGGTCATCTGTTCAAGGCGATCAATCTCCAACATTGGTTCCTTCCGAGTCATCACAGCTAATCCAAAGGGGTTTGAGAGCAAAATGAACTAGCAAAGCATCATACCGAGAGCTATTTATTAAAAATAAATAAATAATGATGATGATAATAATATGAATATGTAGTGAAATAATAAACCTAAGTAAAGACTTACGAGAGAAGAATGCACGGCGCCTTGATGGTCTGTAGTAGAAACTGAAGAAGAAGAACTTCCGACGGAAGCGTCTGAAGCAGCGGCCTGACGGTCTCTTCGCCCTAAGAAAACCCAAGAAAAAAGAGAGAAAGAAAATTCAAAAAGAAACCAACACTCCTTCTTCCCCAGGACTCTCTATGCATATATACAAGATAATGTACTAATTAATGTGGTAAGAGACAAGAAACGAACATGATGGTATTTTTCAATGATGTTGTAGTAAGATGATTCGTTCACTCAGACTTGTTGAGAATTTGTTTTAAAACTAATAACGAAAATAAGGAAAAATATATACAAATATGGTGACAGGATGAAGAGAGTCTGGGACTCAGGATTCCACAGTTTTTCATGTTCATGGGGTTCAGAAATTAATTGTAGACATTTATAGCTCAAAACAAAGGAAACATCAACTCTATTATTTGCCAAAGTAGATTTCATAAAATATTACACGTAGGTCATAAGCATGGCCCATCAAAATTACCTAGAACTAAGCATGCTCCATCAAACAAAGTCACGAGTAGTTAATAGAAATCATAATTCATTAAAAATCAATGAAAATAGTAAATAAACAATTAATTAAGTTACCCCAATGGTGAAATCCAGCTTCCTCCGTTGTCCCAAAGTTGGGTTCTAGCTCTGCATGGTGAAAACACACTCAAATGAATTTTTCATTGCTCAAAACGGTGTTTGCAAGGAGAAAAGGTATAAAGCAGTGTGCTTGTAACAGTTATAATTGTTACAAAACCCAATGTTACAGAGAAACACTAACAGACTGTTGCAAATCGGAAATAATTGTTACAGAAATTGTTACAAAGATATGGATTTTGATATTATAGGCAACGGTTTCTGCGACTGTCAATGTATGTTGTTCTGTGTTCTTCCTCTTCTTCTTCTCTGAAACAATGGTGACTGTCTGCAAATCGATTCTAAGCCTCTGTTCGACCCCCAAACTCTCCCCATCACCCCTAATAACCTCCAGCACGCTTTATATACCCATCAGTGCCAAGATATCACTATATTAACTCCAAAATCTTCTCGCAGTAATGATAATATTCTCGGAAATATTTTCCATGTCTGCATTCATGTTTCACCCCAACACGCTGAATGCTCGTAGTAGAGTGAGTCCAGCTCGTGTTTACTAACCAAAAATCCCGAGAATAAAAATACTTCCCCTGTTTTGAGAATGAACTTGTTCACGCGTCTGCTGGTAGTCAACATGATCCAAACGCATTTCTCCCTCATATCAGACAACTCTAAAACTATGTAGCCATGAAATCTTCCACAAAAAACTCGTGTAAACCCATGAATAACTCTTCCGTGAATGTGCTACCCTGTTCTCTTCGTTTGGATTATATAGCCAAATTCAATCGAACCAAAGACATACACCAAGTCTGTTAAGCCCAATAAAATCATCCCAAGAATTTTCAGCCATTGAGTCGCTCTAAAACATCCCTAAAGCTCGATCCCAAATTCTGTTTTTCAGCTGCGAGAATTTCCCGCCTGTTGATGGTGGTTTTTAGACAAAGGGTAAAATCGTAAAACCCCGAATAACCTAATGTCACCGGTGACACATTTATTAGAAAATTCAATGCATGTAGTCAGTAATTAATAGGGGTTATTTTTTCAAATTAGGGTTACAACGAACAAAACCCTAATTCCCCTCCGTGCCAATGGCAAATCATGCCAGCCACTCCTAGCCCAAGCTAGCCGCGCAATGCCAAACGCACTCTTCCTTGGCCCTAGCTATGCTAGTCACACCAAACGTGCCAAATAATGCCAACCATGCTAGCCGCACCTCCGTGCCAATGGCAAATCATGCCAGCCACACCTAGCCCAAGCTAGCCGCGCCATGCCAAACGCACTCTGCCTTGGCCCTAGCTATGCTAGTCACACCAAACGCGCCAAAGCATGCCAACCATGCTAGCCGCACCTCTGTGCCAATGGCAAATCATGCCGACCACACCTAGCCCAATCTAGTCGCGCCATGCCAAACGCACTCTTATTTTGGCCCTAGCTATGCTAGTCACACCAAACGCGCCAAAGCATGCCAACCATGCTAGCTGCACCTGTGCCAATGGAAAATCATGCCAGCCACACCTAGCCCAAGCTAACCATGCTAGCGCCATGCCAAACGCACTCTTCACCTTAGCCCTAGCTATGCTAGTCACACCAAACGCGCCAAAGCATGCCAACCATGCTAGCCGCACCTCTTTGCCAATGGCAAATCATGCCATGAATTTACACCTAGCCCAAGCTATCCAATAAAAAGAAATAGCCATGCCAAACGCACTCGCCTTGGCCCTAGCTATATTTTCCAAATATTAAGGTATTATATGTCACACCACGCCAAAATGTTAAACACCCTTACCTTGGCCCTAACCGCGCCATGCCAAAGTAGCGCCCGCGCCTAGGCTTGCAAACCGTGCAACCTAGGCCAAATTGGCCACGCATGTCATTGGCACATGCCAACACGCATCGTTGGTAGCTTTTCTTACCAGGCCGTGGCCCATGCCGCCCACACCTAGCCGCTATCCGCGTGCCATTGGCACATGCCAAAACGCTCGTTGGTAGCTTTCTTACCAAGCTGTGGCCCTAATGGCCGAGCATGCCATTGGCACATGCCAACACGCATCGCTGGTAGCTTTTCTTACCAGGTCGTGGCCCTAATGGCCGAGCATGCCATTGGCACATGCCAACACGCTCGGTGGTAGCTTTCATTACCTAGTCGTGGACCTAATGGCCATGCGTGCCATTGACACATGCCAAACACGCACGCTGGTATCCTAACTTGCAAGCCGTGCAACCTAGGCCAACTTGGCCGTACGTGCCATTGGCACATGCCAAAACCCACTCTGGTAGCCTAACTTGCAAACCGTGCAACCTACCACCAAGGCATTCCGCACATGCCATTGGCACATGCCACACACGCCACTAGCAGCTCTGGCATTGCCACTTACACTCAACGTGCAACCTACCACCAAGGCATTCCGCACATGCCATTGGCACATGCCACACACGCCACTAGCAGCTCTGGCATTGCCACTTGCACTCAAGGTGCAATCCGCAACAAAGGCATTCCGCACATGCCATTGTCACATGCCATACGCGCCACTAGCAGCGCCACTTGCACTCAAGGTGCAACCAACACTCGAGACATGAACACAAACCGGGGATGCTTTCCGGGGTCTTGGTTTGGCGGTCACAAAGATGCGGCGTATACTACGCTCACATTAAGAAAGCGTGAATAGGAATAAAGCGGTCAAATAAATGAGGAAATAATGGTGAAAACGTTTTCACCCATAAACACCATGCGGTTACCACCTCCTCCCATTATTTCACCCTTTACTCTCTTCCTTCATGAGGCCAGGGTACGTTTCAATCTCGACTTGTATAAATAGGTCTTACCTATTTCCACCAGACAACAAGTCTCGGTCAGGAGAAAAACACAACACTCTCAGAAAAGGCAACTTTGCAAGCTCTCCAAAAAAGCTTTCATCTCTTGCAAGCTTCCGAAGCTTTCACTTTCTGATACAAGTCGAGACACTAATCTCCCAGAATTATTCTGGTCTCAACACCTTTCTTTGCTTCCCTCCCCAAATCAACCCTTCTCCTCCACTTTGTGACCGAAGCAAGTCCGGAACGGCCATTTCTTGGTTTAGGCCGGACTTGTACAGATTGATCTCTCGAATATAGAAAGTGCTCACGTACAACACATTTGTTTAGGGTTTAAACCAGTTTCTCACTCACCTACCGAATTTACCAAAATCGGCGGAAACGATTTTTACCCTTAAACACCGCCAAAACTGAATTTTAAACTGAAGAAGATGAAGTGCCCCTTATCCAGCAGCTGTGGTGCGAATAGCAGGTGTCCACTGAGGTGCCCCTTATCCAAAGTAGAAAGTCCGCATAGCAAATGTCCTCTGGGGGGTGATCCGCATAATTTTTCGAGCCGATTTTTCCAAAAATGTTTATTTCCCAAAAATACCTACAAACACAAAAAACACTGTAAAAAAATACGAAATCGAGTGCCAACAATATATAGTATTGAGATCAATTTAGAAACAAAAATGTGTCTATCAAATACCCCCAAACATATTACTTGCTAGTCCTCGAGCAAATTTATTCTAGAAAAGAAAATTCAAACTCACTAGGTGGCCCTAGTGACCGAGTTATAGTCTCGGGAGGGTTTACCAGAGGTGTACTCACAAAACCTTTACTCCAGACCCTAGCTATCTACGCAAAATCTCCTTGGTTGGCATACAATCATTTACTATAGGAGGAAGTACCCTGATGCGAGATTCCAATTGTTGTACACGAGTTTGCACTCAAGCATACTAAAATTCATATAAAGTGACATAGCTCTACTCAGATAGTTTCTGGACATCATAACCGGAGTCAACCAATCACATGGATAGATTAAGAAGATGGGTGTAGAGAAAAAAGTAGATGGTTTTGATGTTGACTAAGGTGAACCTATCCTAATGGACTGAGATACCAGTCTGACTAATATCAACACAGTTCTCATATACAAGGGCACCAGTGGTCGACTTTATTGAATTTATTCCGGTTGGTCTGATGGTCAGGTCTCAACTTTTTTTTTTTTTTGGTATCTCAATCAATCTATTTCACCCAATCACTTATAAGTAATAATAAAAACATAAGGTGAAAAGGATTCAACGAGATATGGCGAAACTACCATGTTTTTTTTTTTTTAATTCTAACACCTGAGCTCTGTGCTTTTATGAATAGACTCTTTAGATGTTTCAATCTAATCAGATTGGTTCCTCAACTCCTACAACCAAGATGTTCCCATCCACTTAGATTGGTTAGTGCCAACCTTAATAAGCATAAATTTATAGGCTCTGGAGTTTATTTATTTCTACTGCAACTAAAAAGTTTCTCCCATACCCCCAAACCTAAATCTAACATTGTCCTCAATGTTCTAATAAGATAAAATTAAAAGCATGAACAAGGAGAAACTGTTACCACTTGAAGCAAAAGAGTTAAGGAAAGATATTACCGTGTTGCATGAGCATGGGTTACCTCCCAAGAAGTGCTAAGTTTAAAGTCTTCAGCCAGACATTGGAAGAAATTAGTCACCTCATAGAATCATAAAGTAATAGCCGTAATAACTGTGGATCACCAAAACCAAATAGGGCTATCACAAGTAAAAGGAAACTGCAACATGCCAAGAAAGTTAACAAATAAAGCACACCCTTGTCTAGTTTCATGTTTAAGACAACTACATCTAGTTGTGGTTCAGGTTCAGGTTCTATAACTGGGTATAGATAACATATTTTCCTGAGTTGCATTTCCTCAAAAGTTAGATCCGAATGTTCAGGTTTTAGAGTCTGGAAAAACTCAAATAAAAACTTAGAAGCACATAATAATAACCTAAATAATTGCGGATCCTTAAAGTCAATCAAATTTGACTTACACAACTGACCACAAAGAGAGTGGTGGTCTTCCTTAAACAAATATGTCGACCCTAATCTCCTAAAGTAATTAGGTTTAGTCTCGAAACTTAATATCTGACACATTTGAATTTCATAAGTTCCCACAATTGGAGAAAAAGTTTTGGTGGGAAAACAAAGTCAATCGAGGTATCGTAGCTCGGGTTAACCACATCAACCAGAGGATGGGTTTCTAACAACTGAACTTCTTTACGGACATCATTAGGTTCAGGAAAACGTGTATGAAGATAATCTTGTAAAATGGTTGAGGCACATATGTCAAGTCCCAAGTGAGGGACCTTTCTAAGAGTTAAAGCACATGGAGAATGATAATCACCCCCAAACTTAGAGTTTTCAGTGTCTCTAGTAAGACTAGTCACAACTTCCCTAATTTCTAGGTCATCAGCTTTATGAAAATGGTCAATTGATTCTTCTAAGTCGGGTTCATCCTCACTCATCTCTACGAGTTCATTTTATTTTTTTAAGTCTAATGTTTCTAAATCGCTAGACTCTAAAACAATATTCTCATAATAAACTCGTTCCTCAAAACTATCACCGGCTTCGTAAAAAGGAAATACTACATCGTTTAAAACGGGGGTATTTCTAGTCAAATCCTCGTCCTTTTGAATAGGTAAATAATTATTAAAATTATTTGGATTCAAACTGGAAATAATATTATCATTGTAAAGCTCAATTGGAGTAATAAATTAATGATCACTATGCCTATATGTATCCGATTCTTCATCAACACTATCCTCATCATAATCATCATTATAATAACATGAAAATGGTTGAACCTCATCTAAACAAGTAGTGTTACCAATTCTAACCTCGTCATCTTGATTATGTGAATAACTATCTTCATTTTCAAAGGTACTATTGGAAAAACTATATTGGAATTTAAGATTATTTCGAGCAGTTATGTTCTGGGCCTCTAACAAAAGCTTTTGAATCGACTCACATGACTTCCTTATGGTATCATGACTCGATTCACATGACTTCCTTATGGTATCGTGTATAGAAGGTTCACTGATGGGTGCATTTTGTTTATTCATTTCTAACACAAACCTATTTGTAGTCTCAGTTAATTGTTTGAGAGACTCTTCTAGAGGAAGAACAGGTTCAGAAGGATCATAATAGGGACTAGTTTTCAACATTTTCATTATATTGTCCGAAGACGAGGAACTAGTACTATCATATTCCTTATTTTCTTGCTCGTATAACCGGTCCGTGTGTGTATAGTAATTAGGCTCACCATGGTATGAGCCATAACCTTGAAAAGGTGGATGTTCCCAACCACTATTCACACTATGGTCAAAGTTGTGTCCATTTTGAAATTCAGTCGGATATTCGTTGTATTGGCTATTGTAATAATACCAGTTCGACATTCTCAACACAAAATAAACCCACTGACAGGGGATTCGCGGGTGTTCAGAAGAACTTACCTCCCGTTCCAGACGGGGGATGAACCGTTGAAGTCGACTCAGGCCACCGACTCCTATGTCAGTGTACGAACCCGAGGGGCCGAGACAATATCGTAACTGTCGTCCTTCCCTGCAAACAGTTTATATTTAATCTTAACCCTTCCTTAGGGTTTTAAAAATAATGTCCAAGTCCAGAATAAAGTCCAAAAAGTGTCCAAAAATAAAAAGAAAAATTACAACAATGAAACTCTATTTACAGTTTCTAAAAATAAAAAGAAATAAAGTCTAAATAAAATAAATATATACAAAATCTTCTTCACTCCTTGAACTCCTCTTTTCTTTCCTTCTTTGGCGATGCTTTCCTTTTATAGGACTTTTTCTTTCCTTGTAGCTTCTCTCCAAATCTGAAAAGAATCAAAAAATACCAAAGGCGTAAAAGAGAACAAAAAAAATAAAAATAAACCTAAAACAAATCTAAATACAAGTCCGCGTCGTCGGCGCCAAAAATTGATGGTATTTTTCAATGATGTTGTAGTAAGATGATTCGTTCACTTAGACTTGTTGAGAATTTGTTTTAAAACTAATAAGGAAAAATATATACAAATATGGTGACAGGATGAAGAGAGTCTGGGACTCAGGATTCCATTGTTTTTCATGTTCATGGGGTTCAGAAATTAATTGTAGACATTTATAGCTCAAAACAAAGGAAACATCAACTCTATTATTTTCCAAAGTAGATTTCGTAAAATATTACAAGTAGGTCATAAGCATGGGGCATCAAAATTACCTATAACTAAGCATGCTCCATCAAACAAAGTCACGAGTAGTTAATAGAAATCATAATTCATTAAAAATCAATGCAAATAATAAATAAACAATTAATTAAGTTACCCCAATGGCGAAATCCAGCTTCCTCCGTTGTCCCAAAGTTGGGTTCTAGATCCGCATGGTGAAAACACACTCAAATGAATTTTTCATTGCTCAAAAAGGTGTTTGCAAGGAGAAAAGGTATAAAGCAGTGTGCTTGTAACAGTTATAATTGTTACAAAACCCATTGTTACTTAGAAAACACTAATGATCATTGCAAATCGGAAATAATTGTTACAGAAATTATTACAAAGATATGGGATTTTGAAATTATAGGAAACGGTTTCTGCGACTATCTATGTATGATGTTTTGTGTTCTTCCTCTTCTTCTTATCTGCAGCAATGGTGATTGTCTGCAAATCGATTCTGAGCCTCTGTTCGACCCCCAAACTCTCCCCATCACCTCTGATAACCTCCAGCACGCTTTATATACCCATCAGTGCCAAGATATCATGATATTAACTCCAAAATATTCTCGCAGTAATGATAATATTCTCGGAAATATTTTCCATGTCTGCAGCTGTAAGTACCGGGATTTTATTCCATGTTTAACTCTTATACGCGTCTTCTGCAGTCATGTTTCACCCCAACACGCTGAATGCTCGTAGTAGAGTGAGTCCAGCTCGTGTTACTAACCAAAAATCCCGAGAATAAAAATACTTCCCCTGTTTTGAGAATGAACTTGTTCACGCGTCTGCTGGTAGTCAACATGCTCCAAACGCATTTCTCCCTCATATCAGACAACTCTAAAACTATGTAGCCACGAAATCTTCCACAAAAAACTCGTGTAAACCCGTGAATAACTCTTTCCGTGAACGTGCTACCCTATTCTCTTCGTTTGGATTATATAGCCAAATTCAGTCGAACCAAAGACATACACCAAGTCTGTTAAGCCCAATAAAATCATCCCAAGAATTTTCAGCCATTGAGTCGCTCTAAAACATCCCCAAAGCTCGATCCCAAATTCTGTTTTTCAGCTGCGAGAATTTCCCGCCAAAACTGAACTTTAAACTGAAGAAGATGAAGTGCCCCTTATCCAGCAGCTGGGGTGCGAATAGCAGGTGTCCACTGAGGTGCCCCTTATCCAAAGTAGAAAGTCCGCATAGCAAATGTCCTCTGAGGGGTGATCCGCATAATTTTTCGAGCCGATTTTTCCAAAAATATTTATTTCCCAAAAATACCTACAAACACAAAAAACACTGTAAAAAAATACGAAATCGAGTGTCAACAATATATAGTATTGACATCAATTTAGATACAAAAATGTGTCTATCAGAACACGTGTCTAATCAATGAACAAAATACCTGATGGTCCCTGTTGAGAAATCATCGGCTGATCAGGTAAAACATCAGGACCAAGTACGGAACTTGAGCTAGCGCCAAAAACCTGCTGTGACAAATGATCCTTTGAAGGTCGCCTCTTAAGGAAAGCCGCTGCCTTGTCCGAGAACGACTGTCGAGGAGGAGATTTAGGGAAACGCGGAATAAAAACTATACCAGCATCGCGGCGCTGCTGCCTCTCAGCAAATCTCGGTGGCAGTTCCTTCACGTCAATTCCGAACCATTCGTGAGCAAAGTATTTTAATGGACCGTGCGGGGGATATTCGACTAAAATATAACACTATGAGCACCCATGGAAGAAAGAAACAATGAAAGAGAAAAATGAGACAAGAAATACCTTGTTCTCTTGAGGCAGAGACCCACAAAGGTGACGAATGACATTCTTAATCTTTGATGAAGAAGGCGGCTTGTTTTTCCCTTTGTCTTGAGAAGGAGGGACCTCAACACGCCTGCTCTTGGCGCCAGAAGCCAGTCCGTGAGAACGCATAACCTCCGTAGGCAACCTGGTACGCCCTAAACGATAAAGCTCTTCTATGTCTGGCGGGGGAACCATCACACCATCAGCTGCCAAGGCATGATGCAAGTCTTCCATCTCGCTGAGTCAATATAAGTACCAATCGTGGGTAACCTTCAATTTCCTACCAAATTGAGGGACCTTTAAAGGATTGAAAGGTGGACGACAAAACCGTGGCATGTTGTCTTTGAAAACAAAACGCATAAAGCTTTGCTCTACCAATAGTGGGTCTGACGAGCATGAGGGCGTGAGATAAGAGCCGGTCCCTTGATCAAAGCCTGCCTGGCGAGCAATACGGTATAGATTATAAGCTTCAGCAAAATATTCTCCCTTGTAAAAACCCGGAAGGTATCCCGGTGTCACGGCGGCCACAAAATTACAAGCATCAAAAGTAGGGGGATCTAAGGCGGTATCCACGAAATCTTCAGGAAAGAGTGATACAAACCGATGGGAAGCCTCCCCGCACTCATTATCATCATATGGGAGAAAGTTAAACTCATCAAACTGATCTAACAAAAGCGCCAAACGAACAGATTGTTTGGCGACTGCCTTCTCATACAGAGCGGTCCTAGGATATGAAATGGGGTAGGATTCGGTGCTTTCGGTACCGTCCTCTGAAGTAACAATTCGTTCCCCTTCAAGATCCAAGTCTTTCACCTCTGACCTGTACCGGTGATAGTGCTCGCATCCCCACATCTGCATAAAGTTGGCGGGAAGATACGTTTCAACTGTGAAAGAGGCGTCATTGGCTTTCTGGATATCACTCACCAACAAATCCAAATGATGATATAATCCGCCTAAGAACATGGGCGCCAATGGGAATGAAATGCCGCGTGACATGAATACCGCCATGACCATCGACTCGTTCCTCACCGCATTAGTAGGGGAATGTTCAAAGACCTCATGAGACAACCAATAAGATAAGAAGGCGGCTAACTCGTGTCGCTCAGTAGACCCAGCAGGAGGAGAATGACGCTCCCAGCCAGATTCGCCCACCAACTTAAGTGCCCACATCTTGACCCACAAGTTCAAAGTAGCATGCTTGGCTGGTTCCCGAGAAACCACAAGAGTCTCGGCTTCCTCAGTAGAGAGTACCTCTTTTCCCTTTCTATGCGCAATTCTCCCAGTGCCTTTCTTGGATGACAAGGGGAGAGTCTGAGACTCAGGATGCGCGTCTGCTTCGGTGATCCGTTTCCTTGAGTCAGTGCGTGCTTACTTTAAAAAGTGCAGTATAAGATTATCAGCATCAGATAAACTACCATACACATCCTTAAAATCATGACTTCCATGAAGGGGAAGGCCAGTCAAAGACACCACATCCTCTAGTGTGGGCGACGCCTCCCCCCAGGCGAAGAGACATGTGTGAACCAGTGGGATCCACCTCAGAGATAGGCGAATCATGTCCCGATTATTTCTAGTAAGATGCCTATATCGGGATGAAGAAAGCGCCTACATCAATCCTAACTCGATGAGTGTATCTGTACAATAGGGGATCGAGAGCATATATTCTATCCATGGGCGCCATTCAGGAAAAGAGTTCGCCCGAGAAAGGAAATCTATCTTGGGAAGTATGAAGTCGCCACGAGAAAGGCGGATGCACGGAAGATCTGAAATAGGAAGGAGAGGCGGCATCTCGACCTCCCTCGCCAACAACCAATCACTAACTTCTTCTTTCACGACAGGAGGATCGAAAGCAGTTGGATTGCTAACCGTACGAAGGAAACCATCGTCTAAGAGAGAGGCGACAGAAATTTTAGGGGCGGCACTCCGCCTAAGCTTCTTGGTGGAGTCCCGTTTGGCCAAAATAGTCGCCCAGTTCTTGCCCTTCCCAGGAGGAAAAACTCGTTCTTCTTCTGATAATATGGGGAGTATGTGAGGCGCCTCCTCATCCTCAGCACTTCCGTCGCCAAGGGAACTTTCAGCTGTTAAGCTCTCGTTGTCGCTCATGGAGAAAGAGGTGAAAAACAACACAGTATCGCCTCAAAGATTAATAAGGAGAGAAGAGAGCACTTGAAGAAAGAAAGAAAGACTAGGACCAGTATTTATAAGTGAGGAAAAGACGTAACCGAGGGTAATTGAAACGACGTGACAGAATTCGAAAAGACGCAAGCCCTAAGTGGTAACCGTTGACAATAACCGCCTCAACTATCCCATGAGTCGAGAAAGTGACACGTGTCATGCCAAGACTCCCAAAGGTGACACGAAGAAAGTAATATAAAGAGGCTAGAAGTACACATGGTTAAAGCTGAGCAAGGCAAGGGGACTTGCAAAGAGCAAGTCCCCAAGGGGCATAGGAACAAGGGGACTTGCAAGGAGCAAGTCTCCAAAAGATATAAGGACAAGGGGACTTGCGGTAAGGCGCAAGTATCCAAGGCGGGTTACTCAGAAGAGACGCATGGGAGGAATAGCAAATTGTCAAAGAGGCTAATGCCCTGCCCGAGCAGTAAGTCGAAGATATGCCATACTAGGGGACTTGCTAAGAAAGCCGCAATTCCAAGGAGGACCGCCTAAGAAAATCACCAAAGAGAAGCAATAGACTGTTGAGAAGGCTAAACGCCTCGCCCAAACAGCCAGGGGACTTAATGTAGATACCTGAAAAATACCAAGGAAGGAGTGCGTCCTCCCCATATCCAAAAGAGAGCATGAAACAGTGTCCCATGCCAAGGAAGACACCAGATCCTCCCCATATCCTATAAGGGATGTTACCAAACAGGTTATCCCTCACAGCATTCGAAAGCACGTGCAGAAGTCGTGAAGGACGGATCTTCTAGAAGAACTTAAAGTACAGTTGTACAGTCAGAAGAGACAATAGCAAGATCAGGCAAGGTAGGAAAGGACACACACCTGACATCCCCATTTGAGGAAATAACTATAAATAGGGGTCCTTTCCCAATGAAAGGACTCAGTGATATCATTGTGGGAAATTGTGTTCTACTTCCTGGAGCTAATCTCTACACCCTACTTCTATCTATACCTTGGAAACACCCTACTGTGTACAGGAACATGCTTGAAAAGCTCCACACGCCTATGTGAGAGCAAATGGACGGTAGAGATCTTACGGAGCTCTCGCCAGTAAGGACCATACGTAGAAAACCCAAATAGGCCAGAAACTTGTCGTTGGTGGTGAAGCACTCTTTAGCCATCTCCCAACTGCTTACAACAAGCGTTGGATGCATGCCAAACCGGACCATGAAGATAGCTCCATAAATGTCAGACATGTCTGCAAGGATTTTGAATAGAGGTTTCGACCCTACCAGCTGAGGAAGATGGCCCAATATAGGCCATGCTCCTGCAACTTCAGGTGGTGATACTGATGACAGTTTGGTATTCTTTGATGACTTTGAGATCCATACATAATAGAAGAAAGAAATCAAAGCTAATAAGCCTGCAATATTAGCTAACGAGAAGTACTGATCGATGAACATTATCATACTCGTCATATTTGGATGTCTGTCTGCAGTTGGTCGATTGAGATTTATATAAGAACTTGATAGTAGAAATGTAGAAGAAAGGCAACAAAGCTAATCTTGTGTGGCGGGGGATTGTGCTTATCGGGTAATGGAAATTAGAGGCGAAATTGTTAGATGGTCCATATATAGACTTCTCACTTCCGTGCAAGCATTTTATGTACACATGGAGAGTCCAAAATTATACTCTCCAGCAGTCGAGCTTCCCCTATCTCACTAACCCCGTTTTAAAACTCTCTTTTAGCTTTGAAATGTTGATTGATTTTACAAAAACAATAGAGAACATATTCGTTAGTGGCGATGTGGGTACTCAACTAGACGGATTTCATGCTCAAGGTTAAAAGTGTCCTTACAGTCATAGGGGAGTACAACCGTACACGGTACACCTACAACTCTTCATTTTTGACATGCTGTTTGAATCTATATAATCTCCACATTTTTGTTTCAAAAATTCCTGGAGACAACCACAGTTTAGTTCTTCAACAGTTTCAAAAATAAGTTCAGTATCATCAGTAACAACAAAACCCTGACAAAATTGACATTCGAGCAAATTAGCTGAGACGATCAAAAGTTCCCTATACCAACACGAAATGAAGTACTTAATTATAATAGGTTGAACTAACCTTCCCACACATCAAGTTAAAATTTCCATTGCTCTATATACGTGTGAAGGTGATTCTCTAGCAGGTATCATAAAAACGAACCATTCATGCCTGCAAATACATTCTAATTCAGGAGATCCCATTTATTTACAGACCTGATTGATTGAACCACTCATGCATTTACTCTAATCTCCGAGTTCTCATACCAAGTTACCATGAGACTTATGAATTAGGCTTTCTAACATAAGCGGGGGTGGCCTATTAAAATATATTTTTTTCACAAGAAGCTGCTGGGGATCTATACCGTGACATCTCGCATACATGTTAGCAAGTCGATCAGCGTCCAAGGCTGAAGCTACATAGGTTGATAGAGAAATAATAATCTGGAGATCTCTCGAGCAGATTAATTTGCAGCACCCTCAGGGTTAGTCTTCCAGAATCTGTTGCCGCTCAAGTTCATTTATATTTTCTGTCAATGAATTGGCAGTTCTGTTGGCTGTTTCATTATCCCCTTTGCATTGTAACAACTGCCTCCGAAGATTTCTCACAAGCTCATTGAGCCTCTGAATGCTCTTCTCTTGGGATAAGATGATCTGCAATTTCCAAAAGGATAATCTCCCATAAGGTAGAGCTGAGAATATATACCAAAAAAAATTTAACCAGCAGTTTTATATTTAGATGATTATAATTGAGGTGTGAAACATTTCCAACACAGAAATCACTACTTCTAACTTTTAAGCATCAGTCCAACAACAGCCTTAAGCTAACGTAAACAGCCAACACAAGAATACTGATTATAAAGTACGCTACATACACTGCAGAACAAGCCATATATACGAAGAGTCGAAGACATTGACATACATATACATATATGGCTCCACTGACGTAGCTTTGTAGATTTAGAGAGATCAATCATGAATAGATTTATCAAAGTAGAACTTAGGCATTCAGCAACAAACAAACAAAAAAAGGCCACTGTTTGGATGTGAACCATGTGTTAACCATAGTAGTTGGTGTGCTATAAATGTCATCCTGTTATCACAAATTTAACTAAGTGATTATTGAAACTGTGGCTGTGTGTAATAAACTCAGGCGGTCAAGCATAAACAAACACATATATCAGTATAATTGTTGATATGATTCATAACCCAAACCTCAGGTATAGGTATTGTGATAAAAGCCTAAAGGTTTTCATGTAAAGTTATGCTTAATTATTTGTATCATGAAAAAATGTGATAAGATGGTTGCATGTTAAATTTTATCCACAAAAAACTGACAAGTAATGTACATCCTGAGTTGCTATCATCAAAATTCAAAAATGGCGCAAAAGTGAATAATCATTACGTTGGGATTTAGTTGGTTTGTAGGTTTCTCAGGATTAAGTCCACTTAAGTACTCTTTTTGATCCATCGACGACTTCTATCAGCAAGATGTTCACTAACAATTTAACTAACATTAGCATCTATTCCCTCTTCAGAAGAACGGTGATCTAGGTAATATCCTAGAGACCTAGACATTGACAGAGTTTGGACTTGGCAGTGTCAAGTCCAAAAAACACACCGAGTGATATGGTTAAGTATTTGTAACCCAATTCGAAGACTCCACCCAAGTTCACCCGATTTTTACAGGTGGGTGCTCGATCTCACAATTGCAAAAGGTGGGTACCAGTTTTGCCAGGTACTGGAATGGTACCAGCCCTAGCAAAACTGGTACCCGCCTTCAGCAATCGTGCTCGATCTGTACAATAATAGATTAGATTCGGGTGTAATATTGGAGGCAAGTGTTTCCATGCATATACATATATGGCTCCACTGGCGTAGCGCTGTAGATTTAAAGAGATTAATCATGAAATATTTTTATCAAAGCAGGGTTCAAGCATTCAGCAACAAACGAAAGATAAAACGGCCATTGTTTGGGTGTGAACAATGTGTTAACCATAGGAGTGGGTGTGCTATAAATGTCTTCATGTTATCACAAATTTAACTAAGTGATTAGTGAAACTGTAGCTGTGTATAATAAACTCAGGCGATTATGCATAAATAAACATATATATCAGTATAATTATATTGATATGATTCATAACCCAAACCTCGAGAATAGATATTGTGATAAAAGCCTAAAGGTTTTCATGTAAAGTTTGTATCATGCAAAAGTGTTATAAGATGGTTGCATGTACATTTATCCACAAATAACTGACCAAGTATTAAACATACTGAGTTGCTATCACCAAAATTCAAAAATGGGGATTTAGTTGGTTTGTAGGTTTCTCGGGATTAAGTCCACTTAAATACCCTTTTTGATCCATCGACGACTTCTATCAGCGAGATGTTCACAAACAAGCAAACGAATCTAAGCCATCCTTCATAGCAACCACAGAACTTCAACTTGCAACCAGATACGAAGGAACCACCAGATTACCCTGATATACCTGAGATATTCTTCCTTCCAATGTAATAAGAAATGCAGACAACTAGACATAGTTTCAGCTTTCACAGTGAGCAGAGTTATTGCAGAAAAAAAAAAGGGTTACCATAGTTCAAATGTCACATGAACAATGAAATGCTTAACTATTTCTTGCGAAGATCTGGACAGACACATCAAACGCCTCATATTAGTATGTTCCACCACTACCATTTCGATGCAAACCTAGATTCTTTTTTCGAAACATGATATAATTTGCCAGAATACTTGATATCAAATTGCATCCTCAACCTATCCATCCAACCCTATGTTAATTATATCAAAGAGACAGACAACCCAAGCAACCGATACAATTATAACCAAAAAAAAAAAAAAAAACTAAGCAATTCAATTATCATCCTATAGAAATTACCTTTTCTTTAACATATTCTTCCCTATCCGAAACACGCTGTTGCTTCTCAGCCAGACTTGGAGTTGCTTCAGTCTCCGGTACAAGTTGTTGTTTCCATTCGAATTGGGAAGTGATTATAAGTATCATCAACAAAAACACAAGCACCATCGGTCTCGACATAATTAAACACAATATTAATCGTGTAACCTGTGAAAGATAAACTCCAGTTCCTCAGTCATAATTGGGGATTTTACACAAAAAAAAAAAATCCAGTAAAGCTAAAATTTCCCTTCATATTGATCGATATCTATAAATGAAATACAAATCTAGGGTTATGAGAAACTCACCAATTGCAGCTCGTTACAACGAGCATCCGAACAAAACAAAATCAATCTCTTTTTCGAGGATGATTTCAGTGATACATTGACATTAGGGTTTTCTCTGTGTTTTTTTTCCTTCTTTGATTTGGTCGAAATGGGATTCTTTAGTGTTGTAGACCTTTTTCACTAGTTTTTTTTTTTTTCTTTTTACGTTTGATTGTAAAGGGGGATTTTTAAGATGCTAGTGTGTTTTGTGACTCTGGTCTGGATTTTGGAGATCTAACTAGACGCGTCTAAAATGAATAAAAAATGAAATGTGATATGGTGTTATGCAGAGGACTGAAGGAATTGTGCTTCTGCAATTTTGACCTATAGATGTATGTGATGGGATATTATGTGGATGTTGTATATCATGTGGTTGTTGATTAGATTATGACTTTTAACAACTTGATTAATTGGCTTCCACTAGTGGACCAGTAGTGCTACGTAGACCGTGGGCTCGCCAGAACGGGTTGTCCCGTGTGAGACAACTTGACGGGACCCACGGACTCGCTGACGCTGGAGTTAACAGGGGGTGCGGGTTTTGGTTGTGTGGGTCCCGCTAGGTTGTCTCATACGGGACAACCCGTTGTGGCGAGCCCACGGCACACAAAGCTTTACTGCTAGTGGACTGTGGAGGGTATGGACATTAAACAGAAAAACCGGTGTAACAATAATACAACCTTGGCCGCCGAGTTTTGACCACGAGTTGAGTTTTAAACAAATATCCGCATATCACCTATATCATCTTGTTCTTGCTCATATCAATACCCGAGAATCATTCTATACACTGAGTGTTAGAATCCTTCATGTCAGTTTGCTATGTTCGTAAGAAGGAAATCTTGGCTAGATTTACTGGGATTTTGTTGCTCCTACTAAGAAATCAAACTTCGTTGCTATCACCCACTATCTCCTACTGGTTTTTAATTAATTTCTTGTTGAACCAATGGATCCTCAGCCACCGCGTAAACCACCCAATAACTCCTCTCCAACAAATCCACCACAGACATCCGACTTCACCATGCCTGAAAAGCTTCACAACCCCCCCACAACTTTCGGCTATTCCAAGACCCTACAATCATGATGCAGCCGTAGCACCGCCCAACCCTTTACTTTCCCCCATCGGTACCATCAACAACATCACCTTCTCATCATCTTCATCGTCTACCTCTACCTCATTTTTCTCATCCTTACCTTCTCTCCAAAAAGAACCGGACATCAACCACCCAACTCAAGAGAATCTTCAAAAAGAAAACCAACAAACTTTACCAGATCAGTAAAAAAATCCCTCATCATCCACAACTTTTAGCAACCCCCCATCATCAAAGAAAAAGTACAAAGATACTCACCTTTTCCAACTCACAGAAAGGATGCAAGATCTCATGAAAGACCACCATCGGCATTGTTTAGCTGTAAAGGTCCTGTCAGGAAAGTTCTCGTACTCAACCTTACAGATTGAGTTGAAAAACCATTGGAGTCCCATGCAAATAAAATACCTAGAAACTATTCCGCATACGGAAGCCTACAAACTGATCATGCACCATGAAGGTGATAAAAACAAGATATTAGAACATAAACCCTGGATTATCTCTGAACAGGTGGTACTGTTTGAGGACTATGAAAAGTTCATTGCTAACCCTGATCATATTTTTCTAGTTGCTATTTTTGGGCTGCAGATTCTTTATCTCCCAAGGTTTTGGATCGACAGAATATCCATTGAACAACTGCTACAGAACGTTGGAACAGTACTGGAAGTTGATCTTATTTCTTCTCCACCGAGAGCAAAACTAGAAATGGATCTCCATAAACCTTTTACCCCAGGTATTCTTTTGAACTGTGAAAGAGCTACTTGGATCCAACTGGCTTATGAATATCTACCCATGATCTGTTATCGGTGCGGTTTTCTCGGCCACATAGCGAGAGAATGTACCAAATTCTTCAGCACAGACCATGCACTGATGGATACCCAGTTTCCCAAATTTCCATATCATCGCCTCAACAGTAGGATGAAAGCTCAAAACCCACAACCAAAAACCCAAAACTTGCTGACATCCTCTTCATCCAATATACCATCGAAAACTTCAGCCTCTACCCACCAATCCTGCTCCACCAGTCATGATCCCCTTCCCATTCCATCCCAACCATCAGCACAAGTTTTAACACCACAACCACCACCACCACCACCACCACTCTCCACCGTTTCGAGACCGATCCCAATAAGACTATCCCCAGTCATGACTCAGCAAGGACTCAACTGGAATCCGGTTCCCCAAAAACAAGGTGCTACAGCTGCTATCCCGGCGAAATCCAAGGAACTTAAACAGTTTGACACTGTCTCTGACGTAGAAGCCTCACTATCAACTATTCATATCTCTGCACTAAGTACCAAGGACTCTGCTAGCCTAAAGAATGTCTCCTCTGAAATCTCTATGGCTAGGACCCACGGGAGCGAGCTTGTTTACCCGAACCCACCAAACCGTAATGTTTCTACCCGACCCGATCGAACCGTTGAGCCAGCACCACATACAACAAAACAGGCATATATGCCAGCTGCAGAACGATCTGAACCTGGGCTTGGGCTTGATCGAGATACCAACACAGCTGATGACAAAGGCAAAGGCCAAATAACTCCTCTAAGCCCTACAACTTTGCCATTCCATATCTGAGAGCTATAACGAGTACCTCCAACAGCACCAGGGCCCGCATCCATCCAATTATTTCCTCTCTCCACTTATTTTTCACTCAGTTTCTCTCAATTATTGGTGAACCTTTTGCAGAAAAAGGATGCCACTGTGTGAAAAAGCGTGGGTACAACAACCACACCCAATATTTCGCTTAGCAATTTGTATGGACAAACTCCAATATACTTTTAAGAGAATCAACAAGACTTAATCTATAAAAAGTATATCAACGAGTTATATCTCTCTTTCTCGATTCAATTCTTTCTCAAGCAAATAGAAATCTGCGAGTCTAATTGAATACAAGAGAAATCACTTGAACGGTACTAAAGACCAATGTTCAAGGATCATTCAATTTCAATCAACAACCAAAGGTCGGATTTCCAATTGATTGATTCAAACGCACAACCTGTGATATTTCAATTATATAACAAAATATAATGCGGAATAGAAATAACATAGACACCAGAATTTTGTTAACGAGGAAACCGCAAATGCAGAAAAACCCCGGGACCAAGTCCAGATTGAACACCACACTGTAATGATCCGCTACAGACACTAGCCTACTACAAACTAACTTCGGTCTGGACTGTAGTTGAACCCCAATCAATCTCACACCGATTCAAGGTACAGTTGCGCTCCTTACGTCTCGATCCCAAAGCAGATACTACGCACTTGATTCCCTTAGCTGATCTCACCCACAACTAAGAGTTGCTACGACCCAAAGTCGAAGACTTTAATAAATAAATTTGTATCACACAGAAAAGTCTACAGAATAGATAAATCTGTTTCCCACAAATAAACCTACAAGTTTTGTTCCGTCTTTTTATAAATCAAGGTGAACAGGAACCAATTGATAACCCGGACTTATATTCCCGAAGAATAGCCTAGTATTATCGATCACCTCACAATAATCCTAATCAACGTAACGAAAAAAGATATTGTGGAATCACAAACGATGAGACGAAGATGTTTGTGATTACTTTTCTATCTTGCCTATCGGAGATAAAGATCTCACGCCAATCATTACGATTGTACTCAAAACGATAGAATCAGCAAGATCAGATCACACAACTACGAGAAAGTAGTATCGGTCTGGCTTCACAATCCCAATGAAGTCTTTAAGTCGTTAACCTGGTTTAAGAAGAAAACCTAAGGTTAAAGGAGAATCGACTCTAGCTAATACAACTAGTATCACACGGAAGGTTTGGGGATTAGGTTTCCCGGTTGCTAGAGTTCTACCTTATATAGTCTTTCAAATCAGGGTTACAATCAATGTTAGCTTGGTAACAAAGCATTCAATATTCACCGTTAGATGAAAACCTGATTAGATTCAAGCTAATATCTTTCAACCGTTGGATCGAAAACTTAGCTTGTTACACACAATTGAAATGTACTATTTTGGGTTTATGTAACCGTACCCAAACATGAAAATTTGTTGGTTCAACAATAGTTAACCAAATGGTTAGCCATATGAGCACTTTCATATCAACCATATTCTTCTTCACCATAACTAGTTCAAATGACTCAAATGAACTAGTTAGAAAGTTGTTCAATTGCAAGGAAATCTTATTAACTACACAAGACATAATCGAAGCAAAAACGATTTGATTCACTCGAATCGGTTCATGAAATATATAGCCACGGTTTGCAATTTGCATTCCTTAGTTTTTATAAATGAGTTCACAAACAATCGTTTTTAGATATAACCAACTCAAGTTCGCAAACTTAGTTCGCGGACTTAAGTTCCCGGAAGGAGTTCTCAAACTCTAGCAGAATTTCTCGGGAAGAGAACTTCCGCCAGTTCGCGTACTGGGTTCGCGGACTTAGCTCACGGCTCTGATTTCGGTTCTCTTGATCAACAAAGTTCGCAAACTTCGGTTCAAGGAAAAAGAACTTATACATATATGTGTTGCCACACAATGCTTATATCCATCATTAGTTATTTAATCTAAACTCTCATTTCAATCATTGAAATATTCTTAGAGGACATTCCGTCAAAGTAAGCAATATCCAAAGTGATTGAAACGTTTCATGACTTTCGTCACTAGGTAAAGATGAACTTGGACAAATCAAAAGCTTACCAACACATATTTCGAGAAATAAATAGGCGAGATAAACTCGGCTCGAAATAACAAATGTGTATAATCAAAGTCTATATAGCAAAACAACTTTTGTCTCAAAATATGAGATAAAGTAGATAGACTTTTGAGTGATAGATAAGTTCAAGTCTCCACATACCTTTTAGTCGATGAAGATTCACCAGTTCCTTGAGTAGTCTTTTGTCTTGTATGATGATCACCATGGAGTTCTTGAGCTCAACTATACTTTCTATCCTAGTCCGAGACTTAGCTATAGTAGACTATAAATCAAGACTTATAGTTTTGATTACCAACATTGACAAACATGCTTGAGATAGCAACGCATGCGAGTTCGACCGAGCAATGCTCTAACACTGTGAACCTGAAAATCACAGCCGTGAATGGTAACCCTCATGTTAAGATGACCCATAGCTACATGGAAGAGATAGAAACAACAACTACATCTCCAGTTGTCCAAACTACTGATCAAAACTCTGCACCAACAGTGGGTACACCTGTGAAGACATATAAACGCAAAGAAATAAGGGTGAGGAAAAGCTTACCAAAACATCTACTCATCCCACCGACCCCCGAGTTTGGAGCCCATCACCACCATCAAAAATCCAAAAGTTCATATCCTTATCATACCTAAGGGTTGAATCGAGCAGAACTTCCCAACCAATTCATGAAGTACCAGTTGTAAGGACAAGGAAACCAATATCTTCCATCTATATTGGACGCGCTTCTCAACCAAGTGAGGAGACACAGCACCAACACCAAACTCAACAAGATCCAGAGCTCCATAAAACCAGTACAACTACCAAAGGAACTCCACGCACAACGGCTTGGCATGTATCTCTTGATGATGAGACTGATGGCATTACCAGTGCTACTCCTCTGCGAGTTATTGTCCAGGGCCAACACCCGCCTCCATTATGAATTACCTGGCCTTGAATTGTCAAGGTGCCCACAATACCTTGACAATTTAGAAATTGTGTGAGTACACATGCAATTATAGACCTTCTATTATGTTTTTATCTGAAACGTTATCATCTGCACATCATATATCTTTTTTGCAAACTTCTCTAGGGAATGATAACTGCTTTGTTGTGCCTTGAAATGGTCATAAAGGAGGGCTAGGGATTTTTTGGAACTCCACTGTTAAGATCATTGTTTTACTTGCTAATCAAAGTATTGTCCATGCCTATGTTGAACCTGTCTCAAACTCACAACCTTGGTTATTCACCGGCATTTATGGGCCTCCGCAACCACAAGCAAGATGGAACTTTTGACAAGAATTCAACTCAATTATCCCTCAACATAACCTCCCATGGCTGTTAATGGGAGATTTCAACGAGGTTCTCAACCAATCTGAAAAAATAGGAGGACATCCTGTCCACTGCAACCAAGCCAAAGATTTTAAAGATGTGATTGATACAAATGGGCTCATTGACTTAGGCTTTCAAGGAGACACTTATACTTGGACCAACAAACAATTGGGGAATAACATCATCATGGAAAGATTAGACCGTGGGCTAAGCAACCAAACCTGGCTAACCTTACATCCCAACATGGCGATCAAATAC
Organism: Papaver armeniacum; assembly: GCA_023531295.1. Taxonomy (NCBI): domain Eukaryota; kingdom Viridiplantae; phylum Streptophyta; class Magnoliopsida; order Ranunculales; family Papaveraceae; genus Papaver; species Papaver armeniacum. The sequence goes on along the minus strand of JAJJWW010011494.1, from coordinate 21,104 downwards.
CTAACTAGAATAGCCTCTGATCATGCACCCATACTGCTTCAATAAAATTTCATCTGGCGGATGCCAACCAAAAATTTCAGGATGGAACACCTTTGGTTAATTCACCCTCAAATGAAAGAAGTGGTACTAGAAGCTTGGAACCAGTCTCTCTCGCCTTCACCACCCATTGACCTGCTGGATAAGATGCGGAACACAACCATTGCCTTACAAAATTGGAGCAAGGACACCTTTGGTCATCTGCCGACAATGATCACTAAAATGGAGCAAGTCATCAAACAAGCCCAACATATGTGTCCAATATCAACAGGCCCAACACTGGATGGTTGGCTATAACAAGAAAAGGACTACAAGCACACACACTTGATGTTGGTCAACTGCAACGAACTATACTGGAAACGGCGATCGAGAATACAATGGATGCAAGAAGGCGACTCAAACACCATATTCTTCCATACAAAGGCAACAATTCACAGGAGTATTAACCATATTTCGCAGACTCAAGATGAACAGGGAAGATGGCATACACAGCCGCAAGCCATTCTGAAAGTGATACAACAGTTCTTCGCAAATCAATACGAAGCACCAGCTACAAGCATAGACCTAACTCTGTTCACATGTATCTCAAATAGGCTTACTCCAAACCAATGCAGAGGCTTAGTCCAGCCAGTCACGAAGGATGAAATTGAGAAAGTTGTACATTCAATTGGAACTAACAAAGCTCCTGGGCCGGACGGGTGATAGACACATTTTTGTGTCTAATTTGTCTCGATTCTATATATTAATAGTGCTCATTTTTGTACTTATTATGGTGTTTTATGTGTGTGTAGGTATTTTTGGCCAATAAACATTTTTGGAAAAATCGGCTCGAAAAGTTGCACCCGGAGGATACCTACTATTCAGACTCTCATTTTGGATAAGGGGTACCCAAATTACTAAGGGGCACCCCCTAGACAGCTGCTATTTACACTCCAGCCGAGGATAGAGGTTGACCAGCTTCTTCCCCAAATTTCAAACCTTTTTCTGGCAGGAAAAATGGCAGCAGCGAAGCAGATTTTGTGTTGGATTTCTCGGCGAGTTTTGATGAGATTCAAGGGTTGAGTTTTGTTGGGATTGTCCTGTTAGAGCATAACAGAGTTGGTACGTTCGATTGGATCGTGTGAATTGGGCTGGATAAGCCGGAAAAAGGAAACAGAGGTGTGGAGCTTCACGGTATCATGATTCGGTAGTTGGAAGAGATTTGGCCGGATTTTTTGTTGTGTCATGGATTAGTATAACCCTGTTTCGTCTAAAAAGGGAAGGTATGGCAGCCAGATTCGAGAAAGAAGGAGTTTACATTGTGTTATACCAAAACAGAGTCATGGAGAAATATTATCGGGATTTTAGAATCCATGAAGATTAGGAAAGAATTTAACGCCCAAGATTGAATTCATAGGGTCCTGCTGGAGTATTGTAGAGGTGGGATAGACCCGGATGACGCGCGTACGGAGAGAGAAGAGATAGAAAAAGCCGTGTGACTTGGCCGTGGGGAGGAGAAAAAGATATCAGAGATATTCTTAGGGTTTTAATCGACCTGTGGGATATAAAAGGAGTTGGGATAAGTCACAGAAGGTTACGGAGACTTTGGGGGAAGTTTAGAAGAGAACAGAACGCTGAAATCACGAGTTGGAGTTTTATTTCTGCTGCTGCAATACCAAGAACATGAAGAACATAAGACGCACAAGGAACTGCCATGCAGACAACTATCGTTATTCAAAAAACAGAACCTAAGTATCGTTTACCAACAAGTGTTTACAACAGATCTATCGTAATAGCCCATTGTAACAGTTGTTTTGTAACGCCGATACACTGTTGCAAACAGTCTGTGTTATTACTTTTCACTCTTTTAATCAACTTTTGAGCAACAAACACATATTTTGAGACATGATTAATATGAGGAGCTAAACCCCATTGTTGAGGCGATAGAGGAAGCTATTTTTCCAACAAGAAGTGGTATATTTTTATTTATCTATTTATTGCAATTATTTTTATGATTATTTTGCCTTGATCGATAATTGTTTGAATGGTTTTTGTTAAACAATTATGATTTCTTTTGATAGAGCATACTTGGACCTAGGTTTTTGATGTTCTATGCTTCGGATTTACACTTGTTATTTTGAGAATCTACTTGTTGCAATAGTTTAGAATCAACTTGAACGAGAAAATTGCATGAATATAAATATTGGATTAAATCACTTTGAAATTGGAAAATAGTGGAATCTTAGCCTCGGTGTCTTTTAGTATTGATAACATTTTTGTCTGAGTTTTCTATAATTTTCAGTGAGTTTTCTATTTTTGTTTTGAATTTAAGTCTAAAAAAATCCTTCACAAGTTCGAGAGAACGACATCTTTCTTACCACTTTCTACAACAATTCAAAACCACACCAATTTTTGGCGCCGCCGACGCGGACTTGTTTTTAGGGTTTTAGATTTTTTTTTTTTTTAGTTTTTTATTATTTTTGTTCTTTTTTACGTTTTTGGGTATTTATCTTTTGTCTACAGGTTCTGGAGCATAAAGAAAATTGAGCCAAGGAGTTTGGTGATTTCGTAAAGACTTGGAGCTAAAGATTAAAGCGAAAAGAACGGAAAAGAAGACAATTTTATTTTAGTTATTTTGTTTTTAGGGTTTGTTTATTTTTAGAAAAAAAAAGAAAGAAAAAAATTTGTATTAGGGTTTATTATTTTTGTAATTTTTCTTTTCTTTTTGGACTTTGGACATTATTTTTATTTTTACCCTACGGAAGAGTACTATTAAATATAAACTGTTTGCAGAGAAGGAGGACAATTATGATATTGTCTCTGCGCCTTGGGTTCGTACACTGACATAGGAGTCAGTGTCCCGAGTCGACTATAACCGATTCATCCCCCGTCTAGAACGGGAGGTAAGACTCTGAACACTCGCGAATCCCCTGTCAGCGAGTTACTGTCTTCCTTCGTTTGCATATATGCTGAGGACTTGAATACGGCTGCTTTAATTTTCTAGTAAAGGGCAAGGCCTGGCCATACAAGATAAGGGTTCGGATTTCATCACCATTCTCTTCTTGGCCGCCTTAGGAACACGTAACCTACGCGAACCTAAGGCTTAAAATTTTGACTAGAACGAGACCAATAAGGTAACGAGCTTAATATGAAAGTCATTCGAAAAATATTGGTTACTCTTTTAAGCACACTTCGAAGTTCATGAAGGTTTCTGTAAGTTGAATGCGTGACTGCACCGCCTTGTAATTCCGGTGAGGCCTTGGGTATCAAAGCTCCACCGAGCTTCCCTCGCCTCTATTCAACTTACTTTGACTCGGATTGATTCCAGAGGGGTTTGCTTAAATTGTAACGAATTCCCTTTCGAAGGATTAGAAGATGGTCTAGAAACAATCTAAGTGGAGCCATCATGCTTTTTGTTTGCTAGAAATCAATAAGTTTGATTTGGTTGAGTCAGCCTTGTTTTGTGATTGCATAGAATCCCCTTCCTTATTCTCTTGCATGCCGGAACGTAAAAGAGACGCCCTAGGTAGATTTGTTAAAGAGAAACCTAGTAGTTTTAAGCATCTCGATTACCTCAATTTAGAAAGTCCAATTTTTGAAGAGTCCGTTTTTGAACATCCGTTTGGGGAGACAATCCCTAATATTCCGATAGTGCCATAAATGGCAACTTTGAAAGCTTTGTTGAATCCGACTAGGACTACTCGTCCCTCATGCATCAGGTTAGCTGAAACAGAAGCAAATTATGAACTTAAACCTGGGACCTTACAGCTGCTCCCAATCTTCTTAGGGAAAGAAAATGAAAACCCCTATTTTCATGTTAGCGACTTTGAGGAAATATGTAGTACCCTAAAGATTAGAAACCTTGATGATGATGCTTTGAAACTCAGGTTATTCCCTTTTTCCTTGAAAGACAAAGCTAAATCGTGGCTATATAGTTTGGCTTCTGGTTCAATTGAAACATATGAACAACTTACATCTGCCTTTTTGAACAAGTTTTTCCCTAGGCACAAAACATCGTCTATTAGGACGCAAATCTATACGTTTTCTCAACAATAGGGAGAATCTTTGTATAGGTATTTGGAAAGGTTCAATGATCTATTAGCCCAATGTCCTCATCATGGTCTCGAAAAGGTTAGGTTAGTTCAGATCCTTTATGAGGGTTTAGATTATTCCACTACAACCACAGCAGAATCTATGTGTACAAGTGGGTTTGAAAACCAAACAGTTGATGAGGCGATGACATATTTGCATGAAATTGCCGAAAAGACCCAACAATGGGAAAATAATAGGGAACCCCAGAAAACAATTCTTCTAGGCAGAGGAAACGTTAATAGGGTAGAAGGACGCTTTGAATCAGATGCCAAAATTGATGCAATAGCGAAAAGGTTAGAAGCTTTAGAAGTGGGTCACACTAGTGGTAGATTGGAGCCTTTTTGGGAAGGCCAGAATAATGAATAGCAAGACAATGCTCTCTATAATAACACTAGATTTGATAACCGTCAAAAGTTTGACCCATATTCAGAAACCTATAATCCTGGTTGGAGAAACCATCCGAACTTTTCGTGGTCTAAGGGACAGAGTCAAGGTCAGTTTAGTAATTCTAATGCTCCCCCAGGTTTTGGTTACACTAAGAATTCTTCAGGCCCAGAAAATAAAACGACTAGCTTAGAGGAATCTATTAAGATGTTAGCAAAGACTCAGGATATGTTAGCACAGAGCCATGTTAGTTTTCAATAGGAAACCAAGCAGAACTTTCAAACTAATGCTCAGAGCCTTGCTAAGTTAGAACTTCAAGTGGGACAAATAGCTAAGACCTTAAGTGAGAGAGATAACGGAAGGTTCCCTAGTCAGACTAATCCCAATCCTAGAGGAGTTCATGAAGTAGGTGCAAAAACATCGAATCAGTTGAATGCTATTAGAACCCTTAGGAGTGGTAGAGTAGTAGACAATCGGGTAACCATGCCCGATAGTGAACATATTGTAGTTCACCCCTCAGACCACCACTAGCCGAGGGACCGATAAAATTTCCGATGATGCCAATTCGGTTCCTGAGAGGTCTGATTCTGTGCCTAGAGCCCCGTTTCCCCAACAATTAGTACCAACAAAGAAGGAGTCAAACTTTAATGACATATTGGAGGTTTTTAAGCAAGTTACCATAAACCTTCCTTTATTAGATGCAATTAGGCAAATTCTTGCTTATGCCAAGTTCCTTAAGGATATGTGTACGCGCAAGCGAAAACTTAGCGTCCATAAGAAAGCATTTTTAGCTAGTTATGTAAGTTCAATCATTCAGAACACCACAACTCCAAAGTACAAAGACCCAGGTTCCCCTACCATTGCTTGTATAATAGGTAAACACCGGGTAGAAAAAGATTTACTTGACTTAGGAGCCAGTGTGAACTTACTTCCGTACCATGTGTACTTACAGCTAGGACTTGGTGAAATGAAACCTACTCAGATGACATTGCAGTTAGCTGATAGGTCTGTTAAAATTCCTCGAGGTGTTATCGAGGATGTTCTCATTGAGGTTGACAAGTTTATTTATCCAGTTGATTTTGTTGTGCTAGATACCCAACCTGTCCCTGACCCAGAGAACCAAATACCTGTGATTTTAGGTCGCCCATTTTTAGCTACGTCTAATGCGATCATTAACTATCGAAATGGTGTGATGAATTTATCTTTTGGTAATATGACTATGGAGATGAACATTTTTAATGTCAGTAAGCTACCTTATGAGCTAGATGACACATGTGTTGAAGAGGTGAACATGATAGAAGCCTTAGTTCAGGAGTCATTACCAAACATCTTGTCTGAGGACCCATTAGAAAGTTGTCTATCCCATTTTGGTTTAGATTTTGACGACAATAGCACTATTGAACAAGTGAATGCTCTATTAGATTCTACCCCTGTGTTAGACACTGATAGATGGAAAGCTAGGTTCGAACCATTACCAGCTTTACGAGACTACCTTAATTCCTTCTTTAGAAGAGCCTCTAAGTTGTACCTAAAACCACTACCCGACACTCTAAAGTATGTGTGTTTAGGCCCATCTGAGACTTTACCTGTGATTGTAGCTTCCGATTTGGATAGTGATCAGGAAAGTATGCTAGTAAAAGTACTTCAAGACAATAAGGAAGCTTTAGGGTGAACTATAGCAGATATTAAGGGTATAAGTCCTACTGTGTGTATGCATCAGATTCATTTAGAAGAAGACTCCAAACCTTCTAGGGAGATGCAATGTCGACTAAAACCTAACATGAAAGAGGTAGTTCGAAAAGAGGTGCTTAATTTGTTAGATGCGGGTATTATCTACCCAATTTCAGACAGTAAGTGGGTCAGCCCTGTTCAGGTTGTCCCCAAGAAATCGTGTATCACCGTAGTCCGAATGATAATAATGAGTTAATCCCAACCCGAGTGACCACGGGATGGCGTGTCTGTATCGACTATAGGAAATTGAACAAGGTCACAAGGAAGGATCACTTTCCCCTTTCTTTTATCGACCAAATGCTAGAGAGATTAGCTGGACATAGTCATTATTGCTTCTTAGATGGCTACTCTGGTTATAATCAGATCGTTATTGCCCCAGAAGACCAAGAGAAAACCACTTTTACCTGTCCATTTGGTACCTTTGCATATAGACGCATGCCTTTCGGGCTATGTAATGCCCCTGCGACTTTTCAGCGTTGTATGATGAGCATATTTTCAAATATGGTAGAACGGTTTCTAGAGGTCTTTATGGACGATTTTTCAGTGTTTGGTTCATCTTTTGATGAGTGCTTGCATCATTTGACATTAGTGTTGACTAGGTGTAAGGAAAACAATTTAGTGCTTAATTGGGAAAAATGCCATTTTATGGTTAAATCAGGAATTGTGTTAGTGCACATCGTTTCTTCTAAGGGTATAGAGGTAGATAAAGCCAAAGTTGACCTTATTAAGACTTTACAGGTCACAAAAACCGTAAAAGATATTAGGTCATTCCTAGGGCATGCAGGTTTTTACCGTCGATTCATTAAGGATTTTAGCTTGATTTCTAGACCTCTTTGCAATTTGCTTGCAAAAGATGTTAAGTTTGTCTTTGATGATGCTTGTTTAGAGGCTTTTGAGAAGCTTAATAATTTACTCACTACAATGGCGAAAGAACGGAGTCATTCTGAGCCAAAACAAGAACTCATAAGATAGTCCGCTCAGCCACATGTTAAGCACCTAACTGCGGAACCTACCCTTTGAAATTATGTGTGATGCTTCGATTATGCTATAGGTGTTGTGCTAGGTCAATTTGCGAGAAAACAAATTACTTCATGTGATTTACTATGCTAGCAAAACTCGAATGATGCCCAAATGAACTATACGACTACCGAGAAGGAACTGCTAGTGGGTTAGCCATCGTGTTTTCCTTGGATAAGTTTAGATCCTACCTATTAGGTTCTAAGATCGTAATCTATACCGATCATGCTTGTTTGCTTTGAAATACCTTTTTTCTAAGAAGGATACCAAACCTAGATTGATTAGGTGGATCCTTTTGTTACAAGAATTTTGTCCGGACATTAGAGACAAAAAGGGTGCCGAAAATGTAGTAAGCAGGACCACTTGTCTAGGCTAGTTGTTAGTTCCCCTAATGATTCCTTTCCTATAAGGGATAGCTTTCCCGATGAACAATTGTTCTCTCTGTTTCCCAATCACCTTGGTATGCGAATATAGTGAATTATCTTGTTACTGGTAGAATGCCTCAACATTGGGGTAAGCAAGATCGTTCTAGGTTTTTAGCCGAGGTTAAGCATTTCTTTTGGGACGGTCCTTATCTCTGTTTAAGTATTTTCCGGACAGTTATTAGGAGATGTATACCCGAGAGTGACCAGTCCAAAGATTATCTCCTTTTGTCATGAACATGCATGTGGGGGTCATTTTAGTGCTAAGAAGACTGCTGCTAAGATATTGCAGTGTGGTTTTTACTGGCCTTCGTTGTTTAAAGACTCACATAGTCATTGTGCTTCTTGTGAGCATTGCCAGAGGTTAGGAACCATTTCCCGTAGAAATATGATGCCTTTGAACCCTATTTTAGTGATTGAGGTATTTGATGTGTGGGGCATTGATTTTATGGGTCCATTTCCTAATTCTTTAGGTTATCTTTACATACTTGCCGCTGTAGACTATGTGTATAAGTGGTTGAGGCGGTTCCGTGTAAAACAAATGACCACAGGGTCGTAGTCCAGTTTTTGAAAGAGAACATACTTACACGTTTTGGTACGCTGCGAGCTATAATTAGTGATGGAGGTTCACACTTTTGTAATAGACCATTTGCACTTTTAATGAAACAATATGGTATTACCCACAAAGTAGCAACCCCATATCACCCACATACTAGTGGTCAGGTAGAGGTATCCAACAGGGAAATTAAGCGTATTCTAGAGAAAACAGTTAATCATAATAGGAAAGACTGGTCGTCGAGGCTTACTGATGCCTTATGGGCTTACCATACTGCGTTTAAGACACCCATTGGAATGTCACCTTATCGTCTAGTATTTGGCAAGGCATGTCACCTTCCTGTCGAGTTAGAGCATAGAGCCTATTGGGCTATTAAGAACTTAAACTTTTCACTTGACAAGGCAGGATCTCACAGAAAGCTCCAGCTCAATGAGTTGGACGAGATTCGTAGAGATGCATACGATAGTGCTAAGGAGTATAAGAACAAAATGAAACTTGTGCATGATAAGAATATTTTACGAAAGTCATTTTCTCCAGGTCAAAAAGTTCTTCCGTATGACACTCGTTTGCATCTATTCCTGGGAAGTTGCGCTCTCGGTGGACCGGGTCCTTTTGTGGTCCGTATCTTTTTTCCTCATGGCGCTATTGAGATTGAGACACCGGATGGTAGTAGTTCTTCAAAGGTTAACGGTCAGCGACTGAAGCCCTTTTTAGAGCCTTTTCCTACAGGTGATGTTGAGGAGGTCCCTCTGGAGGACCCTGTTTACCTTGATTGACCATCGAGACGGTTTGTATGTTGTATATTATTTTTGTAGGTTTTTGGTTACACTTCACCTGTGTACTATCTTTCCGACTTCTCTCTTTACTATTTCCTCATGTTACTTATATTTTTGGTACTGTTCTTTAATTAGAAACATTGAGGACAATGTTAGATTTAAGTTTGGGGGTGGGGTAGAAACTTTTGTTACCTTTTTGTTACAATAAATGAACTCCAGAGCCTAGAAATTTATGCTTATTAAGGATGGCACTAACCAATCTAAGTGGATGGAAGCATTTTGGTTGTAGGAGTTGAGGAACCAATCTGATTAGATGGAAACATCTAAAGAGTCTATTCATAAAAGCACGAGCTCGGGTGTTAGAAATAACATGATAGTTTCACCATATCTCGTTGAGTCCTTTTCACTTCTGTTTTTATTTTATTTTATTTTTAAACTATGTTTCTCTAAGTGATTAGGTGGGGCTCACGAATCAAGTTGTTACCAATGCTAGAGTGAAATAGAGTGATTGAGATACCAAAAAAAAAAAAAAAAAGTGAAAAAGAAAAAAAAAAAAAAAAGTTGAAAAAAAAAAAGTGAAGAAATTAAGTCCAGACCATCAGACCAACCGGAATAAATTCAATTAAGTCGACCACTGGAACCCTTGTATATGCCAGTTGTGTTGACCTAGAGTTAGGATTATCGACCACTGGTTCCCTTGTATATGCCAGTGTGTTGATATTAGTCAGACTAGTATGTCACCATTAGGATAGGTTCATTTTGGCGGAGGCCTTCGAGACGAGATATGGGAAACACCGTTCACTCAAGAAACATCAAAACCATCTATGTTTTTCCTCTATATCCATCTTCTTGATCTATCCATGTGATTAGTTTTGACTCGGGATATTGATGTCCATAGTGCGACTATCCGAGTAGAGCTCGTGACTTATATATGAATTTTAGTATGCTTGAGTGCAAACTCGTGTACATCAATTGGAATTTCGCATCGGGGTACTTCCTCCCGTAATCAATAAGTATGCCAACCAAGGAGATTCTTTAGTGCCTTCCAAAGTTCTGCGTAGATAGTTAGGGTCTGGAGTAAAGGTTTTGTGGGTACACCTCTGGTAAACCCTCCCGAGACTATAACTCGGCCACTAGGGCCACCTAGGGGTTTAAAGGCTTATTGCATACGCTAAATGCAATCGACGATGCCCGCGACAATGAGTTAGGATTTTATTTTATTTTTGCTCGAGGACTAGCAAATAATAGGTTTGGGGGGTATTTGATAGACACATTTTTGCGTCTAATTTGTCTCGATTCTATATATTAATAGTGCTCATTTTTGTACTTATTATGGTGTTTTATGTGTGTGTAGGTATTTTTGGCCAATAAACATTTTTAGAAAAATCGGCTCGAAAAGTTGCACCCGGAGGACACTTACTATTCGGACTCTCATTTTGGATAAGGGGTACCCAAATTACTAAGGGGCACCCCCTAGACAGCTGCTATTTACACATTTCAACCGAGGATAGGGGGCGACCAGCTTCTTCCCCAAATTTCAAACCTTTTTCTGGAGGGAAAAATGGCAGCAGCGAAGCAGATTTTGTGTTAGATTTCTCGGCGAGTTTTGACGAGATTCAAGGGCTGAGTTTTGTTGGGATTGTCCTGTTAGAGCATAACAGAGTTGGTACGTTCGATTGTATCGTGTGAATTGGGCTGGATAAGCCGGAAAAAGGAAACAGAGGTGTGGAGCTTCACGGTATCATGATTCGGTAGTTGGAAGAGATTTGGACGGATTTTTTGTTGTGTCATGGATTAGTATAACCCTGTTTCGTCTAAACAGGGAAGGTATGGCAGTCAGATTCGAGAAAGAAGGAGTTTACATTGTGTTATACCAAAACAGAGTCATGGAGAAATATTATCGGGATTTTAGAATCCATGAAGATTAGGAAAGAATTTAACGCCTAAGATTGAATTCATAGGATCCTGCTGGAGTATTGTAGAGGTGGGATAGACCCAGATGACGCGTACAGGAGAGAAGAGATAGAAAAAGCCGTGACTTGGCTGTGGGGAGGAGAAAAAGATATCAGAGATATTCTTAGGGTTTTAATCGACCTGTGGGATATAAAAGGAGTTGGGATAAGTCACAGAAGGTTACGGAGACTTTGGGGGAAGTTTAGAAGAGAACAGAACGCTGAAATCACGAGTTGGAGTTTTATTTCTGCTGCTGCAATACCAAGAACATGAAGAACATAAGACGCACAAGGAACTGTCGCAGACAACTATCGTTATTCAACAGCAGAACCTAAGTATCGTTTACCAACAGTGTTTACAACAGTCTATCGTAACAGTTCCATTGTAACAGTTGTTTTGTAACGCCGATACACTGTTGCAAACAGTCTGTGTTATTACTTTTCACTCTTTTAATCAACTTTTGAGCAACAAACACATATTTTGAGACATGATTAATATAAGGAGCTAAACCCCATTGCTGAGGCGATAGAGGAAGCTATTTTTCCAACAAGAAGTGGTATATTTTTATTTATCTATTTATTGCAATTATTTTTATGATTATTTTGCCTTAATCGATAATTGTTTGAATGGTTTTTGTTAAACAATTGTGATTTCTTTTGATAGAGCATACTTGGACCTAGGTTTTTGATGTTCTATGCTTCGGATTTACACTTGTTATTTTGAGAATCTACTTGTTGCAATAGTTTAGAATCAACTTGAACGACAAAATTGCATGAATATAAATATTGGATTAAATCACTTTGAAATTGGAAAATAGTGGAATCTTAGCCTCAGTGTCTTTTAATATTGATAACATCTTTGTCTGAGTTTGCTATAATTTTCAGTGAGTTTTCTATTTTTGTTTTGAATTTAAGTCTAAAAAAATCCTTCACAAGTTCGAGAGAACGACATCTTTCTTACCACTTTCTACAACAATTCAAAACCACACCAAAAATTCATAGTCAGCCCATTCCAGAGTGCCTTTGTGGCAAACAGAGTGATACATGACAACATTTCTATTGTAACAGAACTATTTCACACAATCAGAACCACAACACCATCAAAAAACCAAAAATTGCTATGAAACTCGATATCCAAAAGGCATATGATAGTCTCGATTGGGGTTTCATCCGTCTCACTCTTGAAAAAATGGGCTTCCCACCAACCTTCATACAATACATCATGAACTGCATCACATCGGTTTCATACTCTATCAATTTCAATGGCTCAGCACAAGGACTCATCAAACCAAAGAGAGGATTAAGCCAAGGGGATCCACTTTCACCATACATTTTTATCCTCTGTGCAGAAGTACTCTCCACTAACTTGGGCGTGTTAGAACAAAGTGGAGAATTGAAAGGACTAAAAATTGCAAGGAATTCACCACCAATCTTGCACATGATGTACGCAGATGACCTATTAATCACATGTTCGGCGGATGTGAAGTCCTGTGAAACTCTACAACAACTCCTCATATGGTATTCCACTTCTGCTGGACAAGCAATCAATCGGGATAAATCTTTTATCATCCACCACCCCAAGCTACCGCCGGCTTTGGTGCAACAACTCAAACTCTGTTTCAACATCAACACAACAACAACCCCACCGACATACCTAGGTATCCAATTCAAGAATGGTAGGAACAACTTAAATCTATTTGCTGAATTATTAAACATGTTGGAACGGAAAGCAAAAGGCTGGATAACCAAGTGTGTCAATCAAGCGGGAAGGCTAATTCTGATAAAAACAGCGTTGACTCCAACTGTGAACCATGTCATGCAAGAACAATAACTACCTACTGCGGTGCACGACAAGATATATAGAATCACCAGGAACTTTCTCTGGGGACACGACAACCAAACCAAAAAGATGCACCCAATTGGATGGGAAACAGTGACAAAACCATTATCACAGGGGGGTCTTGGTATCAAGAGAAGCAAAGAACATAATCAAGCATTGCTGATGAAACGAGTCTGGCAGTTACAACACTCAAAAGCATCAGTCTGGACCTCAATCTGCACTCCAAAATATTTCAAAACCAACACAAATTCACTACCATTCCCAAAGCCTCAATCATCAGCCAGTCCACTTTGGAAAAGTTTAGCTAACATTTCTTCTACTATTTTGCAGGGTTTAGTTTTTTCACAGGTTGAAGATGGCAAGAATATAATGATCAACCAAAACTGGATCCCAAACTCACAACCTTTGTCACCTCAAAACCCAACCAACAACCTCCCATCGGATACACCAGTTAGCTACTTCATTGAATCATCATCAAATACTTGGAATCACAACCTGATTTTCTCAACCTTCCCACTACCCATAGCCCAAAATATCATTAGTATTCACCTACCCAAAAAACCAAAAGCTGATCAACTGGTATGGCCATACTCAAAAACTGGAAGTTATACATCCAAAACTGGTTATAGCAAACTCACCTACCAAACAACCAATCCCCCAACAAACCAAACACCAACTCAACACCCGGTGGACTCCAACTCAATTTGGAAACTAAGATGTCCACCAAAAATCAGACTTTTCTTGTGGAAGGTCACTCATCATGAATTACTAACATTCCAGCGACTTCACCGACTACTCATAACATCAACAAATACTTGCCCAAATTGCAACAATCAGGAAGAATCGGCACAACATTTATTATTCGAATGCAAAAGCTCAAAATAAATATGGCAACTAATAATCAATCATCTAGCAAGTCTTACGGAGACAAACAATACTCATCAACATCAACACCAACAAGCAGGAGCACAATAAGATTTACAACAACAACATCAACATCAACAAAGGCCACCACGTTCCTACAACCACATATGCCCAACCAACATTCATGAAGTACTCAACAAAACATACTCAGAACAAAAAGAGTGTTACTAGGTTTCACGGCATGGAACATATGGCTGTCCAGGAATGCAATAGTGTACAAACGGCAACGACAACATCCAAGGCAAACATTCCACATCATAATGGTAATGTATGAAGAGTATCAACGAGCACATGAATATATGGCACATATCATGGCCAATGGACCAACAATCACAAGATTACAAAGGAAAAAAACTACTACTTGAACGATCTACATAGGATAGACTCCATCGGAAATAAATTGGATCAAGGTAAATACAGACGGTGCATCCAAAGGAAACCCGGGACCGGAAGGGGCAGGAATCATATGCAGAGATAGTGAAGGGAATCTACTGAAGGCAATGACAGCACCACTTGGGATAACCACATCAATTCAGGCGGAAACATGGGGATTACTACTTGCAGCAAGGATAGCTACTCAACACCAATGGCAGAGAATCTGGTTTGAAATTTACTCGCAAGCACTACTCAGTCTAATACATAAAAAGGAATCAATATCATGGTACCTAAACAACATGCTGGTAGAACTAAACTCGCTCCTAAGTGAAATTCCAATATACAAAATCACACACACTTGGAGAGAGGCAAACCAAGCAGCTGATGGATTAGCAAATAAGGCGGTCACAAACCAAACTCATAACACAACGGCAACAACAACAAACAGCTGGGAATTCACATGCCCATCCTTCATCCAAAACATTATTTTTAATGATAGGAATGGAACAAAATATCCTAGAAATATAACCTCAAGTTTCTTATTTTAATGAAATAGTGAACCTTATCAAAAAAAAAAAAAAAAAAAAAAAAAAAAAAAAAAAAAAACCAAAGAAGTATCCAAATACATTAGGGTGCGTTTGGCACCGATGGAATTGAGGGTGGAGTGGAGTTGAGGGAGGTGGTTCATTCTACACGTGTTTGGCATAGTTTTTTAGGATGGATTTTTATTTTCTAGTCAACTTATTTTCCCCTAATGAGCGGAAAAGAAGTCGTCGCCTATACCCTGAGAATTCTAATTCCATCCATATTCTCTGCCCATATTAATTATCTTTTCCTTTTCCCTGCTCTTTCCCTTTCCCTTTCCTTTTTAGTTTTTTCTCTTCTGAAAATTTCGGACAAGAAACTTCCGAACTCTAAGTATTTATCTTATGTTTGCATCATGAACCACGATCAAATACGGTTGATTCTTGCTCTCATGTGTCCATATAAATCATTATTTGATTGATTCATCAAACCCTAGATCAGATCTTAGGATTATTTGTATCCAAGTCCTCTAGAACTTGTTAACATTCCTCCTCTCCTTGTTAATTGATATGTTAAAGCTGTTGATGAAGATAATAAAGCTATTTGATGATTAGATCAAGATTTTGTGGTTTGTAAATTTAATTCCGGAGCGCCAGAGAAGGGAAAATAAGAATTGGGGAAAATTAGATTTTATATCTTTTTTGTCAAGTAGAGAGTCAAATATTGGAATGCTAGATTGGGTTCAATGGATTAACAGAGAATCTGGTTGTCGTTGTATGGGAGAATGATTTTTAGTGTCAACCATTAACGAATTTTAATTTTACTTAATTTCTGATGAACCTTAGTTATTCCAACGACTGTCAATTATTAATTGTCTTGGAACCCTGTTAAGTTCATCAGATCACTATATCACGGAACAAAAAAACCAATATTATTATGAGTTTTTGAATTATGCATAATAAACAGAACTAGGAAATATTATGTCGAACAATGATATTTTTCTTTGGTTTTTTTACAAAAATAGGCCTGTTTTTTTATGGTTTACAAAACTAGGTCAGTTTTTTTATTTCTTACAAAACTAGGCTAGTTTTGACCAAAAACGATGGATGGAAAGTTAGCCCAGTTATGTGGACTTAAAAAGACCTAATAGTCCTTGGATTGGGTCATTGATAACCAAATCGGCGATTTGACTCAGCAGTCTGCACATGTCACCAAATGTTGCATACGTGGCACTTCATACATCACCAAATACTTCATACGTGGCACTGCATACGTGGCACTGCATACGTCACCAAATACTGCATACGTGGCACTGCATCCGTCGCCAAGTATTCCTTTACCTCCAAAACTATCACAGTACCACTATTCCTTTACTAATACTAAAACCAGACTCATAGCTTCAACATATTCATTATATATATCTCTACCATTACTTGAACTCTAGCACTACCACACAAAGCCATTGTAGCCCATAAATATCATTTCATTTCCTTTTTCTCATACTACCGACACCATTTACCAACAACAATAATCTTCTTTTAACCACAAATCCATCCAAACTGCACCTCCAATAACCCATATCTTTCCCTGCATTCATGCATTCCAACACAGCCTACTTCAAGTGACATGCTCATCGTCATCTATCCACCTGCAACCCCAAAAAACAAGTCATCTGTAATTTAATCAATTTAGATTTATATACCCTTATCATCTGATCCATTGCATATCAACAGAGCCTTGATTTATGTTCCTTTTGTAGCTGAACAAGACTTGCATATAACATGTGGTTTCTTCTGTGCTTTCTTATTGCCAAACTCTGCCTGAAATCCAACTATTTCATACTCTTTCCATAACATCCAAGGTCTGATACAACTCTTACTTCTCCTTTGGTCTTCAAGACACAAGCAACAAACCTTCAGAACCCAAGTTAGCCGGTAACAATCCTTGGTGAAAACAATAGTCTTGTATGCTAGGAGGAAATAAGAAGAACTCTTCTGTCAGGCCTTTTATATTAAACACATGAAATGCATTTTATTGGTGATGCAGAAATGGACTTGATGGTGATTCATAAATGATCGGTTGTCAGCCGAGCAAAAATAATTTCACTTTATCACTCTACTAAATATAAATGAAGTACGTGATAAGAAAGAGTTTGTTCCCACAGAGAGGCTTTTGTTTTTATAGAATTTCAGTTTCTTAGTAACCAAGGGGGGATTTTTGTTTTATCTAAGCAATAAAAGTAATTGAAAGCAATAAAATAATTTGAATAATCAATAAGGAGAAGATATTGGTCACGGGATAGTATCATTCACAAACATGTATTATCATCAATGACTAGAATTGGTATTTTAATCTCTCATTTACTAAAAGTCCTAGGATACCTTGATCGCAAGAATATCCCGCTAATTCCCTGATTTCATCACAACCACATTAAAAGATGTATATGTGAATTCTTCCTAGAAAGCAACCTAATGTGTAAAAGCACAATCAATTTTAACTCCCTAAAGCAATAAGTTCTCTGGAATAAGACTAATCAATGCAAACGAACGTGTAAAAGCACTAATCCGTTTTAACAAAAGTTATGATTCACTTGTGACTAGTAGGATATATCACTACAAGCAATACCCACAATTATGCTACTTAGAATCAGGAATAAACAACTTTTTCGTATTGAAAACCCTAATCTAGCAATAAGGATTAAGGGAAACTCAATCGATTCCGGACTCGACTAAACAAGCATTGAAACTATATAACACTATTAATTGTGAATCACAAACAATAAATTATTGAGACAAAACTAATTCATAGATTCAAATAACATGTTGAGAAATCAACTTTATCCCATAACCAATAATAGTTGTTTAGCTACTTATAATTCTTGAAAATCAAAAGAGAAAAAGAGAGAAATCAAACTACAGTCGCAGAAGGGTTTTAGCTGCTGCGCTATAGTTGTTGAAGATCTTAGCTATTGCTACATAAATTAACTCCTTAAGCTTCTGTCTTTCTCTTAGAACTTTTATCAAACAGCTTTTTGTGTAAAAACTAGGGTGAGGAGCTCCCCTTTGAGGGTTATTCGACCCTCTATTTATAGCTTTTTCTCCCTGGAAATTCGAATCTGATAAACACCTCACACTTCTTAGCCGACTTAAACCCTAAACTCGTATTAATTCACAAATTAGTTTATCTTGAAAATCGACGGCAAAAGCACCGGTCGGTGGCTGTTTTCTAAGCTTCAAAACTTATCAAAATCCTTTCTCCAACTGAATTCTATCGCAAGTTCTCAACTCAGATAACTACCCAAGCTTCCTAACCGTGTTAAACTCCTATTAGCATTAGCACCTCTTAATCGTCACCACTCATCTCCGATCAATGGCAGCAACACGGTTTTGCTTCCCTATTTTGTAGCTCAAGAATACAGAATGTTTGGATTAATACAAACCCAATCTTTCACAAGTATATTCCAACTTATTCTTCACCGTCTTAACTTCCAGTTTTCCCTTATCCATCCATCCTGGTCAACGGAAGCAAGGTCAGTTCAAATTATCGAATCCAAAACCATACCAAACTCGAACTCAAGCCTCATAATATTCTCAGCCTCTAATTCTTCTTCAAAACCAACGACACATGACTTGCCATCATTTATAGTTTAAGTTCGTTCTCTGTCTCCATATCTCGTTCCAAGCAACAATTGAAGCTTGTCTCATCCCTGAATCCAATGATTATCAGCACATTGCTCGAGTTGTTCTTCTCTGACTTTCTCTTTTACTCAGCTCCATCATCACTGCCAATATCTCTCGAGAAACCCATTTATCAGCATCAACGCATCAATGTCAGCAGCAACATCATTACTCTCTGTCGCTCTCTCAAAATCAACTGCTATAATCATCATCAGCTACAGATTCCTCCATATTAGTCATCAATGGTAGCCATGTCTCATCGAGAATTACCAAAACTCACATCACTTCAATGGCAGCATCACTACTACCTGTTTTATTAGCCACAACAGACTCGAACTCGTCCATTCTTTCTCATCACTGCCATTACCAGCGTCAATGCCCATCGATATGACATCACAGTACTTCATCATTCTCTGTCATTGTCACTGACATCAACACAACAACAGCATCACAATCTCGAGTCTCTACTCCATCTTCTTAATCCCTACGAACCCATTCGATCTCAATAAAAGCTCATCACTCCATCTTTGTGATATGATCATGATGGAAGCAACTCGAGCAACAAATATCCATGCAGAAGAAATTGCACACACGCGGGAGTTTTCAGTTTGAATTGAATAGGGAGATGGTGATGTGGTTTTGAAATTGTTGTAGAAAGTGCTAGTAAAAGATATCGTTCACTCAGACTTGTGAAGATTCAATTTTAGATTCAAACTCAATAGAAAACTTACGAAGTTGTTATCAAGATTATAAAAAGCACCGAGACTCAGGATTCCACCATTGACCAATTAAGTGATTCAATCTAATCAATATTCATGCAATTCTTTGCGTTTGAAGTGATTCTAATTTATTGCCTCTAGTAGATTTTCGAAGTAACAATTGTATACATCAAGCATGAAACATCAAAAGTCTTAAACTAAGCATGCTCCATCAAAACGAATCACAATCATTCAATAAAAATCAATTTTCCAATATTAGTTCCATGCAAATAATCATAAAAGATAATTAAAATAGAAATATACCACTTTTCATGGAACAATGGCTTCCTCCGTCGCCTCGGCTAAGGGGTTTAGCTCCTCATATTATTCACGTGCTCAAAATAGGTGTTCATAGCTCAAAAGTGTGAAAAACAAGAGAAAACTAATAAAGCAAATGAGTTTGTAATGTATATATTTGTTCTGAGAACTCACTCAGCAGTAGAAACTCACATAACCCAATATAATTGTTGGAAAAATTGTTACAAAGAGAATGAATTTGAATGAATAGGTGACGCTTTCTGCGACCTTCTTTTAGTGATGTTCTCTGTTCTTATTCTTCCTCTTCTCTACAAGTTATGAATTCATCTCTGCAACTCCTCTGCACCTCTCTGCTAGTACCCAAAGGTCTCGACAGCCTCCTATGACTCCTCCAGCTTCTTTTTATACACCTCAGGCCTTTGTAACTCGATTAAATCGCTCCCTTTTCCTGCCCCTCAAGTCTCGGACTTTTCTTTCCATCACGGGATTTTCTTCCTTTTTTCTTACGCGTAACTGAGCTGTAACAAACCCTCTCAAGTATGGAAACAAATCTCGATCAGAAGATATCCTCCCAAAGTCCTCGTAACTTCCAAGTTTAGAATAATAAACCGTGAAATTCTCCTCGGCTCTGTTCTTCCTTTTTTTTATCTCAGGCGGTGTTTATCTTTACTTTATCGAACCCAACACATGTATGTATCCTGTTTTGTAGTAAAAGGCCTTTGTTCATCAACCATGCACCGATCCAGTTAACCTCGATTAACGGCAGCTCACCATCTCTATCATAGACGCAACCACTCCCTGTTTCACCGAACTTCGTCAAAATCATATTTCCTTTCCAAAATAAAACAGCTACCGTCCCTGGGTTGTCGTAACAGGTTGATCTTAATCCAAATACCCGAAAAAATCTCACAGAATATCGTTAAACAAACCCGAGAAAAGTCATGCCCCTGTTTTGCTACAAATCGATATCTAGCCAAATTCAACTCAATCCAATGCCCATATCAAGTATTTATAGGTCCAATTAGTCAATCCACAAGAAACCAGTGATTGAATTTCTTCCTAGAATGCCTAAAAATCGAACCCTAATCTGCTGCAAAAGTTTCCCGCCAAATCCTGAAATTTGAATTGTTGAAAATGACCTCCCCTTATCCTATGATGGGGTGCGAATAGCAGGTGGGGTGTACATAGTATTTAGGGTGTCCCTTATTAGTGGAGTGCCCCTAAGTAATTGAGGTGTCCCTTATCCAAAATAGAGGTCCGTATAGTAATTTTCTCCCACGAGCGCAAAAACCACTTTTCTAGCCAAATTCGCCGCAAAAGCTTATTTCTCCAAAAACACCTACAAAGACATAAAATAATCAAATAAGCGCAAAATCGAGTACTAACATTACAGAGAATTGAGACTAAAATAGACACATAAATGCGTCTATCAAATACCCCCAAACTTATTATTTGCTAGTCCCGAGCAAATCAAATCTACAAAATAAAATCCTAACTCACTTTATCGCAGCATCGTCGATTGCATTTAGCGTATGCAATAAGCCTTTAAACCCCTAGGTGGCCCTAGTGGCCGAGTTATAGTCTCGGGAGGGTTTACAAGAGATATACCCACAAAACCTTTACACTCCATACCTTAGCTATCTACGCAGAACTTTGGAAGGCACTAAAGAATCTCCTTGGTTGGCATACTTATTGACTACAGGAGGAAGTACCCTGATGCGAAATTCCAATTGTTGTACACGAGTTTGCACTCAAGCATACTAAAATTCATATATAAGTCACGAGCTCTACTCGATAGTTTC